>OX388352.1:36454215-37054215 GCA_947579665.1 Sympetrum striolatum
TAATCATGAATTACTTTTAATTAAGGTTTTTAATTTAGGAATAAGAGGTTCTTCCTTTGAGTGGATCAAATCCTATCTACTAAACAGGACACAAAGCGTTACTCTTACTTCACATGGTTATAAATTCACTTCCCCAACTATTACTTCTGATTTAGGAGTACCTCTGGGGTCCATTCTTGGCCCCATACTTTTTCTTTTGTATATTAATGATCTTTCTGTTATATTTATTAGTTTCTCTAACATTAAACCAATTTTCTATGCTGACGATTCAAATTTTATTTTGGCTTCAGATTACCAGGAGGACCTAACTATCAACAGTTATCATATCATTGATATTATGAGAACTTGGTGCAATAGTAATAAAATTACTCTAAATCTTGAACAAACTCAAGTATTAAATTTCTCTCTGCAGAATTCTTCTGTTGACAATATTATCCTTAGTGTGAATCAAACATCAATATCTAGTGCCCTTCAGGCTAAATTTTTGGGTCTCATAATGGATTACAACTTATCTTGGGATGCACATTTATCCCAGTTAACTTCTAAACTTAATTCGGCTTGTTATTTACTGAGGTTCCTTCGAAGTTCTGTTTTTACTGAAGTCTTATTATTATTCAGTCTAAGTTATTATATGGTTTAATTTTCTGGGGAAACTCCACTAACAGTTATAAGGCCTTCATAGCCCAGAAGAGAAGTCTAAGAATTTTTGCTGGTGTTCACCCTAGCTCTCGCTCTCACCCTCTCTTTAAAAAATATAATATTTTACCTTTACCTTGCTTACATATTTTCTCTGTTGTCATACATATAAGAAGTTCCTTGCCAATGTACTCTAGACGTTAGAGCGCCCACAATCACACACATACGTACACACACACATACACACACACAAACACACAGAGACATCATTCTGAAAATGGTCAAAACGTGTTCTAGGGACCCTAAAACATGTATTTCCGTTGAAATCTCATAGTCGATTTTTTCATGAAAACAATACTTTCTCTATACTATGTAAATGGAGAAAGTAAAAAAGGATTTCATATTTCATTACATCCATGATTTATCTTTAAAACCTGACTGATAGACTATTGCGGATTTTCTTTTAAATACATAGAACTTCTTTACTCAAGACAATTCAGGAGTGATTATTAATAGTTAAAATTTTCTTGATATTTTGCTATGGGCCCCCTAAATATATGCAAACCTTTCGTCATTTTATATTAAGAGGCATTTTAGGTAGTATGGACTACTGATGAAGCAAAATGAGTTACCACATGGTGAATTTAGAGTGAAAAACTTCTCAAAGCAACTGCACTCCACTTCTTATATGTTATAACTATGCTGCAAAGAAATTTGGTCCTTTTATTTAACTTCTATCACCTTAGATGAATGAACAAATAGCTGAAGCTGGTCCAAGACCGACTATTGCACTAGCCACTTGAGGTCATTTAATTTTCCACCAAGATCATACTACAATTTCTGTCAAATCTTTTTCATTTCCTTTGTCCTTTTATGACTTCCTGAAAATGTCTCTTTAAATACAGTGATGCTGATCTTAAAGTCCACGGTTCGAACCCAGACGGCTCAAGACATTTTCATATGAAGCACACATAAAGTTCATTTTTTCCGCTGCAGGGTTCAATTCTTTCCCAAAATTTAATTAGAAATAACAGCCGTAGGAAGTCAATAAAGCACCAAAAATATAAAATCTGAAATCAGATTAATTGCCGATGACTGCATACTTTGCTCGAAGGAGAATAGAATAAAAATTCTTATTTTGGCCATGGAATATCATTTGCGAATCAAAATTTTCAGGTTGTAAACAACCCATTCCCCTCACGATCAAGGCGATTGTTGAATCAGAGATAATAAGTGTAGCCATAAGAACACATTGAGAATGTATGCATACTTCAAATTAATGTTAAGAATAAGTGATAGATTATAGGAAGAGCGAGAAACTAAATAGGATATTAGTATCTGCAGCTATGAACGATATACTATGAAGTATTGTGTGTTCAAATGTACGAATAAATACCTGTATTTAAGAAAGTTTTTATATTTTATGGAAGAATCTGTAGCAACCAAGTTTTATTTATATCAACATAATTTTTTACTGAATATTCCGTGGGATAAATGGGTTTATAGTAGTATGTGACATAGAATTGCTTTCTCTTGATGAATACAACTGAATTCATATGAAAAACCTGGTAAGTTTTGGATGTTTTTAATATACTCTTCTGCATTGAATATTAGAACTTACCAATTTACATCAATAAATATTAAGCAATTAACGAAAATGGATTTAGTGAATATGGTAAAGATTTCCAAGATTCCATGTTGGAGTTTAAACGTTGAGTTGCAAAGCTGTAGCAAATCACCAACATCGCATTCCTTGATCAGAAAGGTAAAGCGAGTTTATGTTCCATTATACGTAGAATAAAAAAGTTAATAATTGTGGTTTTTTGAGTGCTTCCCACTCGTATACTTTTAATATCTTTCTGTTATTGGTGTTTAATCTTTATTTCTGTTTTGGCATTGTGATTGCATTTGTGTTATTTGATTGAGCTCCATGTTAATGTTATGCGTTTTAGCATTGGGGTACAAGCTTACTTTCTTGCAAAGAATATTCAGCAGTGGTTTTAGAGTGATGTACAATATATTTCTGTTGTGTTTAATCACCATTTCCAAGAACAGGTTTTGCCTTTCTGAAAATGACTCCTTAAATGTGGTTCTGCTTATCCATATTTGTTTTGCTCGAATTTTATAATATTCAAATGATTATTGCTGTCTTCATTGAAGAATATTTTCATTAAAAGGATATGAGATTGAATATTTAGGTGACTTTGTAGTCTTAATTATAACTACATATTTTTTGTTTAATGGTTTGGAAATAATTTTAGCTGGGCATTTGCTATTAATCCAAAAATTATTAGGCATGTGTTACATCAAGACTCTTACAATAGTATTTATCAAATTAATTATCCCCGTTGAGAATTAACTGGCTATTCGACTAATATGATATAAAATGTAACTCCTAAGAATTTTGGTGGTTGGTGTTTTGCATTTAATTTTATTGTTGAGAAACTTTTCATTCATCTTAAGTTTTCTCAAAACAATTCTTATAGGTATGTTTCTTTTAGGAATTATAATAATTATAATATTATAATTATGGATTACAATTTTGGTACTAATTAAATTATTAAAGAAACGCTATATTTACAATAGTGATTGGTTTTGTTAGTTACCTTTTGATGCATTTTCTCCTCTTCCTCAGGTAATGAGTGCACAGGACAAGTCAAGACACTTTTGAAACTGGGAGTTAGATGTGGAGTTTTTTGTTCTTCAGTTCTGAGACTTTTTTTTAGTATTTCCATTACAACTCTTCTTGAGAATTCAAAGACTTTCTATAAATGATTAAATTCTATAGCTGTGAGCAAAGAAAATTGGTTTCTTAACAGTTTTTACTGAATGAGTAACTAATTTATTTTATTTTACAAGGGTTTCAATCAAAATGTGGAACATTTTTCAACAATAATATTTATTGAACCATTACAGCAATTACAATTTTTGTTAAATTGCTGTGTACAGTTTATCATAATATAGCATTAGTAATGCCATAGTAAATCTGAAAAAGCAAATATCTCCTGCATATTTTCAATTGGTATCATTATATTAATACTATAATTTATCAAAGAAACTAGAGAAAATAGCACTTTATAATTGATATCTTTTCTGGATTTTATTATCTTGCTCACAATTATAATGAAGAATTTTAAAAAAAATATCAAAAATACAATGAAGCCAGATTGAAAAAAATTTCTGAACTATTGAAAGGTGATTTACTTATTCTTGCAAAAAACAAATCTGTAGCACTTTGTCATATTCTTTTCTTTATTGATTGCCATTGAACTTTAGGCAGTTTTTGTAGGAATGTTGATATTTATGAGCATCTAAAATGCTGGAAATCTGTTTTTACATGGATATTTAAGGGTCTTGGAATACTAAATTTCCCATTCTTTCTCAAATACATTGTGGAAACGACTTTTACATTCAGCAATGCTAATTAAATCAGCAGGAGAAGTGTTTCCTCTATGTTTTTTAAAGGTGTTGGTGGACCATTTTTCCAATTCTTTCTCAAATACATACATAAATTTCATTTTCATTACATCAAGGATAATTGAATCAGCTGAAGTAACGTTTCCACATGGCTGTTTTAAGATGTACATACTTAAATGAATTTTCCCATTCTTTATCATCATCTAGTGAAGTGGGAATTACTCCTGTTTCCATATCAACTGGTATATTTGTAGTATATTGTTTATCTTTTTCGTCACCAAAATTATCTGCTTTCTCATCGTTATCTGTATTCTCGGTAGCCACAGTAGAAATTTCTTCTTTTGTATTGGTAACTGGGGTTGTGTTACTGATTTCAAAAGGAGCATCAGTTTTTCCAGCAGCAGGTATATTAAATGTGGTTAATAAATTATTATTTTCATCTTCATCCATTATCTCAGATACTCTCTTATCATGATTTTTCTTGAAAGTATCTACTCCGGCTACTTCTAACAGACCTTCTTCTGTTACATTAGGATTTGTTGTGGTGCCTCCTATCCCCAGATCGCCTGGAATATTCTTGGAAGGTAGATTATCTTTTTCATCTCCAGGATTAGATCCATTATTTATTTCTGTTGAGGAATCTCCTTTCTCTTTTCCATCTGTTATGTTTTTGGTTCCCAAAATACTGTTTCTTGTAGAGAAGTAGCCTAGGGGAAAATGTTTGATATGTTTACATAAAATTACTCTAATTTTCTTAACAATAAAATATTTATGAACTTAAATACCTCAATAATCAATAAATATTATCCAAATGAAATACATAAAAATAAAGTATTGAATATGTTGCTGAGAATTACTTGTTTTCATGAAATGAATAAAAAAAACAGCAGTTTCCTATCTTTGCATCTACTTGAGTTCTCATATCATATATTAAATATATTATTAGAAGCAAAATAATTGAATAATTATTACCTATTACATAAATAAAAGGATTAAAAATAAAATACTAGGTAGTATATAAATAATAGATTTTTATCAGAAATTATATTTAAAAAAATTGTATTACTCGAAACCTCTCTCTTGACGTATAACCGAAATGCATAGTGCATTGCAGACTTTATTTGTTTTTTTTTTCATAATTTCTCATAAGTAAAAACATTTCCTTCATTTCCTCTTTGTTAGTGGAAAAAGAGAACCGTAGTGCTTAGATATATTTGTATGTATATAATGAATTGTTGAACTATAAATTATGACTGGGTATTAAAACTACTGTTTTATTCAGAGATTTTGAAACCGTCATCACTGCTGTCTAGGAATAAAGTAGTCTTCCAGTAAAGGTAGGGAAATGAATACTAAATTGAGGAATATTTTTGGATTTGAACAGGAAACTCAAATTTAAAGTCATTTTTTATGCTTTTAGTTATCAACTATTAATTCCCAGAAATTATAATTTATGTTTGTTTGAACTACTCTTTTAAATGTAAAATATCTATATAAATTGCTATGGTCACACAGTCGAGTGAACTGCATGAACTTGAGTTGAATACTGTGATTTGTTCATACAGCAAGCAGACTGAGGTCGGTTTTCGTCCAGAATTGAAGAAAATTTGCAGCTACAGATACAACATTTTAGATGCAATAGGCATAAAAAGGCTGTAAGTACAGTCTTGGCATTTACGTAGCGTTATTATGCAAACGGAAAAAATTGGTTACAAAAAATGGGAACAATCTAATAAGAGTTTTCTTTCTATCCTTTTCTACTTCGTCTGTCCTATGGTCCTAAGTCTTATAGAGGAATGGAGGCTCTAAAATGGATTAAAAATTTTTGACTCTTAATAAATCATCTTATGCAAATTTATTCGTCAAAATTAACTATAATGTTGAAATTCATGATTTTTAATGTTTTTCCACGTAAAACTCTACGCCGAACTATGAGCGAGATATGCCTTAAGGAAAGTGATTTAAGAAAATAGGCAAAATGTAAGGTGATATCCCATTTCGCCAGAATTTCTGGTCGATTTGCGGGTTGCGTATACTAAAAATTGTTGATTATTCCAAGGCGTTGCAATGCCATAGGTTGCGGTAAATAAATTTTTAATTTCAGAAACATAATACAGAGATATAAGTTAATCGTTGATACTTACTATAAAGTCAATATTTACAACACCTCGATCTCCATAGGCGTTTGTTTCTCATTTCCGCCTGTATTTTCGCAAATTTTTAAACTTTAGGGCTCGGGTGGCAGTGTTTAATATTATCCAATTTCGGAATAATATTTTATACGAGATCCTCATAAAGGAACACAACTTTCCCGCGTAAGAAAAATTTGATCTGAAAAACAAGTTTTTTCGGTCCAACCTTCCTTTACGCAGACTTTATGTCTACCTCACTACCTCCCTTTGCGCAGACGATACTGCCATCGCCGCCAGTAGTAAAATGCAAATTTGACAATCAATCGCCTGAAACCTGAACAACCATCTCGAGGACATCAACATATGGAGCGGAGACTTGAAGCTTAAGATTAATCCCGCCAAGAGCAATTATTTGACTTCGACACAGGTCGAGAACGAAAAAAGTAGGCCATCACACCAATCCTTGATAATATCCCTATCCCTCTGGTCTCCTCACATAAATTTCTCGGTGCTACTCTTGACTCTCATCTAAACTGGCATGAGCTTCCTCGACGCGCAATTACTCAGGCCGCGGCCTGCACTCTATTTCTCCCCTTACTATCCTCATGTAATCCTTAATTAACCAAATATAAATTACGAATATTTCATGCAATGATAACTCCTATTAACTTATAAACTTTACCAATCACTTTCAACAGTAGAAAAACAATCACATGTTAATACGACTTATTTTACCGAAAACCTATCCGGCTCACAAAAACTTGCAGCCGCCTAATTCCATTTAGAGAAATAAGCAAACATCTCAACTAATCGTCACTCACTGAACAATATAAAAAACAAGCAACTGAATGAAAAATGATGCAGGCGCTATGAAATAATCCTCTTTAAAATCACATCTGATCTCCGAAGAAAATCATCATAAAACGAAGCCACCGTATCCGCCTTCCCGCGTACATATTTAAAATTTAATTACTTCAATGATTTTATTTTTAATCTTTTAGCTCATGAACCAAAAAATACATCTAATTTCTTTTCATATTTTTATGAAAACACTTTAGACAGAAGATGTAGGATGATATAAGGGGTGGGGAAGGGAAATAAGGAAATGAAGGAGATGGCGCTTAATAGGGATTTTTGATTGTGCATTATGGTCTTCCATTTTGAACAACATGATCATCATAATTGAACTGAGTCACAAATTCGTAATGAATGGTGAGACTTGGTGGCATGGGCGTACCGCCTAGTGCTTCCGGCAAACCAAAGTCAAGTCAAGACATCGACAAAGTACCCATAGAACACCAATTATTTTATGAGCGTAAGTAAAGATATATATTTTATCACATATGAAGCTGTTTATCCCATTCCCATCACTTCCAAAAATAGATATCGATTTTTGAGACATACTATACTAAACTCTTCTGCATTTGAATTATACTATCTTACCTGTTATGGTCACCAAGCAAAACAGCAGAAGGACGGATAATCCTAATGTCATTGCTTTTTTCCATCTGGAAGCCATGTTGCAGAATTTCTTGGATGAAGTATACGTGAATGAATAAAAAAATTAAGATGTGAATAGAGATCGCAGGAAATGAATCAAAATAAATTCTATTAAAAACAGTTGTACAACAATAGCAATATATGAATAATTCTAATAACTAAACAATATGGGATCCTGGATAGCCAAGTGGGCAGTGCGTTAGGCTTTGAGGAAAGCTGTCGCGGTTCGAGCCCCGATAGGAACAACATGAAAATGAACTAAGTAGTGGAAGCACATATAAACTTAATAATAAAATACCAACTAAACAATTACTATATTATTTAATAAACTATGCAATTAAGGTTTTGATTCATCAAAATCCTAGGGCAACAAACAAAGTTGTAAGCGAAAAATCTTCATTATACTTGTATATTCAATATTGAATCATCTATCTTATATTCTTCAAGTAATGTAATGTTACTTACCATTGATTAGATGAGTTCTGCCACTCGAAGGTTTTGTCTTTCTAACAACTTCCTAGCAAATGATAATGCCTTACTTGAGGTTGGAAGCCTTTATTTAGCTGGCGAAAAGTAATGACAGCATGGAGGGGGTGATTGGCTGGTAAGCAATGAGTCGCTAGGCATGAGGCAGAGTCGTTAAACTTGTTATCTATATTATTTGGTGCCCAGTGCCAAAAGCACGTGTAATGAGCACGCGCTTTTGAAAATTACACAGGATACATACAGGTAGAGTAAATGCGTAATCGCCGTCCCCGGGAAGCACTTCTGGAAGGTTCGTGAAAATGACGTGAGACACCTTCTATTAAGCCCTATCTCACACATTTCTTCGAAATCAGTCGTCGACGTACGTTTAAAGTTTGCGTTTGGTGGTCCTTAGGAAGCAATAAAAATTGTCAACTCGATCGGATTATGTTCTTAGAATGCGAATTTTAATCAAACTATTTTAGTTTTAAGCAAAATTTCAAATATTTTCAATTTTTCCTCAGGGATTCTCAATGTATCTTAAGTGATTTAATCGCAATGAAATACGTATGTTGCTTGCATGTTGCCGAAAAGTAATGATTAATTGCCATTGAATCAGAGAAAACGGTTTTTTAGTTCGCCAAAATTCATCAAAAAACGCAAAATTTACAGAATTGTTATGGTTGCTAGTTAGACAAGTGGTTGGGTTGTTTCGTCATTAATTTCTGATATAAAAGTGAAAACCGATAAAAGTGACCAACCCACAAGTCTGGAAATTTCCACAAAATACGCCGAAAATGTTTTTGGATTATCATGTACCATTTGCGACTTAAAGTGCCATTCCGGCCTCACTAAACGATATAATACTCTCGGTATAGGGCAGACAAGCCTCCTAAAGGAAAAGAATAAGAGGCATTTTCATTGAATTTAAGCTTTTTTGTAAATCCGTACGCCCTTGTCTATTCAGTTACCTGCAACCTGGTAGACGTGGTAAGGCATTGATGTTACGAACCTATTTCGTACATTTATTATGATTGCATTGTATAAATAGTGCAATTATTTTTTAAAATGAATCTTGCCCACTTATATGGTGTTGATGTATACGTCATTTGTAGTGGACGAAGGAATGCTTTTTTGAAAGGGTGATATTTTTCTTTGATTCGAAGAATTAACATGAAAACCAGTGAGATGGTGTTTCTCTCTTAGATGGCAATGAACTGATATTCAATTAATGTACATCAGTATTAATTCCCTGCGAGCCGCCTTTCGGCGTGTGGCATGTGGTATAAACATCAGTAAATCTAAACTACTTCCTTGCTTTGTTGTTTTCGCGTTTCGTTCGCGAAAAGAATGAATTTTTAAAATGATTCGTCCTATTATCTTTTTCTCTTAAGTTTCGTTCATTATCGTATAGACCAGGTATGTTCAAAGAAAATGCCACGGTAGCAGCCGCCTGCCACCGTTCACATCGCCGTGGCAAACTCGGTTGTGCGGTAGTGAGCAGGGGGAATCTGAGTCGCGGCACGGCTGCGGAAGACGAAGGCGTTGTGGTAGAAGCATCGGACGGTTCGTGGTAACTCATAAATATTAACCAATAACTCGGACAACTACAAAATTTATTTAATATTTGATTTCATGCGTATGATTTTTACAAGAATAGTACGACAATATTTACAAAGCTCCCAGGAAGGGTTACTGCCACCTCCTTCCGAGGCCAGAGAACTTTTTGCCATGGTGCCATTCGACTAGAAAAGACTGAATGGCTGCAAAGGCCCAGTCTAGTGCGAAAGAGAAGTAGATTTTCTTTCTCACTCCCGCAGGAGAGGAGGCGGATTGCTGCAGGCCGAGTCCCGTGGCATTCCGTGGTGCCACAGCCAACGTGGCAGCGTTTGAACATGCCTGGTATAGACCGAGGTAGCAGGGGGTTGTAATGATAGTGGTTGCATCTTCCGCAAATGTAGTTTCCCTGAATTTACTAAGCAAGCACAGCCTAGCTTCCAATCTCCTTCCGTTTACGGATTTGCAACCTAAATCTGACAATTAGTGCATTTTTCTAAAGCATGTTTTTTATCGTAGCATTTCCTAACATTACGAATCGTCTTACGCGTATTGACCATTGCTTTGGTTTTTATGTTATTTCTGTAATATTCGAGCAATATTTCCTTCCAACGAGTATTGCTGTTCTTTCCTTCACTATATAGAACTCATCACCTTGAAGTTTGGCCAAGTTGTGCTCGAAGATATAATGATAATATGGAATTAACATTAATGAATTAAATAGGTGCCCCATGGCGAGGGAATAGGCGAGGACGAACGGTGTTACAAGAAAGCTTTATCTTAAAGGATTTGCCTTCTATTCTTGTCCCATAGGAGACATGTCTACCACATGCAGAGGCATATGAGTGGTATACTTAGGCTTGACTTAGAGTTTAATCGTAAATGGCACATCAGTATCAATCAAGGATTCATTTTAAGCGAACTAGAAATGTTGGCAATATTGGGGTTTTATTTTTTTTGGAATTTCCTAAATTCGAGGAAAACATTGTCACAGAAGATAGCATTTGATTTGATAAGAGAATTATGCGGATGGGTCACTCTTGTCGGGGATTATATTTCTATGAGAAAAAAGTGAAGAAAGAACCCAGCGTCATTTCTAACCAACCACCGTAACAAATCTGTATATTTTGCGTTTTTTGATGAATTCAGGCGAACCAAGAAACCATCTTCCCTGATTTAAACGCAATAAGTCATGAATTTTCGGCAACATGCAAGCAATATATGTATTTAATTGCCATCAATTATCTTATGATTTATTGAGAAACCATCAGGAAAACTAACAAAAATTTTACGTTTTTCATAAATAATTAATATTTTGACTGAGAATAGAAGCCTCAGGACCTAAAGCGATCAAGTTGACATTTGTTATTGGTTATAAGGACCAAATATCACAAAATTTTGGCACTAGACGTTGACCGATTTAAAAATTGTTTTTTCGATCCCCCCTATCATCTCACTTTTTTAATATAATTAAATAAATCCAGATTGAGCAAATTTGTAATAGCTAGAACCAGTGACGGCAATGGGGAAGAAGGCATGTGCGTAAGCCCTGAGACAACTACGAGCAAACAATACTTGAAACTTTCCACGTGTTCGATTTTAATTCTAATGCTGGTATCATCTCAATATGATCCGATATCATATTGGAGATTCAGATTGAGGTAAAACGTTTTAGCATACACCATTATCACAATGGGAAGGGAGGTTCGTGCTTTCGTGACCATTTCCACGTGTTCGAGTTGCTTTAGATATGCCCGTGTCATCTGATTTTGATCCTTTATAATATTTTTAATCCAGATTGAGTTAATACGTAATCGCCATCGTCATGAACCATTTTCTGAGAAGTTTGTGATAATGACGTGAGACACCTTCGAGTAAGCCGTATGTCCCACTTTGCACGTGTTCAAGTTTATTAAGGCAAGCACGCTAGGATGGATCGAAAAGATATTTTTCTTCGAAATCAGTTGACGACGTATTTTTAAAGTTTGCGTTTGATGGTCGTTAACACAATCCGTGCTGTGTCTATTCCATTGGTTGCTATCCTTTGGCTGAATACTTAAAATATAATATTTATATATTTAATAAAATTATAATATATTATGATAATAAAAATATATAAATATTATTTCAATTATTCATTGAATGTTACACCGATATGCTTAGATAAGTTTAAAAAAATTGTGGTTGCTGTTTTTTTTCATTATCTTCCGATAATAGTGACCCATTCATATTACACATATACTTTTCTTTCGAATCAAATACCATCTTCAGTGAGAATTTTGGCCTCTATGCCTGAAAATTTCGATTATAATTAAGCTTTTTTGTAACTCCGAACGCCTTCGTCCATTCCGTTACCTGGAGGCTGGTAGACGTGGTAGAGCATTGCTGTTACGAACCTATTTAGTATATTTAATATGATTGTTTATTATAAATAGCGTAATAATATTTTAGAAAACATCCTGTCCCACTTAGAATATGCTGAGGTTTACGTTCTTGGTAGTGAACGCAAGAAAATCAATACTGGTTTGAGTGGTGATATTCTTCGCTCATTTGAAGAATTTTCTAGAAAACCACTGAGATGGTGTTTCTCTTACATGACAATGAACTGCTATTCCATTAATCTAGATCTATATTGAGTAGCATGGTGTGTTAACATCAGTTAATCTAAACAACTTCTTTGCTTGGCTATTTTTGCATATCGTTCGCGGAAAGAATGAATTTTTAAAACGATTCGTCTTAGAATCTATTTCTCTTAAGTTTCGTTCATTATCGTATAGACCAAGGTGGCAGGAGGGTTTTAATGATAATGGTAGTATGTTCCGCAAATGTAGTTACCTTGATTTTACGAAGCAATCACAGCCTAGATCCCAATCTCCTTTCTTTTACGGATTTACAACCTACATCTGAGTGCATTTTCGTAAATCTTGTTTTTTTATCGTAGAATTTCCTTAGAAATCGTCTTACTTGTATTGACCATTCCATTGGCTTTTAAATAATTTCTGGAATAATTGAAGAATATCATCCTTTATAGGAGTATTGCTGTTCTTTCCTTCACTATCATGAACTCATCACCTTGAAGTTGTTTCATGTTGTGCCCGAAGATAAAATGATAATATTAAATGAACATTAATTAATAAATAAGTGCCCCCTGGCGAGGGAATAGGCGACAACGAACGGTGTTACGAAAAAGCTTAATCTTAATAAATTTACCTCCAATTCTGGTCCTATAGTAAGCATCTCTGAGACATGCATAAGCATATAAGTGGTATACTGAGGCTTGAAATCTCAAGGTGCAAGATCGTGCAAATAATGAGGGTGTGGAATCAGTTCATACTTCAGCCTCTTCAGTTGCGCAGTAGGTGTGTGTTGGAGCGCTGTCATCTTGCAAGATTATTGGCTTCAGGCTGCCTCTAACATGACAAACTCGATGTCGGAGATGTTTAAGAGTCTCATTGTACTGAGAAGAATTTACAGTGGTGCCTCGATCCATATAATCGGTCACATAAAAAAATCTCAGTGAGCATCCCAAAAACAGTCTAAGTTCAGTCAGTCACAGTTCTTTAACAATTATGGCTCTTCAAGGCTCAAAACCATGATATTTTAGTAGCCTTCGATTATCAGTAGACCCATCAAAAGCATCGTCACCATAAACACTCTTTGAGGGACGATGAATATTAGTTGGGGTGACTTTTTCAGCAGTTAAAAATTCAGTGAAAGCATTTTGTTTAACTCTCGTTGACATTGCACTAGAATACTCCTCCATATTCACACTGCTCAAATACACTGGATATATGCAAGGACTTCAAACTGTGCAGGCGTGTAAAGGAGGAATGTTACTCACGAATGCTACAAGACGTGCTTCTGTATCTCAAATTGTTCACTTTCTACAAGCATGTGTGCATTACTTTTCGGCTTACCCTCGTAGTTTATTGAGTGATTTCCACTTGACACTCATTTACTGTCTACCTGTCATTGGTGTTTAATCGTCGTTTCAGTTTCGACTTCCATTTCCGAGATAGCGTTTGTGATTGTGTTCGATGCTTTTGTAGTGTTGTAGTTACAAAATTTTAATGGTAGTTTTTAGTGACATATTTATAAAATTTATTCCTGTTATTTTTGTGAAATCTTTTTCGTTTCCGTTATCTATTTACGACTTTCTGGAAATGTCTCTTTAAATACGGTGCTGTTTATCTTAAAGTCCACAGTTCGAACCCAGGCGGGCCAAAACATTTTCGTAAGAAGTACACGTAAAGCTCATTTTTTCCGTTTCAGGGTTAAATTCTTTAGGAAAATTAAATTAGAAATATCAGTCGTAAGTATTCAATTAAGCACCAAAAATATAAAATCATAATCAGATTAATTGCCGACGACTGCATAACTTACAGATGAACAACGAAGGCATACGATCGAGTACTTCTGCAAAATGACTTAAACCAATTTGCCGAGTGGAGTAAATTAAACGGGATGGAAATTAATGTTTGCAAATGTAAGCACATCAAGTTCTCCAGAAGGAAATCTCAAATACCATACAATTATTCCTTAAGGGACGAAATCATTCAAGTCGTATCTAATTGCAAATATCAAGTTAACCGAAAATCTTAAATGGGGAGGGCACGTTGAGGATATTGTTGCGAAGGGTTATATGATTCTCCATTTCGTAATGAGGAACCTAAAGCGGAGTTGGAAGGGTGTTAGAGAAAGAGCGTACAAATCTCTCGTCCGGCCGACCATAGATTATGCAACGAGCGTTTTAGATCCGCACGAAACGGGCCTTATTAAGAAACTCGAAGGCGTGCAAAGAAAGGCAGCTAGGTATATAGTCGGCAAACAAGGTTAAGCCGAAAGTGTAAAAGAAATGCTAAACCATTTGAAGTGGGAATCTCTAGAGTCAAGAAGAAAGACATTTAGATTAGCCGAGATGTACAAAATACGGAACTCAGAAGAGGGCTGGGATGAACTACGTGGCAGATTTGAACTTCTTAATTATGTAGGACGCGGCAACCATAGTTTTAAAATCAAGGAACGCGAGCAGAAAACAGACATAGCGAAATTTTCCTTCATTAATAGGGGTATTAAGGAATGGAACTCTTTACCTAGTTAATTTCTTATGCCAATGCCTAAAAATGTAAAAGTTTTCAAGAATAAGCTTCAGGTAAGATGAGTGAAATTATTTTAAATGTGGTTCACGGCTAAAACCGCTATACATATTATTATTATTATATCGAGTTGTGTTGTAATATTTTATTAATCTATATTTAAGTATGTGACTATATGGATATTCTACCATGTACAGTTTTATTTTAGATAATTGACTGATCTCATATATATTTATGCATGATAGTTCTTATTCATGATTTACGATTTTATTTTTTGTACTTATGATGTATATATTGTAGTTTATTTGTACAGCTTACGGCATGCTTTTGGAGGGGATTCCCTCCTGTCTTTGGGCTTAGAAGCATTTTTATGTTCCCCTCAAACGTTGCCCCTGGCCTGAAGGCCAACTGGCAACGCGAGCTTGAATACATAAATAGAATAAAAATTCTTATTTTGGCCGTGGAATATCGTTTGCGATTAAAAATTTTGAGGTTGTAAAGAACCCATTCCCCTGACGATCAAGGCGATTGTTGAATCAGAGATCATGAGTTAATCCGTAAGAACACATGCATTGAGAATGTATGCATACTTAAAATTAATGTTAAAAATAAGTGAAAGATTATATGAGAATTAAAGAGGATATTAGTAACTACAGATATGATCGACATATGCTGTGAAGTGTGGTGCTTTCAAACATACGAATGAATTCCAGTATTTAAGAAAGTTTTTATATTTTATGGAAGCGTCTGTAGCAACCATGTTTTGTTTACATAATCGTAATTTTTTACTGAATATTCAGTGGGATAAATGGATTTATAGTTTGTTGTTACATGGAATTGCTTTCTTTTGATGAATACAACTGAATTCATATGAAAAACCTGGTAAGTTTTGGATGTTTTTAATATACTCTTCTGCATTGAATATTAGAACTTACCAATTGACATCGATAAATATTAAGCAATTAACGAAAATTGATTTAGTGAATATGGTAAAGATTTCCAAGATTCTATGTTGGAGTTTAAACGTTGAGTTGCAAAGCTGTAGCAAATCACCAACATCGTATTCCTTGGTCAAAAAGATAAATTAATTTTTTTATTCGTAGAATAAAAAAGTTAATAATTGTAGTTTTTTAAGTGCTTCCAATTTATATACATTGAATATCTTTGTGTTATTGGTGTTCAATCTTTGTTTCTGTTTAGGCATTGTGATTGCATTTGTGTTATTTGATTGAACTCCATGTTAATGTTACGCATTTTAGCATAGGGGTAAAATTCAGCTCCTTAATACACTTACTTTCTTGCATAGAATGTGCAACGGTGGTTTTAGAGTGATGTAACAATATATTTCTGTTGTGTTTAATCATCATTTCCTAGAATAGGTTTTGCCTTTCTGAAAATGACTCCTTAAATGTGGTTCTGCTTATCCATATTTGTTCTGCTAGAATTTAATAATATTCGAATGATTGATGTCTTTGTCGAAGAATATTTTAATTAACACTATAAGGACGGCGGCGGTCATTTTGACCCTTTTCAGAGTTTAACTTAAAAAATTTAAAACTTAAAAGGTTTTGAATTTTTTGAAACTCTTGACTTTGTTCGATCCCAAATTTAATATGATATATTGAAAATTTTGTTAATGCTCATGTGGTAGATTTTGCATCAAGTTATACCTAGAAGGTCGGCTTGGGGTAATTTTGATCCCTTTTTAAAAATTTGAAATTAAATACTTTAAATAACAACACATAAATGTTAAGAACTTCGGAGAAAGAGGTAAAAATTTGTCACGAAAGGAGGGAGGGATCATATGACCCAAGCCATCCTTTTTGGTATAACATCTTGTAAAATAAACCACATATGGGTTAAAATGATGTAATTATTAAGGCAAGTCTAAAATATATATTAACATAATGTAACTAGTATCAGAGAGGATAAGCACATAATAAAATATGAGTCAAAAAAGCCATTCTCGATAAATTCATAAAAATTATTAGGTTTTCCACGAAGATCTGATCGCTGCCTTGACTTTAATGCCCAAGAAATTGGTCACACTGCTTCTTTATAGTTGATAAACTAATTCGGGACCCCCAAAGAGTTTAAACTAATTACATCAAACAAATCTTTAAGGGAGGGTGGGGCAAGACGGGGTAATTAACAAAAAACCCTTTGTGAATAAATTAAAAAAGCTTATTTCATTCAGGAAAAATGTCTTTATTTGCACAATATCATAAAAAAAACATATGCAATTAAAAGCAATAACTTATTTTAAAATTTAACAAAATATGAATTTTTAATCTAATTAATCTTGCCCCACCATGTGGGACATGATAAAGAGGAGGACTTGTTTTAAGTGTTATATTCTGGCTCGACCTTTTCCTGTTTGGCAGAGGTTGGTGCAGAGTTTATTAGATCTACTAAAGTTACCTTGACTCTACTTTTCTTTAATGATTTTTTCTCAAGAATCATTTTTTTTTCTTCCTTCTTTGATTTTTCCCTCTTTTGCATTTTTTTTTAACTTTGGCATTGATCTCCAATTTTAGGTGTTTTTTGTATGGTGATTCAGTTAATACTATAGTTTTTCCGTGTTTTCGTGGATTCCTGTTGGATCGTATGCCGCTGCAACTTGGTATTGGGAAAAAGTTTTCAGGAGAATAGGATGGCTTTGACGATATTTTGTAGAGTTTTAAGCTTGGGGTAACGCATACTTCTCAAACTCGGGCGGAGGTAGGGCCATGGACGGCAACATGGTCGGAGCCTAGGACGATGACAAGCTCTGAACGTTGGACGATAGGCTCGGAAACTTGTAGTATGGCAACAGGCTGGTGACCATGGACGGCAACCGGTTCAGGATCTAGAGCAGCAGGGAGCCCGGGAATTTGTAGGCCTACGGCAATTGGCGCTAGACGGTGGATCGCGGCAGGCTCGGGATTTTGGATGTCTGTAGTCTGAGACGGAGCAAAGTCGTGTTCACCGAACACAGCTGGATTGAGTGGCCAAATTCCTGTCTAACTGAAACCATCAATTGCAGTTTTCATTGTAGCTGCTCTCACAAAGGCGTTCTTTACAAATCGTATCGCCTTTCGTTGTACTTTTTCTAAATCCCGAATATGACATTTCTCGGCGGGGTGCCATACACTACATGCATACTCAAGGTGAGGCCTAACTAACGCTAAGTAACAACGCTCGCGAACTTCTTCTTCACTCCTACCGACTATTATTTAACGAAGCCGAGTTTCTTAAGTGCTTTTCCACATATATTTCGGATGTGGGCACTCCATGATAGATTATTCTTGCGAGTTACTCCAAGATACTTTACCGATTCTACTGTTATTAGGTTTACCCCTCGGAGGCTATAAGAATATTCATTTATCATAGATATACTTTCGAAGAAGTTAACTACCGAACACGTTTCTACATTAAGCTCTAATTGTCAATCATCGCAACAGTGCAGTGAAACAAACTTCAATGGTAATTGTATTTTCTCTCTCTGAAGGTGTCAGGCAGCCTACTTGCCTTCTGCCTTTCAGTGACAGTATTCTTGATCTGTGCTTTGGCAATACTATTATGCAAGTTTCTTCAAAATTGAATATTTTTTCTGGTGTTAATTTGTGTTCGTCGATTAATCGGATCAGAAGATGAAAGAATTTCCTAACATTAACTTCATTAAAAGCAGCTGCCGTAGCAGCACTTGTAGCTTCTAACTTTAAGCCAATCTTTGCAGGTTATTTTATTATCTTTATCGAAGTTATAAGTTTCCCCCAGTTTTTCAGCCCACTTGTAAGCTAAACGCCTGAGGTCTTAAGAGTTGAGGCCAAATAACCTTTCTTCCAATTTTTAAATGTAATCAAGTAGAAGATCCTCTTCTACCAGAGTCAAAACTGTTTGAAGAGGTCCCAGAGGTTGGACCAGTATTAGATTTCTTTGGTTTTCATAAATATTGCAGGAAACCGAAACTGGCGAAACTCCCCTGTCTTCAGGCGTTTCTTTTGCCATTTTTACTCTTCCCTCAAGAGTAGACTGTGAAGCAATATACATTTTTGCTGCCATTCCATATCGCATATTTCCTCAGATAACCAAATCGGTACCTTCTTTCATCGATTCTGGTGACCATTTCCCACTATCCATCTTCCATTGGTTGTCACTCACCACCTCTTTAAATCAGGAGAAAATATAAATATGGCTAAAATGCGACAGGGGCAAAATGGGGTACTAACCCGTCTTGCCCCTCTTATGAAACCCCGTTTTTCCCCACTGACGCCATTTCGCCTGTTCATTATCTGGCCTAGGTTAGGTTTTCAGTAAGATTATATCCAGCCATCTTAAAAATATCTTTGTAAATTACTTACTTAACTAGTATGATACAAAATATATATTGTAGAATACTACTTACCAAAAATCACATTGAAAGTTGAGCAAACAGAAAAGGCGAACAGAAAAATCAAGAGATTTGCACTTAAACATCCACTCAGTATATGTAAATCGTTCAGCATGGGTGTTGTGCTCAGGGTCGTTTCTTCATATTCCACTACAACTACTCTCCCTTTTTTCTGCAAGATGGAAGCACCTCCTGTGTCATAAGCACTAGTACCCCATCACACCGCGCTACCCTTCATGCCCCACCTTCCCGTACTTAAAATATCTCTATAGTTATTTATACTGCGAACGCATAACTCTCTGTTTAGAGATGCAGTCTTACGTCAGGAAGCCCTGTTTCATAAAGTCATTATCCCTGAAATGAATTGTAATTGTTTATGAAAGGTTATTGTATGTAAATTTGAGAAATCAATTTGATATTTACCTGAGAAAGTAATTGGAAAAACATTTTATAATAGTAAAATTAATAGTAGGTAACCCTGCTAAATAGTGGTTTTATGACTTTGTAAATGTTATAAAAGATTTTGCGTTGACGAAATCCCCAGGTTGGAATTTTTCATGACATGGGGAGAGCGGGGCAAAGCCATAGAGTGGGGTAAAACCGTACACTGTTTTCCCGTTATAGAGTGCGGTTAGGGGAGTCCGATCGGTTTTGCACCCTAGCAAAAGACCCCGCAAGCTCGCCGGAGACATGTGGTTGCTGTATGATCAACGATGTGGTTTATGTGGAAAATAGTGTTTTTGCTTGATTTGTTACTATTTCTAAGCTTCAAGTAATTAGAGAGGTGGAAAACCTTTAAATATTAGCTAGTAACTACCAAACCAAAAGAGTCTACCGTTCTTGAGCTATATTTTGATACTCTTGGTGATTTGTGAATTCTAAATTTTTAATGTTATGTTAATAATTTGTCACGAGGTCAAAGTCGGGGCAAAATCGGGGCAAAGCTTTACATCGAGAAAGAAAGGAGATTGGAAGCTAGGCTTCAATTGCTTAATAAATTCAGGGAAACTACATTTGCAGAAGATACAACTGGTATCATGCCACCCCCCTGCTACCTCGGTCGATCTGATAATGACCGTAAGTTAAGAGAAATAGATGCTAAGACGAATCGTTTGAAGAATTCATTGTTTCCGCGAACGATAAGCGACAATAACCGAATAAGGAAGTTGTTTGGATTCAACTGGTGTTAACACCCCCTGCCACATGCCGAAAGGCGGCTTTTAGGGTATTAATGTAGATGTAAGAATTTCTGCCTAGGAGGTAGTTCCCGAAGAGAAGCATCTGGATCCAAGGATTTGTGCCTTATTTGTGGGGAATTTGGAAAAGATAAAGAACTCTGGTTCCGCTGCTGGTTTTGTTCAGGTTGGGTGCACTCTGCTTGTAGTGCTGCAGAGTCAGCAGAAGATTTTATTTGCTACTTTTTATCAGTACCTAATTGCATTGTATGCCTAATTAACTACGAAAACTTGAATTCTTACTGGCGAAACTAGACTTAAATGGTTGTGTGCAATGCTTGTTTCTTTATTTACTTCCCTAATTATGCGTCTATGTTTATGTACGGCATTGCCACGCTCCCGACCCCATGGGGCAGTTCCGAACAGTGTAACATTTTTCTTTAATTATTTTACAAAAAAATGAAGATAAATAATCCAGCTGTTATGTGACGATTTGGTAGCCAATAAAACAAAGTAACATTTGATCATGTGTCTATGCTTCTATACTGAATATTATATGAGCTGTAATATATCTTGCTTGAGTGTACGCCATTTCCACCCTCTCCCCTAATTTGAAAAATTCATCCGCTATCTTATTCACTGGAGTTTTTTTTTCCTAGGCGCGAACGAGTGGTTTTTATGCTTTCAGTCAACTGGCATAGCAAACTTTGTAAAACGTGACTAACTTTTATCAACAATTCGGACTTTCTACCTCTTCTTACGAAAATATGTGTTTCATTGGTCTAGTTTGAGCAGGAAATATATTGCAGAACATAAAACTCTGCAGATTTAGGACATCGGTCCGCATTTTATTTAATTAATTAACATTTAAGCAAAGTAGAGCTGAAACATCTTATCAGCACATGCTCAAAAGTCACATTTTGAATTTCTGCAAAATTCAGGTCATTGAGACGTATGAAATATTTAATTACGAATCTTAAATATAGGGGTCAGAATGACCCCCTGCTGTCCTTCTAGGTAGAGCAAAACTGCCATCCTTCTAGTGTTAAAAGGATATGAGATTGAATATTTAGGTGACTTTGTAGTCTTAATTATAACTTCATATTTTTTGTTTATTGGTTTTTAAATTATTTTAGGCTGGCTTTGCTATGAATCCAAAAATTATGAGGTATGTGTTACATCAAGACTCTTACAATAGTATTTATTAATTTACATTTACCCATTGAGAATTAATGGGCACTTTGGCTAATTCAATATAAAATGTATCTCCTAAGAAGTTTTATGGTTGGTGTTTTGGTTTTAATTCAAACCTTATCATTAAGAAACTTTTCATTTATTTTTAGTTTTACCTGAAAGATCTTTTTGGTATGTCTCGTTTAGGAATTAATCCATAATTATATGTTAGTTACCTTTTGATGCATTTTCTCCTCTTCCTCAGGTAATGTGTGCACAGGAAAAGTCAAGACACTTTTAAAACTGGGAGTTAGATGTGGAGTTTTTTGTTCTTCAGTTCTGAGACTTTTTTTAGTATTTCTATTACAACTCTTCTTGAGAATTCAAAAACTTTCTATCAATGATTAAACTCTATAGCTGTGAGCAAAGAAAATTGGTTTGTTAGCAGTTCTTACTGAAGAAACCTTAAAATCTCCCATGTATCTTTTATTTATGAGGAACAAATTTATGAAAGTCCAATTTTTCACCTCTCTCTCTTGGAAAAGTGACACACATTAGTGTGTTACAATAAAAAATAAAGTCAAAATGTTCTAGTCTCCCTTCTCCCAGCAGGAAAATAAAGTAAACAGGCAATGCAAGTAATTTATTCCGTATAACAATAATAATAATAAAAGGACTTCATTTAGGGCGAGTATCAGGATTATCCTCTCTGATTTAAGCCCAATTTCTTAAAATCGTTCTACCAGCTGGTATGATTCACTTCCCTCTCTTAAAGCTTACTGAAGTGTTAATATTCCATATTCTTTTAACTTATGAGATGTGCAAGTAAATAAATAATGGTTATATCATCATACAGTGAGAAAAAATAGCTAATGCATCTCTTCCAGTTGATTCATTTATGTGTATGATGTGTGACAAGAATAGGCAAAAAAATCCCTTATGGGATATTATAAAATGTAATGGATTGGAAAATACTGAGAATATTTACATTTGAATAAATATGTCACGAATTTGCAATTACTGATATTGATGATAGGCTAAGGGATTCAATCAAAATGGAAAATTTTTCAACAATAATATTTATTCACTGATTACAGTAAATACAATTTTTGTTAAATTGCTGTGTACAATTTATCATAACATAGCATTTGTAATGTCATAGTACATCTGAAAAAGAAAATATCTCCTGCATATTTTCAATTAGAATCATTATATCAACACTAAAATTATCAAAGAAACTACAGGAAGTAGCACTTTTTAATTTTTATCTTTTCTAGATTTCATGATCTCCCTCAAAATTATAATAATGAATATGCAACATATCAAAATACAATAGAGTAATCAAGAAAAAAATATCCAAACATTTATATGAGGATTGCATTATTATTACAAAAAAATCCATACAACCTTGTGATTCCCTTTTCTTTATTGAATACTATTGAAGATTACAAATTTTCCTAAGAATCTTGATCTTAATCATCATCTAAAATGCTGGAAATCAGTTTTTGTTTGGATTCTAAGGGTCTTCAAACACAAAATCTCCAATTCTTTCTCAAATACAATGTGAAAATGAATTTTAATTTCTTCAATGCTAATTGAATCAATAGTAGAAGTGTTTCCACTCTGTTTTTTAAAGTTGTTGGTATAACATTTTTACCTTTTTTTACTCTAATACATAGATAAACTTCATTATCATTAAATTAAGGCTTTTTGAAACAGCTGTTTTATCGATTCCAAAAGTTTTCTTATGATGCTCTTACATGAATTAGTCCCTTCTATACCATCATCTAGTGAAGTGGGAATTTCTCCTGTTTGCAGATCAACTGGTACATCCATAGTATATTGCTTATCTTGTACATTACGAAAATAATCTGATACCTCATTGTTTTGGGTATTCTCGGTAGCCTCAGCAAGAATTTCAACTTTCACTTTGGTATCTGCAGTTGCCTTATTGACTTCAAAAAGAGTATCTAGGGTTGTTTTACTGGCTTCAGAAGTAACATCAGTTTTTTCTTCATAAGGTATATTATATGTCGTTAGCACATAATCATTTTCATCGTCAATACTTATCACAGATTCTCCATTATCATCATTTCTCTGGAATAGTAATCTTCCTACTTCTTCTAACAGTCCTTCTTCTGTTACATCAGTTTTTAGTGTGGTTACTCTGATCCCCAGATAACCTGGAATATTTTCTGAGGATATAATATCTTTTTCTTCTCCAGAATACGATTTATTTTTAACTTCTGTGGAGGTATCTCCTTTCTTTATTCCATCTGTTATGTTTTTGAATCCTCTTTTACAGCATACAATGCTTGGCAATTTGTTTTCAGAAGTATTATTTGAATCATCCAGTGTAGTGGGATTGTCTCCTGCTTCTTTATCAAATTGTGTCTTTGTAGTATATTGTTTATCTTTTTCATCACCAAAATTATCTGATTTATCATTGTTTTGTGTATTCTCGGTATCCATAGTAGATATTTCTTCTTTTGTAATCGTATCTGGGGTTGTTTTACTGGCTTCAAAAGTAAAATCAGTTTTTTCTTCAGCAGGTATATTATATGTCGTTAGCACATAATCATTTTCATCGTCAATACTTATCACAGATTCTCCATTATCATAATTTCTCTGGAATAGTAATCTTCCTACTTCTTCTAACAGTCCTTCTTCTGTTACATCAGTTTTTAGTGTGGTTACTCTGATCCCCAGATAACCTGGAATATTTTCTGAGGATATAATATCTTTTTCTTCTCCAGAATACGATTTATTTTTAACTTCTGTGGAGGTATCTCCTTTCTTTATTCCATCTGTTATGTTTTTGAATCCTCGTTTACAGCATACAATGCTTGGCAATTTGTTTTCAGAAGTATTATTTGAATCATCCAGTGTAGTGGGATTGTCTCCTGCTTCTTTATCAAATTGTGTCTTTGTAGTATATTGTTTATCTTTTTCATCACCAAAATTATCTGATTTATCATTGTTTTGTGTATTCTCGGTATCCATAGTAGATATTTCTTCTTTTGTAATCGTATCTGGGGTTGTTTTACTGGCTTCAAAAGTAAAATCAGTTTTTTCTTCAGCAGGTATATTATATGTCATTAGCACATAATCATTTTCATCGTCAATACTTATCACAGATTCTCCATTATCATAATTTCTCTGGAATAGTAATCTTCCTACTTCTTCTAACAGTCCTTCTTCTGTTACATCAGTTTTTAGTGTGGTTACTCTGATCCCCAGATAACCTGGAATATTTTCTGAGGATATAATATCTTTTTCTTCTCCAGAATACGATTTATTTTTAACTTCTGTGGAGGTATCTCCTTTCTTTATTCCATCTGTTATGTTTTTGAATCCTCGTTTACAGCATACAATGCTTGGCAATTTGTTTTCAGAAGTATTATTTGAATCATCCAGTGTAGTGGGATTGTCTCCTGCTTCTTTATCAAATTGTGTCTTTGTAGTATATTGTTTATCTTTTTCATCACCAAAATTATCTGATTTATCATTGTTTTGTGTATTCTCGGTATCCATAGTAGATATTTCTTCTTTTGTAATCGTATCTGGGGTTGTTTTACTGGCTTCAAAAGTAAAATCAGTTTTTTCTTCAGCAGGTATATTATATGTCGTTAGCACATAATCATTTTCATCGTCAATACTTATCACAGATTCTCCATTATCATAATTTCTCTGGAATAGTAATCTTCCTACTTCTTCTAACAGACCTTCTTCTGTTACATCAGTTTTTAGTGTGGTTACTCTGATCCCCAGATAACCTGGAATATTTTCTGAGGATATAATATCTTTTTCTTCTCCAGAATACGATTTATTTTTAACTTCTGAGGAGGTATCTCCTTTCTTTATTCCATCTGTTATGTTTTTGAATCCTCGTTTACAGCATACAATGCTTGGCAATTTGTTTTCAGAAGTATTATTTGAATCATCCAGTGTAGTGGGATTGTCTCCTGCTTCTTTATCAAATTGTGTCTTTGTAGTGTATTGTTTATCTTTTTCATCACCAAAATTATCTGATTTATCATTGTTTTGTGTATTCTTGGTATCCATAGTAGATATTTCTTCTTTTGTAATCGTATCTGGGGTTGTTTTACTGGCTTCAAAAGTAAAATCAGTTTTTTCTTCAGCAGGTATATTATATGTCGTTAGCACATAATCATTTTCATCGTCAATACTTATCACAGATTCTCCATTATCATAATTTCTCTGGAATAGTAATCTTCCTACTTCTTCTAACAGTCCTTCTTCTGTTACATCAGTTTTTAGTGTGGTTACTCTGATCCCCAGATAACCTGGAATATTTTCTGAGGATATAATATCTTTTTCTTCTCCAGAATACGATTTATTTTTAACTTCTGTGGAGGTATCTCCTTTCTTTATTCCATCTGTTATGTTTTTGAATCCTCGTTTATAGCATACAATGCTTGGCAATTTGTTTTCAGAAGTATTATTTGAATCATCCAGTGTAGTGGGATTGTCTCCTGCTTCTTTATCAAATTGTGTCTTTGTAGTATATTGTTTATCTTTTTCATCACCAAAATTATCTGATTTATCATTGTTTTGTGTATTCTCGGTATCCATAGTAGATATTTCTTCTTTTGTAATCGTATCTGGGGTTGTTTTACTGGCTTCAAAAGTAAAATCAGTTTTTTCTTCGGCAGGTTTATTATATGTCGTTAGCACATAATCATTTTCATCGTCAATACTTATCACAGATTCTCCATTATCATAATTTCTCTGGAATAGTAATCTTCCTACTTCTTCTAACAGTCCTTCTTCTGTTACATCAGTTTTTAGTGTGGTTACTCTGATCCCCAGATAACCTGGAATATTTTCTGAGGACATAATATCTTTTTCTTCTCCAGAATACGATTTATTTTTAACTTCTGTGGAGGTATCTCCTTTCTTTATTCCATCTGTTATGTTTTTGAATCCTCTTTTACAGCATACAATACTTGGCAATTTGTTTTCAGAAGTATTATTTGAATCATCCAGTGTAGTGGGATTGTCTCCTGCTTCTTTATCAAATTGTGTCTTTGTAGTATATTGTTTATCTTTTTCATCACCAAAATTATCTGATTTATCATTGTTTTGTGTATTCTCGGTATCCATAGTAGATATTTCTTCTTTTGTAATCGTATCTGGGGTTGTTTTACTGGCTTCAAAAGTAAAATCAGTTTTTTCTTCAGCAGGTATATTATATGTCGTTAGCACATAATCATTTTCATCGTCAATACTTATCACAGATTCTCCATTATCATAATTTCTCTGGAATAGTAATCTTCCTACTTCTTCTAACAGTCCTTCTTCTATTACATCAGTTTTTAGTGTGGTTACTCTGATCCCCAGATAACCTGGAATATTTTCTGAGGATATAATATCTTTTTCTTCTCCAGAACACAATTTATTTTTAACTTCTGTGGAGGTATCTCCTTTCTTTATTCCATCTGTTATGTTTTTGAATCCTCGTTTACAGCATACAATGCTTGGCAATTTGTTTTCAGAAGTATTATTTGAATCATCCAGTGTAGTGGGATTGTCTCCTGCTTCTTTATCAAATTGTGTCTTTGTAGTATATTGTTTATCTTTTTCATCACCAAAATTATCTGATTTATCATTGTTTTGTGTATTCTCGGTATCCATAGTAGATATTTCTTCTTTTGTAATCGTATCTGGGGTTGTTTTACTGGCTTCAAAAGTAAAATCAGTTTTTTCTTCAGCAGGTATATTATATGTCGTTAGCACATAATCATTTTCATCGTCAATACTTATCACAGATTCTCCATTATCATAATTTCTCTGGAATAGTAATCTTCCTACTTCTTCTAACAGTCCTTCTTCTGTTACATCAGTTTTTAGTGTGGTTACTCTGATCCCCAGATAACCTGGAATATTTTCTGAGGATATAATATCTTTTTCTTCTCCAGAATACGATTTATTTTTAACTTCTGTGGAGGTATCTCCTTTCTTTATTCCATCTGTTATGTTTTTGAATCCTCGTTTACAGCATACAATGCTTGGCAATTTGTTTTCAGAAGTATTATTTGAATCATCCAGTGTAGTGGGATTGTCTCCTGCTTCTTTATCAAATTGTGTCTTTGTAGTATATTGTTTATCTTTTTCATCACCAAAATTATCTGATTTATCATTGTTTTGTGTGTTCTCGGTATCCATAGTAGATATTTCTTCTTTTTTAATCGTATCTGGGGTTGTTTTACTGGCTTCAAAAGTAAAATCAGTTTTTTCTTCAGCAGGTATATTATATGTCGTTAGCACACAATCATTTTCATCGTCAATACTTATCACAGATTCTCCATTATCATAATTTCTCTGGAATAGTAATCTTCCTACTTCTTCTAACAGTCCTTCTTCTGTTACATCAGTTTTTAGTGTGGTTACTCTGATCCCCAGATAACCTGGAATATTTTCTGAGGATATAATATCTTTTTCTTCTCCAGAATACGATTTATTTTTAACTTCTGTGGAGGTATCTCCTTTCTTTATTCCATCTGTTATGTTTTTGAATCCTCTTTTACAGCATACAATGCTTGGCAATTTGTTTTCAGAAGTATTATTTGAATCATCCAGTGTAGTGGGATTGTCTCCTGCTTCTTTATCAAATTGTGTCTTTGTAGTATATTGTTTATCTTTTTCATCACCAAAATTATCTGATTTATCATTGTTTTGTGTATTCTCGGTATCCATAGTAGATATTTCTTCTTTTGTAATCGTATCTGGGGTTGTTTTACTGGCTTCAAAAGTAAAATCAGTTTTTTCTTCAGCAGGTATATTATATGTCGTTAGCACATAATCATTTTCATCGTCAATACTTATCACAGATTCTCCATTATCATAATTTCTCTGGAATAGTATTCTTCCTACTTCTTCTAACAGTCCTTCTTCTGTTACATCAGGACTTTTATCTATTTGTTTATCTTTTTCATCTTCAATAATCTGCTCCATTTCTTTAGCTTTTTTATAAGAATATGGATCTCTATCTTGAATACAGATGTTATGAAAATTCGTTTGCCATTGTTTTTCAAGAAAATTTACTTCCTCTGATTCTCCTTGTGCATTTTGTATACTGTTTAAGCCTGAAGACATTGATGTGCTACCTTCAGGGTGTGCTTCAGGATAGGTTGCGTTGGTTGATATTTCTTTATGTTTTCCATTGGAATTTTTCCTTTCCTCGTTAATCTCCAATATGTGTTTCTTTATTTTGATCTGAGATATGTTGGCATCTTTTTCATCAATTTCTGACAAACGGAAATTGATGATTTGTTCATATATTGCATCTTCTGCATATTGATGCACATGAACTGCATCTTTCCTTGCAGTAGTTTTCAGTGTTTCCTTGATTGCTCTAGCACCTAGAAGAGTAAGATGAAAAGATAAAATTTTAGAGTTTTAGGAGTTGGCTTGTAATGTTATTAAATGGTTAACTTACTTTGATAGCATTTTGTTTTTTTATCGAATTATAAGTTTAATATGTTATCAAAAAAACTGCATTTAATCCAGCTGACAATTTTTTTAATTAATTTTTTGGTCATGGGATCCTTTTTTCCATTAATGTCCTTGTTTCTAATGTACAGTCGTGGCCAAAATTAACGCAGCACCGGCCGTAAGGATCGCTAGGGAGGTGCTGCGTTAATTTTGGCCAGGAGTGTACATACATAAATACTTTTCTTATTATGAAAGGTTAATGTTGTTGTGTCCTACTGAGTTTGCAAATAAATTAATTCTACATTTTTATTGAATTTTGCTCTAACCTTATAATAACTTTTTTATCATTTAAATAGCTAATTACATTAAATATATATACATCTGTTTCACGGTCATACCATCAAAATCTTATAACTATGTTGTGGAGGGATATCTTTTCGGCTTATTAAGAATTTTTTTGATTTTTAAGTTTTGCAGAATAAAAATAGGTTTAAATAAAGTATCCGCAGCCTCACCCCAAGCCAGAATTCCATATGTTAGTATTGGTTGTACCATTGCATTATAAACCAACTTTATCACCTTCATGTCCAGTACTTGTTTTAACAAATAAAATTTGTATAATAATTTCCCTAAAAAATTTAGGCTAAATATGACATGAAATCTACAGTTTCACTCGTCATCAGTTTTAACTCCCAAGTACTTAGTATGATCCACCACTTCAATTCTGTTACAAAAGCATGTCTGCCTATTTTTACACCTAGTATTGTGAATGAGTGGTTTACAGTCATTATCAAGAAGTGTTTTTTTGTCCTTACCAAAGACAGTGCATTCAGTTTTTTTTAAATTTAATGTTAGTAAATTTTTATCTAACTAAGTCTTTATTTTATTATTCGTTAGCATATTTGCTTTCTCAAACATTTCTCTACATGTTTTGCGACATACCATATCATCAGCATAAGCTTGTAATTTTGCATTGTCCAATTGAATCTCACATAAATCATTTATATACAGTATAAATAGTAAAGGTCCGAAAATGGATCCTTGTGGCACTCCATATTTCACCTCCTTAGGTATACTCAGTCTGTGTTTTACTTTTACTTTTTGGACTCTCCCATCTAAATAGGTTTGGATAAATTTGAAAGCAACTCCTCTAATTCCAATATTATGTATCTTTTCTATCAGCAATTTATGAGATATTGTATCAATTGCTTTAGAGAGATCTAAATATATAGTTGCACATTTATCCTCATTATTAATATGATTTGTTACCTCCTGTATTAAATTTGTTAAACATCACTAGTTCATTTACAACTTTGAAACCCAAATTGATGTTGTGAAATAATTTTATGTTTATTCTTAAACTCTAATATTCTGGTTTTAATACATAGTTTGATTATTTTGGCAATATTACTAATGCTTTGCTTTCAAATTCAGGAATTAAAAAAAATACTTCACAGGTAGGTAGAGAATCAAAACTAAAGGAGCCAATATATATGGTCATAATCTATGAAAAACATAAATGAAATTTATGGAAAAATTCCTGGGTTTGATGCTAGGACAATACAAATAACTGCTTTTTAAAATACATTGAAGTAGTATTTCATTATTTTTTTATGCAATTATCGAAATGATAGGATATTCTCACTCTGCTAGAAAATGTATATTACGAATCCGTTCAATGAAAAAAATTATAAAAGACCATTCTGTTCTTGTGTTCGATGCCAGAGCACGTAACAATTTCTCATATAAGGAATATATGTGAAAAGTAGGACGTTGTTTGAGACAGTTGCAGCAAATATGTCTGCTTCAATTTTCACACATAGTTAGAGATGGTGATCTTCTATTGTGCTGCATAGGATGTATAGCCAGAAAGACCTGGGTTCGATGCCGGGCGGTAAATATCTCCCATATGAAACACATTGGGATAGTATTTCATTATTTTTTTCATGCACTTATCGAAACGATAGGGAGCTCTTGCTTAGATGGAAGATGTATATTAAGACTCGGTTTAAGAAAAAAAATGAGATAAGATCGTACTGTTCCTGAGTTCGATGCCAGAGCACATTACAATTTCTCACATTAGGAATATGAAATGAAAGTGAGTTAGGAATATGAAAACATGTGAAAATAGGACGTCGTTTGAGGCAATTGTACCCAATATTACTGCTTCAATTTTCACACATATCTAGAGATGGTGATCTTATGTTGCGCTGCATAGTTACTATGACCAGATGACCCAGGTTTGATGCCAGAGGAATAAATTACAGCGAATTATAAGAATATTCTCAATGCATTTTTTTTGGACGACCCTCTCTGTATGATGCCGACTTGAAATAAGTGTTGTCGATATGCTATCGTCGACATTTTACTCGTTATATATAAACGCTTCTCCGGATTCATTCATGTATTTCTATTATATATAGACGTTTTTCCGGATATACCTAGATATACACTCACTCACTCACTCACTCGGGAACAAATTGTATGCTAGTTATAGATACATTTCAAAAACATGTTTTACATTTCATTGATCGTCCTTGGTTCGATCCCAGAAAATCATTTACATTACCCAATGCATTTCAGATGGGGATAATGGAGCCTTACTTCAGGACTTTCCCGGTATGATATGGACTTTAAACTTTGTATTAATTAAGATCAGTTTCTAAGAAGTTATTATCGTTATTCGTATGTTCCGATAGGTCCTGGGTTCGACACCAGGCGTTTACAAAAATTATAAATTGCAGCAATTTTCAAGTATTTTATGCCCTTCCCGATAATTGAAACCCAAAACGTGGCATCAAACGACGTCCTACTTTTCCCTAATATTCCTTATGTGAGAAAAATTTTTAGAAGTTTTTTTTTTTTAATTTCCGAAAATCAAAGCAATGCTTTTAAATGGAAAAAATACGGACTATGGGGCCCTCTGGTATCGAACCCATGACACTGAGGTTCAAAATTGCATTTAGTATGGGGTTTTTCGTTATTGCCATTATTTCGTAAAAATTTCAAGTCAATAACGCTTGTGATTTAGCCTGTGCATTAGTATCCTATCTATATCTATTATATATAATTCCTTCTCCGGTTTCATTCAAATATACGAGTAAAATAATGCTTGCATACTGCAAGCATATCGATAACACTAATTTCAAGTCGGCATCATATCGAGAGGGCCCTCAAAAGAAAAAAAAAAGGAATGAAAATATTCTTAAAATTCGCTGCAATATAATCGTCTGGCATCTAACCAGGATCTTCCCGGTGATACTATGCAGCACAACAGAAGATCAGCATCTTTAATTATGTGCGTAAATTCAAGCAGAAATATTTTCTGCAACTTCCTCAAACGACGTCCAACTTTTCCCTTATATTCCTTATGTGAGAATTTCTAATGTGCTCTGGAATCGAACCAAGTACCAGCATGGTCTTATATATTATTGTTTATAGAAACCGAGTCCTAATGTACATCTTCTCTCTAAGCAAGAACTTCTTGTTATTTCGATAAGTGCATGAAAAAAATATTGAGAAACTACCGCAATGTGTTTTATATGGGAGATAAATTTACCACCCGGAATTGATCCCAGGTATTTCTAGTCATACTTCCTATGCAGCACAATAGAAGATCACGATCTCTAACTATGTGTGAGAATTCAAGCAGAAATTCTGTCTGCAACTGCCTCAAACGACGTCCTACTTTTCCCTTATATTCCTTATGTGAGAAATTGTAATTTGCTCTGGCATCGAACCAAGGAACAATGTCGCGACGATATTGGGTAGTGGTAAATGACAATCGTGCAGTGACTTTTAAACGATTTATTGAACAATGAACGGATTACCTGAAGGGTGTCTCCTAAGATACCGACTTGGGGTCGCTGGTGGACCGCGGCCGCTATTGGGAGGCCCAGAAGCAGAGCGTCCAAACTGGGGTCGCTGGGGGACCGCAGCAACTAACAGAGGCCCAGAAGTGGAACTTGTGGTCACTGGTGGACCACAGCCAACCCTTAGGGCACTGAAGTCGTTTGGAGTCGGAATCAGACTCCCCCTTTCCAAACGGAATGCATGGCTTAAATAGTCCCGAGGCGGGCTAACATTATATTGTAGCTACAAAGTTGCCTACATTGTAGACGCAACGTCGTCCCGCCTCGCGGTCGCTACAATGCCGCGCAAGCTACAAAGTAGCGGCGTGGAGCGTCCACAAAGTAAACCTCACAACAACGCAGACTTAACGTCCTCCTCCCATTGCGCAGACGATACTGCCTACACCGCCTGTGGTAATATGCAAATTCGATTATCAATCGAGAACGAAAAAAGTTTGCCATCACACCAATCGTTGATAATATCCCTATCAATCTGGTCTCCTTGCATGAATTTCTTGGTGCTGCTCTTGACTCTCATCTAAACTGGCAAGAGCACACTCAACGCTCAATTGCTCAGGCCGCGGCCTGCACTGTTTCTCTCCCCGTGCTATCCTTATGTAATGCTTAATTAACCACTTCTAAGTTACGGATATTTCATAAAATGATAACCCCTATAATCTTATGTGCCTCACCAATCACTTTCAACAGTGCAAAAACAATCACATCTTTATACGACTTATTTTACCGAAAACCTATCCGCCTCACAAATACCTGCAGCCGCCTAATTCCATGAAGAGAAATAAGCAAACATCTCAACTTATCGTCACTCACTGAACTATATAAAAAACAAGCAACTGAATGAAAAATGATGACACCGCTATGAAATAATCCTCTATAAAATCACATCTGATCTCCGAAGAAAATCATCATAAAACGATGCCACCGTATCCGCCTTCCCGCGTACATATTTAAAATTTAATTACTTCAATGATTTTATTTTTATTCTTTTAGCTCATAAAACCAACCAATACATCAAATTTATTCTCATATTTTTATCAAGAAAATTTAGGCAGAAGATGTAGGATGACATAAGGGGTGGGGTTAACTATAAGGAAATAAAGGTGATAATAAGGATTTTTGATTGGTATTTACCTACCGGAAGGTAGAACACTCATGAATGAATTAAACCACTTTCCCCTTTAATTTGTAAGCTACTGAGAATCTAAAACAAGCTCTTCCATTTTGAACAACATAATCATCCTAATTTAGATTTAGATATATACCCCGCGAGCCACCAGAGGCGTATGGCAGGGGGTGTAATACACCACCATTATTCATTCCTACCTATTAGCATCTCTAATAGCTTGGGGAAAAAACGACCAAAAGTAATTATCCGTCCTTGCGATTACTTCCCTATTACGCTTCGTCGATGCCTCTCGGAGATCGCGTTCGCTCCTTACTGGAACTAACATTTCACTTACTTCGTCTATAAATTCTGAACGATTGAACTTTTCGAAAAGTTTCCGACGATATTCAGATCTTCTCATCTGTAGTGAATTCCAACTGAGGGACTCTATCATTGCCGTAACGCTGCTATCAAACCTGATATCCCCGCAAACGAATCGGGCTGCTCTACGCTGGACCATCTCTAAATCTGAGACTAAACCTACTTCGTTTGGGTCCTAAACCGCACAGCAGTATTCAAGACTCGGGCGAATAAGAGAAAAGTAAGCTATTTCTTTGACTCTCGATGAGCATCCTCTCAACGTTCTACCAGTTAATCTTTGCATTCTATTCGCATCTCGAATATGTTCTTTAAAAGATAAGTTACTGCTAGACGTGACTCCTAGGTATTTGTTGTCGTGCACTAACTCTAATGGATGACCTGAGATTTGGTACTGCGTGGGAATTATGTTTGTGGAGCCCGTAAAACTCATGGCAACGCATTTATTTACATTTAAATCCAGCTGCCAATCTTTACACCATCCTGATATTACGTCCAGGTATTCTTGAAGCACATTACAATCGTTTTCTGTCAAAATCTCTCTGTATATCAGGGTATCATCGGCAAATAATCTAACCTTACTCTTTACGTTATCTACGAGGTCGTTAATGTAAATTAGAAATAAAATTGGACCAAAAACACTTCCCTGTGGAACTCCTGATGAGATACTTATTTCGTCGGATAAAACTCCATCTAACGCAACTCGCTGAGATCTGTTTTCTAGAAAAGATTTGGTCCATCTGATAACTTTTTCGTCGATCACGTAGGCACTCAGCTTTTGGATAAGCTTTTCGTGAGAAACTGTGTCGAAAGCTCTCCTGAAATCTAGGAAAACTGCGTCTGATCTAACACCGCTGTCTGCTGCTTTAGATACGTCATTCATAAAAAGCGCTAACTGGGTCTCACAAGACCTATCTTTACGGAATCCGTGCTGGCTCTGACTGATTGCTCCCTTTTCGGAAAGAAAGCGCATGATAGAGCTCGCTATAATATGCTCCATTATTTTGCAAAAAACTGAAGTTAATGAAATTGGCCTATAATCATCTTGTTTTCACGCGCGCCCTTTCTTAGGCACCGGAGTGACGTTAGCTTTTTTCCACAACATTGGGACGATTCCCTCATCCAATGATTTCCGATAGAAAATCTGTAGAAGCGGAGCAATTTCATCGGCTAAAGTATTTATTACAACAGCGGGAATACCTTCGGGTCCTGGCGCCCTTTTCCTATCAATATCTCGCAATAATTTTCCAATTCCATCAACCGATATCTCGATGGGACACATCTCTGAATCAATGCGCGAGGTAAAATCCTTAACTTGACCATTGTCTACAGTGAAGTATTTCTGGTAGTGCCCGTTAAGTAAGTTAGCTTTATCATCTGATTTATTTACGGTAATTCCCTCTGCGCTTATGAGGCTAGGCACAGAAAACTGACCTCCACGGGTCTCACGCACGTATGGCCAAAATTCTTTCTGATCGCCACCTAATGATTCAAATAGGGTTCGAGATCTATATTCCTGGTATTCTTTTCGCGCTTCTTCCTTAACTAACTTTCGCACTTCTCTATAGTTTTGTTCTTCGAGCTCATGGTTCGTTCCGCATGCTTTGAGTTTTCTCGATCGACCCTTTGCTTCCTATGTAATGCTCGTAATTTAAGTTTCGTCCACCGTGGCTCTTTACGCTCACGCACGCTCTTAGTAGGAACAAATTTAATTAAACATTCTTTGATTATCCGGAGAAACTCTATCCAACTATCATTTACTGTATTTGCACCCAAGAAGCAGAAAAATCATCCTTGCACTCGTTAATATAAACCTTAAACTCCGAAAAATTAGCTTTGCGAATTACATATACTTGCCTCGATGGCTTAAGAGATTTGACCGCTACTGCTTTCATCTCCGCCATTATGACATCATGGTCTGAAATACCGTCAACTATATCGAGATTAGCTATCAATTGTGGGTGGGTGGTGTCTAGTAAATCTAGGATGTTACCTTCACCCGCACGAGTCGTTCGAGTCTTCGTCATGTTTACCTGTTCTATCGCATGCAACGAGAAAGTATCGATTAATTTTTGAGAAACTTTTCTCTCTCTACTAGAGTTGGAGCATGTTAAATTCCGCCAATTAATATGTGGTAGGTTAAAATCTCCTCCTACAACTATGATGGGATCTTTTACTTTTTTACCGATTATCTGTAACGACCCGGATATATCGTCAATACAATCAATTTCGCCATCGGGAGGACGATACAATGAACAAACATAAATCTTACTACCGTTTGGTCTTAAAATCGAGCACCAAATAATTTCGCTCCTGCTATTTTCTACAAACTCATCTCGCTGACTAATCAAATAGTTCTTTACAGCAATAAAAACTCATCCGCCTACTCTACCCTGTCTATCTTTGCGATATATCACATAATCTGGAGGAAATATCTCGCTTGAATTAATGTCTTTGCTTAATCAACTCTCAGATCCTAGTATGATATTGAACTGAGTCACAAATTCGTAATGAATGGTGAGACTTGGTGGTATAGGCGTACCGCCTAGTGATTCCAGCAAACCAAAGTCAAGTCAAGACATCGACAATGTACCCATAGAACACCAATTATTTTATGAGCGTAAGTAAAGATATATATTTTATCACATTTGAATCTGTTTATCCCATTCCCATCACTTCCAAAAATAGATATCGATTTTTGAGACATCCTATACTAAACTCTTCTGCATTTGAATTATACTATCTTACCTGTTAAGGTCACCAAGCAAAACAGCATAAGGACGGATAATCCTAATGTCATCGCTATTTTCCATCTGGAAGCCATGTCGCAGAATTTCTTGGATGAAGTATATGTGAATGAATGAAAAAATTAAGATGTGAATAGAGATCACAGGAAATGAATTAAAATAAGTTCTATTAACAACAGCTGTACAACAATAGCAATATATGAATAATTCTAATAACTAAACAATATGGGATCCTGGATAGCCAAGTGGGCAGTGCGTTAGGCTTTGAGGAAAGCGGTCACGGTTCGAACCCCGATAGGAACACCGTGAAAATGAACTAAGCAGTGGAAGCACATATAACCTTAAAAATAAAATACTAACTAAACAATTACTATATTATTAAATAAACTGTGCAATAAGGTTTTGATTCATCAAAATCCCATTGCATCAAACAAAGTTGTAAGCGAAAAATCTTCATTATACTTGTATATTCAATATTGAATCATCTATCTTACATTCCTCAAGTAATGTAACGATGCTTTTACTTACCATTGATTAGATGAGTTCTGCTACTCTCAGGTATTGTTCTTCTCACAACTTTCTAGCAAATGATGGTGCCTTACTTGAGGTTGGAAGCCTTTATATAGCTGGCGAAAAGTAATGACAGCATGGAGGGGGTGATTGGCTGGTAAGCAATGAGTCGCTAGGCATGAGGCAGAGTCGTTAAAAATGTTATCTATATTATTTGGTGCCCAGTGCCAAAAGCACGTGTAATGAGCACGCGCTTTTGAAAATTACACAGCATACATACAGGTTGAGTAAATGCGTAATCGCCATCGCCGGGAAGCACTTCTGGGAGGTACGTGAAAATGACGTGAGACACCTTCTAGTAAGCCCTATCTCACACTTTTTCTTCGAAATCAGTCGATGACGTACATTTAAAGTTTGCGTTTGGTGGTTCTTAAGAAGCAATAAAAATTGTCAACTCGCTTGGATTATGTTCTTAGGGTGCGACTTTTAGTCAAAATCTTTTATTTTTAAGGAAAATTTCAAATATTTTCAATTTTTCCTAATGGATTCTCAATGTATACTAAGTGATTTAATCATAATGAAATATATATATATATATTGCTTGGATGTTCTCGAAAATTTATGATGAATTTATGCCTTTGAATCTGAGAAAACGGTTTTTTTGCTTCGCCAAAATTCATCAAAAACTCAAAATATACAGAATTGTTATGGTTGCTAGTTATAAAAATGGTTTGAATGTTTTGTCGTTAATTTGTGAGATAAATATAATAACCGATAAGGATGAATAATTCACATTACATATATAGTTTTCCTTCCAAATCATATACCATCTTCAGTGAGAATTTTGGACTCGAAGTTTGGATATTTCCACAAGAAACGTCGAAATTGCAAAATTTTCTAGTTCGGTTAAATTGAATAATTTATTGGATTATCATGTGCCATTTGCAACTTAAGGTGTCCATGCAGCTTCAGCATACAACGTTATAATCTCGTTGTGGGCCAGATATTCCTCCTATGGGAACAGAATTGGAGGCATTTTCATTGAAATTAAACTTTTTAGTAACTCCGTGCACCCTCGTATATTCCTTTACCTGAAACCTAAAGGACCTGCTACAGCATTGGTTCTACGAGCCTATTTTGTACATTATATATGATTGCATTGTATAAATAGAGTAATTATATTTTTAAATATATCCTGGTCCACATATATGGTGTTGTTGTATACGTTTTGGGTGGTGGACGAAGGAACACCAATACTGTTTGGAAGGATATATTCTTCAATTATTCTAAGAATTTACTAGAAAAAATGTGAAATGGCGTTTCTCTCTTACATTACAATGGACTGCTATTCCATTGATCAACGTCAACATTAATACCCTGCGATCCACCTCTCGGCGTGTGGCATGGGGTGTAAACTTCAGTAACTAAACTCCATCTTTTCTCGGTTACTTTTATTTACTTGTATTACTAATTTTGATAAAAAACAAGCTTTACAAAACTGCACTCAGATGTAGGTTGTAAATTCGTAAGAGAAAGGGGATTGGAAGCTAGGCTGTGATTGCTTCGTAAAATCAAGGTAACTGCAATTGCGGAAGATACTACCTCATCAATAGCTATTGAATATCAAATAGATGCCAGAACGAATGGTTTTTAAAACTCATTATTTCCGCGAGCGATATGCAATAATAACCGAGTAAAGAAGTTGTTTAGATTAACTGATGGTAACACCCCATACCACACGCCGAAAGGCGTTTCACAGAGTATTAATGTAGATGTAGATCAATGGAATAGCAGCTCATTGTCATGAATGAGAGAAACACCATCTCAATGGGTTTCTAGTTAATTCATCGATTAATGGAAGAAAATATCCTTGCAAACAGTATTGGTGTTCGTTCGTCCACTACCAAGAACGTATACCTAGATGTGGGACAATCGATTGAAAAAAATAATCGAATAGTTATTCAATTGTTATCATTCGAATGAATTCACTCGCTTTTGTAGGCTGGACATTACGCAATAGCTGGTCAGGGGCAGTAACACCTAGCTGCAGGGATATCGGATCAGATATACATACATACGCATATATATGATATCTATATTCTTATTTCATCAGTATCACATATCTCTACCAGACTTCCACTAATTGGTATCACGCTACGAGCCACTTCCATCCTCTCCTCTTCAACGAGTATCAAGTAAACAAGTGAAAAATCGAATAAACCGAGTGAATTATTAAATTATTTATAAGTGAGTTATTAAATTTCTATCAGAAAATAATGACGAAACAACCCAACGTCTTGTCTATTAGCAACCATAACAATTATGTATATTTTGCGTTTTTTTGTGAATTTTGGCTAACTAAAAAACTGTTTTCCCTGATTCAAAGGCAATTAGTAATAAATGTTCTTCAACATTCAAGCAATATACGTATTTTATTGCGATTTAATCACTTAGAATTCATTGAGAAACCATCAGGAAAAATTAGAAGTATTTGAATTTTTCTTACAACTAAAACATTTTTACTACAAGTCGCAACCTCACAATAAAATCTGATCGAGTTGAAACGCAAACTTTAAAAAATCGTCGTGAACGGATTCCGGGGAAAACGTTTTTTCGATCCAACCCTAGCGGGTTGGTCCTATTTTTAGTCCTTATAACCAATAAAAAATGTCAAATTGATCGGTTTAGGTTCTGGGGCTGCAATTTTTAGTCAAAATGTTAATAATTTATGAAAAACGTAAACTTTTTTGAAGCTTTCCTGATAGTTTCTCAATGAATCCTAAGTTATATGAAGGCAATTAAATGCATTTGCTCGCATGTTGCTGAAAATTAATTACTTATTGCGGTTGATTCAGGAAAAAACGGTATTTATGTTGGACAATTTTTTATCAAAAAACGTAAAATATACGTATATGTTTCGCTGGTTGGTTAAATAGGAGTTCGGTTGTTTCGTCACTTTCTTCTCATAGAAATATAATCCCCGACAAGAGTGACCAATCCGCATTACAGATATAAATTTTTTTTTAAATCAAATGCTATATTCAGTGAAAATGTTTTTTTCGAATTTTGGAAATTTGCACATGAAACCCCAATGTTGCATAAATGTCTAGTTCACTTAAAATGAATCCATTTTTGATACTGATGTTCTATTTATGATTTAACTCTAAGTTTAGCCTAAGTATACCTCCTATATGCCTCTACATATGGCAGAGAGGTCTCGTTTGAGACTAGATAAGGAGGCAAATTCTTTAAGATTGCGTTTTTTGTAACACCGTTCGTCCTCGCCTATTCCCTCGCCTGGAAGCACCTATTTATTCCATAAACGTTCATTTGATATTATCATTACATCTTCGAGCACATCATAACACAACTTCAAGGTGATGAATTCTTGATAGTGAAGGAAAGAACACCAATACTCGTTGGAAGGATGATATTCTTCGATCATTCCAGAAATTATTTAAAAATCAATGGAATGGTCAATACGCGTAAGGCGATTCGTACTGTTAGGAAATCCTACGATAAAAAAACAATCTTTACAAAAATGCACTCAGACTTAAGTTGCAAATCCGTAAAAGAAAGGAGATTTGAAGCTTGGCTGTGATTGCTTAGTAAATTCAGGGAAACTACATTTGCGGAAGATACACCCACTATCATTACAAACCACTTGTCTAACAAGCAACCATAACAATTTTGTATGTTATTCGCTTTTTGATGAATTTTTGCGAATTAAAAACCGTTTTCCCTGATTCAAAGGCATTCAATCATTACTTTACGGCAAAATGGAAGCAATATGTATATTTTATTGCGATTAAATCACTTAGGATAGATTGAGAAACCTCGAGGAAACATTCAAGATATTTGAAATTTTGCTTAAAACTAAAAGAGTTTGACTAAAATTTGCAGCCTAAGATCATAATCCGATCGAGCTGACATTTTTTTTGCTTCCTAAGGACCTTATTTATAAAAGCAATAAAAAATACCAAAAAACCAAGCATTAATAGTACGTCGTCGAGAGATTTCTAAGAAAAATGTTTTTCTATCTACCCCAGCGTGCATGCCTTAGTAAACTCTAACACGTGCAAAGTGTGACATAGGGCTTACTCGAAGGTATCTCACGTCATTATCACGAATCTCCCAGAAGTGGTTCATGACGATGGCGATTACGTATTTACTCAGTCTGAATGTATAATATTTTATTGGATCGATATCAGATGACACGTGCATTACTAATTAAAATCGAACACATGGAAAGTTTGAAGTATGGTTTGCTCGAAGGTGACTCAGGGCTTAAGCACATGCCTTCCTTCACATTGTCGTCACTGGTGATGGCTGTTACGAATTTACTCTAACTAGCAACCATAAGAGTGATGTATATTTTGCGTTTTTTGATGAATTTTCGCTAATTAAGAAACCGTTTTCCCTGATTCAAGGGAAATAAATCATTAATTTTCTGCAAATTGCAAGAAATATATGTATTTAATTGCGATTAAATCACTTGGGATGCATTGGGAATCCATCAGGAAAAATTAGAAATATTTCTAATTTTTCTTAAAACTAAAAACTTTTTACTACAAGTCGCAGCCTCAGAACATAATCCGATCGAGTTAACATTTTTTATTGCTTTTTAACAGGTTCATGTTGGCCCTATCCTGTTGCTGAGAGATATCATACCATAAATATTTTTTTAAACTCGATAAATGTAAGCATAATTAAAAAAAAATTATTGCAGCATATAGAGCTATCATTCTATTTATAACTGAAATATTATTTACGTGTTTTTATTATTTATTTATTTCTTTATTTACAATTTACAACTGATTATTATATTACTATCTTATTAAATATATATTAATATTATATTGAAAGTATTCAGCCATAGGATAGCAACCATTGAAATCGACACGGAACGGATCGTGTTAAGGACCACCAAACGCAAACTTAAAACATTCGTAGTCAACTGATTTCGAAGAAAAAGCTTTTTACGATCCACCCTAGCGTGCATGCCTTCATAAACTAGAACACGTGCAAAGTGTGAGATAGGGCTTACTCGAAGGTGTCTCACGTCATTATCACGAACCTCCCAGAAGTGGTTCATGACGTTGGCTATTACGTATTTACTCAATCTGGATTAATAGTATTATAAAGGATCAAACTCAGATGACACGGGCATATCTAAAGCATCTCGAACACGTGGAAATGTTCACGTAAGCACGAACCTCCCTTCCCATTGCAATAATGGTGCACGGGACGACGTCTTTTACTCAATCTGAATTTCCAATAAGATAGCAGATCATAGTGAGATGACACGTTCATTACTAATTAAACTCGAACACGTGGAAAGTTTTAAGTATGGTTTGCTCGTTGATGTATCAGGGCTTACGCACATGCCTTCCTTCCCATTGCCGTCACTAGTGATTGCTATTACTTACTTACTCAATCTGAATTTTTACTACAAGTCGCAGCCTCAGAACATAATCCATTCGAGTTGACATTTTTATTGCTTTTTTAAGGACCACCGATCGCAATCTTCAAATGCAGGAGTACACTATATTCACCCATATGAATAATATATAGTCCAACCACGAAATATCGCATTCGCTGTTTGTCCTACATAAGTGAAAATGGAAAAATCTCAGAGGTGGAGAAAGGAAAATAATTTTATCTGTCAACAAATACTCACGGAGTAATTTTCCGGTGGAAAGAGAAGGACGGACGTTTGATGCTACCGGTATCATTATAAGTACTTTACTTAGAATAAGTGCGATCGGTACAGGACCACTTGTCATTCCTCGAAAAGTGCGGAAAACTAGAAAATCTACAAATCTAGCAAATAAGTTACGTATATTTATGATAATTTTGTGCGGAATTTTTTGCTATGCGTCATCAGGTCCATTCTTTCTTTCTTTATACAGTGGAACCTCGAATAACGGACACTCTCACTAGCGGGCACCTCCACATAAAGGGCATGAAACACTTTCCCCAAACTGAGCTCATAAGAAACATTAGTATGTATACCTCTCATTAACGGTCACTCTATATAGCGGTCGCGGACAGTGGGCTTCCCCATTCCTAACCCCCAGTACCTCCAATTAGCGGTTAGTCGGGGTAGGTATGATGAGTGGAAATGATAAGACATTGGAACTAGGCGGCTATAGAAAGGGGTTAGAAGAAGAAGCAGGAGCTGTGTTTGTCATGAGGCACCCCATGGACTAGCGTAATCAACCATTGAAGGAGATTTAGAGAAAACGATTATTAGAGAAAATTTAACAATCAGCTCAAGTCCTTTGCTACCACACCTTTCACTTTACTTATTTCAAAGGTTTTGTAGCTCCATGGGATGCCTCACGAGAACCACCACTCCTCCTGCGTCCTCCAACCCTTCCCCACGTCCATCTATTTTGCAGTTGTTTATCATATCCACTCCCCCCCCGTCAACAAGCCAATAGCATGTCATCCCTTGACTATATAAGTTATCTTCATGCCATTAATTGGATCACAAAGTTTACCAAGTTGCTAGATAATATTTACTTTGTTCCTTTGTTTATTCGTACAATTCCCTTCGTCTACGATAAAATGACAAATAAGCGCAAGTGGCTTACAATCGAGGAGAAGGTGCAGATTTTGGAGGATCACCAAAAAACGAAATCCAGTCATCACCAATTGAGTGAGAGGTGAGTAGTTGTCGAAGCTTTTACACACTTCTCTGGCATTTAGTTTTATTCTTTAATCTGATTTATTTGAGAAATGTATCTTTATAATTTTATGTATAAGAGTATTTTTTTCATTCTTCTCCTCAGGTATGCAATCGAGAAAACGCAGATTGGGAAAATATTGAAAGACCGAGAAGAGATCCTGAAAATTTGGCAGGATAATGGAAATCACCAAGCTAAGAAGAAGCTGAAAACTGAAGCCTCCTTAATAGATTCCTTTGTTTTCCAGTGGTTCTGTGCTGCGAGAAACAAAAATCTTCCTATATCAGGACCTATAATCCAGGAAATAGCTTTGGAGGTGGAAAATGAACTACAATTTGGGAACGATTTCAAGGCATCAAATGGCTGGCTGGAAAAATTCAAAGTAAGGCATAACATCACGTGGAAAACTGTTTGCGGAGAGTTAGCCAACGTTTCTAAAGCAACAGAGTCAGTATGGCATGACAAATTGAAGAAATTTTGCTATAGATATGAAGAAAAGGATATTTTTAATTGCGATGAAACAGATCTTTTTTATAAAGCCTTACCGAACAAACCTATGTGTGATAGCAAATACCCATGTACTGGAGGGAAAGCAGCAAAGCAAAGAATAATGGTGTTTCTCGGCATGAATATGCTTGGTGATTTTGAGAACCCTCTTATTATAGGGAACGCTAAGAATCCACGATGATTTAAGGGTGCCCGCTTTGTTCATTTAGATGTCACATGGAGATCAAACAGTAAATCGTGGATGACGACAGGAATAATGACGGAATGGCTGAATGTTTTCGATCAAAAAATGAAAAGACTGAGACGTAAGGTTATTTTATTTCTTGATAATGCTACTTGCAACCAAAACCTCAAACTTGAAAACGTAAAGTTAATTTTTTTCCACCATACACCACTTCAGTGTGTCAGCCCCTTGATCAAGGTGTCATCCAGACATTCAAGTGTTTGTACAGGATGAAAGTTTTACGACACCTTTTATCGAAAATTGACTCAGTTTTTGCTGTTAAAGAGCTTACAAAATCTATTACTGTGCGAGACGCCATAGTGTGGTTAGTATACTCGCTCACGGAAATTTCACCCGACACTATTCATAAGTGTTTTTTAAAGTCAGGTTTCGGTAGTATTGACGACCAGGCCAATGGATGGTGAAACAGACATTGTTGAACTGGAACAGCTGATTCTACATACCATGCCTGAAGACGGGATAAGAACGGATGAGTTCGTAAATTATGACAGAGACACAGTCACATCTTTTGATGAAACTGATGTAAAAGGACTCTTAGCATTAAATGAATACATGAGCGATGAAGAAGAAGTTGAGCCAGAGAATGGAATGAAAGTAGAAAGTGACAACATCCCTAAGTCACACGTAGATGCCCTCAAACTCATAAGTAAATTAGAGTACATGAGTAGAATTAAATGTTTGTACAAAATGAAGAAGACACGGAAAGCCTGAAGCTATAAAAGGAAGTGAAGATGAACTTTGAAAAACGCAATGCTAATAGAATGCATAAATTTGTTAATTAATAAATAAATAATTAATGCAAAATACCATGAATTATTTTTTAAAATAAAATTTGTTTTAAAATAAATACGTACCAACGCACTGTTCAATTTTTCTATTATATACATTCCCTCATATCTTTGACAAAACTACCGCTCTTCCCACTAGCGGAAACCTCCCTATAACGGTCATTTCTTTATTCCCCGTAGGATATATATATATCATCATCATCAGCAGTTTTCAATCCGACGTCGGATGTAGGCCTCCCTAAGTACTTTCCAATTTTCTCTGTCCTGAGCTTCTCGTTGCCACGATACACCTAAGTACTTGATGATGTCTCTATTCCATCTGTCCATAGGTCGTCTTCTTGGTCTCTTCACATCTCTTGATATCCAGTTGAGAACTGCAGATGTCCAACGGTTGTCGTTTCTTCTCGCAACATTTTTTTTCCACCTCCATTTTAGTGATCTTACCTTATCTATGATGTCTGTAACTCCAGTCATCATTCTCACCCAAGTGTTGCGTTTCCTGTCTCTTCTTGTGATTCCCAGCATACAGCGTTCCATGCTCCTTTGTGTTTTCTGAAGTCTCTGGGTTATTGCAGCATTTAACACCCAAGTTTCACTTCCATAGGACAAAACAGGTAAAATGCATTGGTTGAAGACCTTCCTCTTCAAAACTTTTGGCATTCTTGACTTCAGAATATGTGAGTTCCTACCAAATGCGCTCCAGCCAAGTTTCATTCTTCTGTTTACTTCATTTATCCTGTTTTTCTCTCCTGTTGTTACAAGTTGTCCAAGGTATGTGTATTCCAAGCAAACATCCAGAGGTTTTCCTTGAAGTTTGACTGGTTCTTGCACTGCAAAAGAATTATACATTGCCTTTGTTTTTGTTAGATTTATCCTGATTTATCCTGAGTTAGATTTATTCTGTCCTGCTGTGTTTAGCTCTTCAAGTCTTGGAGTTAGATCTTCTGCGTTAGCTGCCAAGAAAACTATATCATCTGCAAAACGGAGGTGACTGATGTACTCCCCATTTACTCTTAAGTCCTTCTCTTCCCAATCAAGGGTTTTAAAAACTTCTTCTAAAATGGCTGTGAACAAGATGGGAGAAAGACCGTCACCTTGTCGAACTCCTTTCTCAATCCTGAATTCATCGGTCTCCTCATGCAACATTACAGAAGCTCTGGCATTCTCATAGGCACTGCGCAAGAGACGGATGTACTCAGAATCTATCCCTTGATTCTTCAGAGCTTTCAGAGTGGAGGAGGTACTTACCGAGTCGAAGGCCTGTTCGTAATCCACAAAGCAAAGGACGAGTGGCATCTCGTACTTATTCGTTCTGTTAATAATATCCTGTAGTGTGTGGATGTGATCCATAGTGCTGAAGCCTTTCCGGAATCCAGCTTGTTTTCTGGACTGGGCTGAAGACAGGGTCATCTAAAGACCTAGCGCACACCGACGACTTTCTGCCCGCAGACATTTTTGTCACCTAGGGCGCACACATTGGAGACTTTTTGCCCGCAGACTTTGTGTCTCGTTGGGTGCGCACACCGGAGACTTTTTGCCCGCAGACAGTATCAAGGATTCGTGATTTTGTACCTTTTTTGTTTACATTTTTATCTTTAAAATCCCATGCTAATACTGAAGAATTTAGGAACCTGGGAACGTTACTTATTCTGTCAGACCTAGCGCACACCGAAGAGCAAGGGCTATAGCGTTTGCCAATCAGTACAAGTCTTGAGGAGAATTGAGAAGTGAAAAAATCAGTTTGTCGTTGAAATGGATTTCGAGGAAACTGCCGCAGTTTGTGCTCTAGTTATTTGATTATAAAAGAAGAAAATTAAGAGAGAGTATTGAGTACATCCTATCTACAGTTCCAGATTAATAAAAGGAAAATTTTATACTTAATACGAAAGTCTACGAGAACATCCGATAAATTTTTTTTCATACCTTCGTATGAATGTGGCAACGTTCGACGAATTGATAACTTTAGTTGGACCCGCTGTAAGGTTCAACAACACAAACTGTCCTTTAAGTATAACACCAGAAGAGAGAATACCAGTGACAATCAGGCAAGTACAAAATAAATAATAATTTCGTAAGAATAATTTATTAAACATATATTAATTACAAAGAATGTAACTCAGGATCGCTTTCCTGTGATGCCTCATTGCGTTGATGTGACTGACCAACCTCGAACGGTCCCACTAAATATTGTGGTCCGGTTGGTCCTTATGGATAAAGAGACCCAGAGGGCCTCGTAAAATACTGTGATCCAGTGCAGTACTGCATTCTGGATGAGGAGGGGTGGTTCAGGGAGCTGCTTGGCCATTTAATTGTTTTTAGCAAGCTCATTATCTGAATTTTTGCCTCCATTCTTTGGAAATCGTCCGTGGATTTTAATATTGGTACTATTGACAGGGAGAAATTAATATCCTCATCCGTTTCAGTAGGATCTTTTTTTTATTTTCTAATATTTTCAGAAGTGACTCCTCGAAACTTTCCTTTCTGTGAGTGCGTTTACGGCGCACACTCAATCCCCTCTCAACTTCTTCTATTTCCATCTCCTCCTCTGAGTCATGTTGCTCCTCCTGTAAGTTACTCCTAGTATCCCTGTTATCAACGAATGGGAGGAGAAACATAAGTTTATCAAAATATATGTATTTACGTCGTTTCTGCGCTCCCTGCCCTGACTGATTACTTTTCTGTGCTCTCAGTTCTCTTGTAAAACAGTTTCGTAGACTATTCCACTTCTTTTGAAGTTCCATACCTGAAAAGATAACGGATATATAAATACTTTAAGTAATTGTTACTACGGTAGCCAAAAATATAATGTCTGCTTGAGCTAAAACTTAAAATCCAACAGATAACCGTGTGTTTTTCATGAACGAAATAAATAGGTTTTCATCTATACTACGAGATTTTTTTAGCACATGAAAACAGTAGTATGTTCTGGATTTACTTTTGGGCACGTCATTAAGAAGCGAAGAACTTCGAATCTTTTCCACGAGGAAAAGTTACAAAATTATTAGCTCAGTTTATTTATCATCCACTCATTCCATAAGTAGGTAAATTATGTAGTGATTTCTATTCATTCACAGGTACCTATCAACAGGAATTTCGTTTAAGGCTTTGTCCTTTGAGTATCTGATTGCACCTTCCACTCTTCGATCGATTGTGAAAGATTCCTGTGAGAAGATTTGGCAAAGACTGCAGCCAATTTACATGCCAGGAATACGAAGTGAAGAAAATTGGATCGAAATAGCGAATCAGTTCAACGAACGAACTCACTTCCCAAACCTAATAGGAGCCCTTGATGGCAAACATGTAAGAATTGTAAGACCTGCAAATTCAGGCTCAAAATATTTCAACTATAAGAAATATTTTTCCCAAGTATTGATTGCATGGGTAGATGCCGATTACAAGTTTATTTTCATTGGTGTCGGATCGCTCGGAGCAATGAGTGATTCAAACATTTTTAAAGCATCAAACATGGGGAAAATGTTGGACTATAATAAATTAAATAATAATAATTCACCAGGCTGCCCTACTGCCGGTTGGTGAATACCACTTTCATTATTTGGCCGGAGATATTGTTGAAGCCTTCTTAGCATGGTTGAACCTTGGCTATACATCGCCTCCAACCTCCGTTAACACCCCTCCTCCACGATGAGGCAATGAACTGTGGCCTTAACGGAAACCTGTCTTATCCGGAAAAAAAAATTGGTCCCGGCGGTCGTAATTGGGTTTTACATGCATTGTTACCCTGTATTGAACGGAAACTGTCAAACCCGGAAACGGAATTGATTCCCGGCCTGAACCTGGGCTAAGCAGAATTGTAAAAAGCAATTCCAATTTCGATCTAAATCACTTGAGGTGACTACGAAGATGCAAAGCTTTCCCATGGGAGATGTTATCCCAAATTATGAGCGTTCTGTCGTAAATATCATTTCAAGTGCTTCGTACTGGACAATACATTCCTTTATCCGAATGTTTATGAGAGCCGAGACACCAAGACACAAATGCAATTAGGATTCTTGGCCACCCCTTATGCATACTGAGTTATTCCTTGTCCATCTCAATTTGCAGATGAATGGCTCTTTATAAACATAGCAGAACAAAGGAATCATTTTTAGCTAATATGTAGGTGGGCATTTAAATTGAACCTCTTATATTAGTGGGGATTAAATCTCGGGCAGTTTACGGCGGAAAGGGATAAACATTATTGTGTAGCCTTGATCGTCTCTGAAGAAGACGGAATCATTTTCCTACGTGCTGCTGACAGGGTAAGACCACACCAGAGTACCTTATGGAAACTGATGATTGATTTCTGCAATGCCACGCAAGGTATTAACGCTGAAAAATAAACTGGAATTGATCGAGTGCTTTGAACGAAAAGCTTTCCGTAAAGCAGGTAGAAGGGAGGTGTAAGTGTGGAAAGACGCAAGTTTATGAAGCAATTATTTTTTATTTTATTTTTTTTATCAATCCATCACATACAGCGAAACACCAATTTACAGTGAGGTAATAACAGTAACAATAGACGAGCACATATGACCATTCCCTAACCAGAAAAATCTGGATAATCGGGATTTGAACCCTAGACCTTGGCGTTGGAGCATTGACATGCAGGTATGCTAACCGGGGCCAGTCCAAGAAGGAAGAGAAAATGAAGAAAGAGTTTTATAAAGGTTGGTCTTAAGAAACGTACTTCTTAATATCCCAAATAACAATAGTTTGCAAACCCGGGACGAACATAAAACCAGCATTGCAATATGTTATTCTTGCAGAAAAACTGTTTAAGTTTGATGTTGACTGTTGAGTAGGTACCATTTGAAAGTCGACTTTTAATTCAATTTACCAAAGTTTACCACGTGCTGAGAATTGATTTCATAACAGACTTGGTGTTTCGTACTAACTTTGATGTCCAGATTTATACCTACCTCACCTTCAACCATTACTGCAAAACAACAACGGCTATGGATGAATATTAACCATTAGAATATCCTAAGACATTAAAAAGGATTAAATGTTGCCAATTATTTATAGATTATAAGCGGCAATTCCCTTTGAGGGGATACGGATTCAAGGAATTCAAATTCCAGGTAATGGGTCGAATTTGAAAGTGCCAACCCAAAAAAGTGCTGTTTCTCTTATGTAATGAATATCAGACGCAATACAGTATTTAAATTGAGCTAAATTTCATTAATAAAACTTAAGAGTAATCTTGAGACATACACAGTTGGTAATCTCTCCGTAGTGGTCTCACGATAACGATTTATCGATTTCTATGTTTACTGTGGAATCACTACATCAGTAATCTTGACTGTGACTTTGATGCATTAGCAATTTCAAAAGAAGTGATCGAATTGAAATAATGAACGGAATTAATGTTGTGAGGTTTACTTGGAGGTCTTATTTTTTTCGTGTATATATGACCAGTTTCCTCTGAGATAAGGGTATCTCAAGCTTAAAAGAAAGAATCCGAAACCCCTCGCTGTAGGTTCCTCCAAGTGGTGAGGGGGGGGCACAGAGAGGGCTCTCATGCCTCATTTCTTCTTTTTTTCACTATCAATAACCCCTCATCTCTTCTTCTCTCATGAAATGCTGGCCCTCTCTGTGTGCCGAACGCCTACCCATGCGTTTGCCGTGCATGGCGACCCGTGTCGGAGGGAAGGGGGATCCTGGTGGCTGAGGGTATTGGGTCTTGGGGGGGACTTAGCCCCTCCACTTTTCCCCAACACTCCACTTTGGCCCCTGCCTCTCCTAGACGGGCGGCCGGGAACTAGCCCACTCCCAGTCAATCGGCTCCTGGCGGCTGGGGAGCTTGGCGGCTCCTTTCGAGCGTACGCCAGTGGGGCAGTCTAGACCCACCAGAACCGCATTAGTCTTGCGCAGATGGTGGGATCTTAGCTATATCCTCCTGGTAGCCCTGACGTTGAAGTTCAGCGCCCCCTTGTTGAGCTCCGTGGTGGGTGGGGAGCCCGGAGGATGAAACAAAACTGCCAAATTATGGCTAACAAAAACCAAGGCGAGAATATAACCGAAAAAGAAGGTAAAATAGCAAAGAAACCCAGAGTTGAAGCAGAAGCTAATAATAATAGAAGTGATTGTGAAAGTAGTTGTAACAGTGAAGAGAGATTCTTCATTATCTCTAGTATCATAGATGGAGCTCTAAAAAAGCTGTCACCCTTTGCACTCCACAGGGTGTTAAAATTCATGCTGGGGGAGGTGGCGTGCGCAAAGCGTTTACGCGATGGATCCTTGCTGGTGGAGGTAAAAGATGAAAAACAAGCCGCTAAAATAAGAACAGCCACACTTTTCCACGACGTGGCAGTAAAGGTGGAAGCTCACAGAACCCTGAACTATGTTGAGGGTGTGGTCTTCAGCTATGACCTGCTAACAGTACCTGAGGAGGAAATCTTGAATGAGTTGAGGGACCAGGGAGTTGTTGGGGTGCGACGAATCAAATCTCGTCGTAATGGTGTCTTAGTAGACACCCCCAACCTTACCCTCAAGTTCGCAAGAACAGAACTTCCAAGAAAGATCTTGTCTGGCTATCTGTCTCTTGCTGTAAGACCGTATATCCCCAACCCCATGAGGTGCTATAAATGCCAAAGGTTTGGTCACACCTCCGCACGGTGCTTAGAAGCAGAGAAGTGCGGCCGCTGCGGTCAACAAAAGCATGAGGAACCGTGCACGTCTCCTCTAAAGTGCCTTAATTGCAGTGGAGAACACACTGCCTGGTCTCCTACCTGCCCAGTTTTTAAGGAAGAGAAGGCCATTCAGGAGATAAAGACCACAAAAAAGATCTCATACATTGAAGCCAAAAGAGAATATAAGGCACAAGCCCCACAATCGAAAGGTCCCTCATTTGCCGCAGTAGCCTCCAGGGCAGTGAAGACGAGGGAGATGGGCACACAGACCCACCTCCCCCCTGTATGTCCCCCCTGCAAAACCATTCTGACAACCTGCACCTTGGAGCAAAAAACCACTGCTACTCAGGCAACCAGAGTAGAAACAGCAGCAAAACCACCAACCAGACAAGAACACTCTCCATCAACTAATATGTCTGTGTCACCATCACCATCTGAATTGGATGACGTGTCAGAGGAAGAGCTGAAGAGACGCCTTGTCACATACAAACAGAAAAAGAAAGGGGGTCGAAGAAAAATTTCCCGGTAATGAGGCGTACACACTTCTTAATGTTGCAATGGAACTGTAACGGAGTTTATCGCCATAATGAGGAGCTGAAGATTTTAATTCATGATTTTAACCCCACTATTTTATGCCTCCAGGAAACCCACCTGAAAGCAACCGACAAAGGCAATATAAATGGTTTTAACGTTTTTAGATGTGACGATCTGAGTGGCCACAGAGCTAGGGGTGGGGCGGCCGTGGCCGTCCGGGAGACCCTTTACACCTCCCGGGTGGGACTCAGGTCTCCTCTCCAGGCTGTTGCGGTGAGATGCGGCATTCCAGAAATGGTGACATTCTGCAATGTGTATCTCCCTGAGTGGGCACCAGTAAGCCAAAGCAGCCTGGAAAACCTTATTAGTGAACTGCCAAGACCTTTCGTGCTTCTGGGTGATTTCAACGCCCATAGCACTCTATGGGGGGACAACATGAATGACGCCAATGGTCGAGGCCGTATAATTGAGAAGATTTTAAACGATTTTAATTTAATTTTACTGAATAACGGAGAGAAGACACGTTTTAACTCATTTAATGGAGAGACGTCCGTTATTGATCTAGTCATGTGCTCCAGTTCTATTGCAACATCTTTTAATTTTAACTGTCCACTCAGACTTGGGTGGAAGTGACCACTTCCCCTTACTTTTAAGAAAGCCTGGAGAGATACCAGAGTATTTTACCCATCCAGGCAGCTGGTGCTTACGTAAAGCCAACTGGCACTCATTTAAAGCAAATTTTAATTTTTCTAATGGCCCAAGTATAAATACTCCACAAGACATTGAGGCCTTCACAGCAGCGATAATAGACGCAGCCAGCTCCTGTATTCCGAGGACGTCAGGCAGACCGGCTCACCATCCTGTTCCATGGTGGAACGAGGAATGTGCCGAGGCTATCCGGCAGAGGAAAAGAGCACTACGCAGGTTCCAAAAATACCCTACTGCCATGAACCTTGCTGCCTTTCAACGAATGAAAGCAAAAGCACGTCGCATAGTGAAGGCTGCCAAGAAAGCTTCTTGGATCCAGTATATATCCACAGTCTCTCATCGAACACCAATATCGAAAGTTTGGAACAAAGTAAAAAGTATTACTGGTACTCGACACCTCAGCCCAATTACTGGTTTAGAAGTTGGTGACCTCACGCTGACTACCCCACAGGAGATAAGCAATGCCTTTGGCCAATATTATGCTGACATGAGTAGCAATGCCAACTATAGCACTCACTTCCGCCATATAAAGGATAGAGCGGAGAATATACATATTAATTTCAGAATGGGGAACACTAGTCTTCCCTATAATGATCGGTTCAGTCACTGGGAACTATCCGCGGCCATAGGAAACACTACAGACACCTGCCCTGGCAGTGACTTAGTACATAATGCTTTCCTCAGAAATCTTCCTCCACCAGCCATGGAACACCTCCTCAATATCCTGAATCGCCTCTGGTGTGAAGGCGTGTTTCCAGAATCCTGGCGGGAATCAGTGATAATCCCAATCCTAAAGCAGGGCAAAGATAAACGCCTCCCTTCCAGCTACAGACCGATATCCTTAACCAGCTGTCTCTGTAAGGTGATGGAAAAGATGGTGAACCGCAGACTAGTCTGGTATTTGGAAAACCACAAGCTCCTCCCTGAAATCCAATGTGGCTTTCGACATGGGCGATCCACGGTGGACCATTTGGTCTGGGTGGACAATATCCTCCAAGAAGCATTCCTCCTCCGTCAACATGTACTGGGCATATTTTTTGACATGGAACGGGCCTACGATCGCGTATGGCGACATAAGATTTTAATTAGATTACACGAATGGGAATTCAGGGGTAATCTACCAATTTATATTGGAAATTTTTTAAAAAATCGTGTTTTTAAAGTAAGGATAGGGAAACATTTATCTACACCTTATAGACAGGAGAATGGAGTCCCTCAAGGGTCTGTACTGAGTGTAACACATTTTGCAATTGCGATCAACGATATAGTCAAATGTGTCCGAAGACCAGTGATGGCATCACTATATGTTGACGACCTCGCAATCTTCTGTAGATCGGCGAAGCTTCAGAACGCAGAGAGACAACTACAAATGACGCTTAACAGACTGAATGAGTGGTCTCGCTCCAACGGCTTCCGATTCTCAAAAGAGAAAACGAAATGCGTCCATTTCTGTAGGCTGAGAGGGCTATTCCCCCAACCTTCCCTGAAGCTAGATAATCATCTCTTACCGGTTGTTGAGAATATACGATTCCTGGGTATGGATCTAGATAAAAGACTTAACTGGCAAACTCACATCAGTAACCTCAGGGACAGGTGCTTTAAACTTTTAAATATCTTACGTCATCTAGCAAACTCTTCATGGGGAGCAGATCGAGCATCAATGCTCAGAATATATCGAGCCTTAGTACGTTCAAAGATGGACTATAGATGCTTCATATATGCTTCAGCTCGTACTTCTTATATAAAATCTCTGTCCTCTGTACACCACAGCGGCCTACGGCTGGCAACAGGATCCTTCCGGACAAGCCCAGTACTCAGTCTCTACTCAGATTCTGGAGAACCACCGCTTGATATTAGAAGAGAGACGCTAATGTGTAATTACATTAGTAAGATTCAGTCCCTTAATACACACCCATGCTATGGCGTTATTTTTAACCCACGATTTTTAACACTTTTTAATAATAAACCACGGGCAACTAAACCATTACCGATCCGAATGAAACAAGTATTAGATGATGTTGCAGTAGACCTACCATTAATCTATCCTAATGGTCAACCACAATATATACCTTGGCACGTACCAGTTCCAGAGGTTCTGACCAGATTATCAAGTCTACCTAAAGCAACAACAGCTCCTCGTTTGTACCAGCAAGCCTTTGCAGAGATCCTATCAGAGTATTCTGAATTCACTCCATTTTATACTGACGGATCAAAATCCGACTCTGATGTTGCATGTGCTGTCATCTCTCCCATTTCTGAAGCCGTAGGACTAAAACTGCACCCAAAATGTAGCATATACACGGCAGAGCTCTTTGCTATAAAGACAGCACTTGTGCAAATGAAGACATACAATAAGCCCTGTCTGATCTGCACTGACTCATTAAGTGCCATACAGGCCATTACATCTTTTTCGCCTACACACCCGCTTGTAAAAGAAATTCACTCCTCACTCATTGCTCTGAACTCACGTGGGATCAGAGTAATTTTCTGTTGGATCCCTGGACATGTTGGTATCAAAGGCAATGAGAAAGCTGACTAGGCTGCGAAAGCTGCTCTCCTAAAAACGGATCTAGACACAACATATATTACTGCCCAAGACCTGAGGGTTATGCTTAGGGAAAAGATCCACGAGAAATGGCAACAAAAATGGCAGGACTTAGCTGGGAACAAACTTCGGGACATAAAACCTGGCGTCTCATCCTGGCAGTCCTCCGTTCGGAACAGTAGGCGAGAGGAAGTCGTGATCGCACGTTTGAGGATAGGTCACTGTGCCTTGACCCATGCATTCCTCTTTGCAAATGGGGAACCAGCACCAATGTGCCTTAGATGCAACTGTCAGCTGTCAATAAAACACTTACTCACAGACTGTGAAAAGTACCAAGTTTTGCGGGACCAATTACGCATCAGAGGAGAGATGAAAGACATTTTAGGTGACAACCCAGAAAACCTTGACAGGGCACTACAGTTCTTCAGGGAAGCAGGCCTGTATCATCGCCTCTAACTCTGGAACAATTGCGCTAAAGTCTTTTAATTAACTTATTTATTTATTTAATCTTCTTTTATTGTCTTAGCTCATTTTTAGGACCTATGCAAACATCACCTAAAATTTAGGTGATGTTTGCATGTTTTAGCTGTTTAAAGATTTTAATATTTCAATGTTCTGTCCATATTTGTAGTGATTGTAACTGTTCCTTTTTTTTTGAGTCACTGGCGCAAATAACCTAGCGGTTGACGCGCCAAAAAATTTTAATACTACTACTACTAAGAATCCGAAAGCCTTGTGGAGTTGGCAGTAAACCCAATCGGAGTAACATTAAATGAAAACCCAGTAGAGTGTAAAGTAATTGGTAATAATTTAAAAAGAAAGAAAAAAAAGGTAACCTTAACTTTGGGAGACAAGAAGACTCTGGCTGCAGCGATCTCTACGGAACATTTGCTAACTAGATATCTTATCAAAAATCTCAGAGTTTATTTACAAATTTTTATCAGTGTAATGCTTTTCATATAAGCAAAGCACTTCATGTAAGTCCAGTGCTCGGGGAAAGAATTCCTAAAGTCCCTCTCCCTTAAAGGCAAGCCTAACAGATTTTCCATGTGGTGGGTCATGGACGGAGCTGAAGGCATGATTCGTAAGATCCCTGTTCTCTTTCCAAACATTTATATCTCGGCAAAGGCAAGTATATTTTTAAAAATAGCATCTTACTAAAAATAATGGTGGCAGGGTTATTTATCGCTTTACGACTGACTTCCATAAATAATATCAAAGCGTTAGCAAGAGAAATTGATTTAGTCCGATTCCGACGGTATTCTTATTAAGATGTATAATGAATTTAAGGGTATTAATGAATTGTTTAATTCTCTAATCTCTTTGTGTTGATATAAAGAGTGAGAATAACGAATGACATTCCGTGATAATGTTCAAAATACCCATTTAACTTTTATTCTATGCTTGTAAGTGATCTCTGGTGGAACATTAATTTTATCCACAAAGAGGTACAAAAATGAAACTATTATTAAATATATATTTTTTGATCCGTGGGTTCACAATAAATTAATACTGATTAGACATAGGTGTGTGCTTATTATCTATTGATTAGGCACAGTTTTCTCATGTGATTTCCGTTTCCCATTCTGAGTACACCCGAAAGTATTTGATGAAAATACGAAGCGGATTCTCAACAGATTTAAGGAATCCACTGATGTCATACGGGCAAGCAGATTGAAAGATACAACTAAAATCGTATTCCGGAAACCGAATGGGAATCAAATACGTATGATTTACCGTCAAAATTTTCGTAATGCTTCGTTGAGTGCAAATTTTTTATGAGCTGCGGTAATATGGCTTTGTAAAAATGCATGCAGATTTGCTTTCTCATCGTGAGAGAATCATTTCAATTCAATTTTAAGGAATCCTTCACCATCCGAATTCATCAAAATTTTGTCCATCACACATTATATCAATAACTCAAATGGAATCGCGTACAAATCATTAGTTAGATCAACACTGGAACACGGTGCAACGTTTTGAGATACTCAAGCAATAACACTGATTAAAGAAGATGAGATGCTACAGATAACAGCCGTAAAATATGTTAAGAATAATTGCAAAAGAACTTCAAGTGTACTAAAAATGTTAGAAAAGCTAGGTCAGGAAACTTTAGAATACAGAAGGAAAATTTATAGGTTAGGAAGCTTTTACAACGCATATACAGGTAAACAGCACGGGCAGAAAAAAACATAGTTGTAAAATTTAACCCCCCTCTCAAAGGAATAAAACTGCTAAATTCCTTATCCTCAATAGAACAGTGAGTCAATGGAACTCTCTCCCTGCAGACATACTTGAGCCATTTCCTCCCCAAGGGCGTACCCACAAGGAAAAGTTAATTCAATTGTAATAGATGATACCTAAATTCAGTTATGATTGGCTGATTTTCTGAGATTCCTTGTGATGTAGTCCATGAGGTTTTGAATCATATAAATACATTTTTACGGGATGGGATAATATACGTCAATTTTTAATTATAAACATTTCTTGACTTCTGTCAGAGGGAGGTTTTCCAAGAGGTTTCTCTCCCTCCATGACCGAATGCCTGACCTGTATTGTGTTTACCCCTCAATTTCCCCCATAATTAGAATAGGACAATTTTTATCTTTCTTGACCATGTACGACTATATGTATGCATACCTGTACAATATGTCATGTATAAACACTCCCAACTGACGTTTTATCTTATGTTAGTGCTCGTGTAATAATAATTTTATCATCTCGCACATTCCGTTAGAATAGCTTTCGACTATATTTCGAATATGTAACCTGCATACGAATGGTTGGGAAATACTTTGCGACATAAGCCCACCTTTAATGAACATTCATTGGAAAAAATGAAATGACCGCCGAGATTCGAAGCTGGATTAATTTTAGCTAGAAGTGAATTTAGAGTGATGAGCAGACATGTTGTTTGTTTAGTTCCATGTCTCGCCGTAAAGCATCAATGGCAACGATGTATTGATTTACCGTAGATTCGGAGGATTGGTCCGCTTTAGGGTGCGTAACGCTTATAGATGCGCAGGTGAGAAAGGCGTACAAATATATCCAGATGTGATTTAGACTTGTTTCGTAAATGCTTGTAATCAAATTGTGGATTAGAAGGTTTTTTCTTTGAATAGTATGTAAGGTACTTAATAACAACAATAACAATAATTAGTATTACTTATTTATCACATATAGGTTAAAAAGAACCCAATTCCATGTGATTTGATAAATTGAAAAATAATAGATTAGTTAAATAAAAAAAGCATATTCAAAAAACAGATAAAAATACACAAAAAACGGAAAAAATTCAATTTTCTAAAACTTTTATCCAAAATAGTATGTATCTAAATATGATATTCACGGAGATATTTTGCAAAAACGGAAATTTGCTTCGAAGAATAAAGCTCGACTTCCGGTTAACTGATTTACTCCAAAAACTAATCAACTCTGACAGCACCCACCACAGTGCTATATATGAAGTTTAGTATTGATACAATTAATAGTTTTTACGTTAGAGCATCCACAATCACACACACACAGACATAATTCCGAAAATGGCCAAAACGTGTTCTAGGGACCCCAAAACATGTATTTCCGTTGAAATTTGTTGATTTTTTCATGAAAACAATACTTTCTCTATACTACGTATATGGAGAAAGTAAAAACGGGTGGAAAAAGCTGGTCATAGTCGCCCCACTACAGCGAGTAACTATGTACTCTGCACATTCTGCGAATATACAACAGTTCGGGCAGGCAAGGAGGGCAATGTGCCTGATCATGCCTCAGCCTACTTGAGCCATGGGCACGCCTGCTCACGATTTGGACGAAGGAGGCTTCGGACCAGCTACGAGAGGAGATTCAATCGATACAGTATATATACTCGGTGCACCTGGAAAATGTAGTTCACGATGACTTAATTTTGTGCCTTCAAATTCGCTCGAACAGTGGAGGTCGAGGTGACATGACTTTAACGTAAGGCTAGTTCTTTAGTCTGACTTCTAATCATCATAACTATTTTACCTCGCCTAATAAAGGATCAATCTATCTATCATACTGAATTGCATAATTATCCAACACCCCGAAATTTCGATAAAATCCTTAAGTTTTTTATCCTTATAAGAAGTACTAACATTCATTTTACAAAAATAGGTTAATTATACCTATTTGTAATTAAGTTTTCTTATGATAGTGTATTGCTCGATGCAGTATATTATTCCTCTTTCAAGGAACATCCAATGTGTAGCATCATTATTATTTTATAGATAAAAAATAATCGATGTGCGCTAAGGGGACTATATTGTAAAGATAAGCAGGGTCGAAGTTGCTTTATGACATTTGCGTAAATTTTTGCTGAATTTTTAGTATATCGCTCATCCTTTATATGCATAGCGTGTTTAAATTGACTGGATTCGTTTAATGCCCAAAAACGAATATTTTATATAGGTTCAAGAAATGAATACGCTTGTATTGTAATGTGCTCTTCCTCCTTTATTTCTCTTTTTTCAGTGGAAAAACGTAAGGAAGTTTGCTATTTATGAGAAATAAATCTCGACTGATCAGAAGACTTCCACTGAAGTGTATTGTCAGGGTAACTTGAAGTCGTGGTGGTTGCCTAGAACTTAGCAGATTTTGATACGTACCCCGCGAGCCGCCAGTGACATACGACAGGGTAGCAAATGTCAAATGTGAACACCTGCTTAGCATTAAGCTTGAATATTAAATAATTTTAGGATCCAAGAAAACATTTTATAGTAAGTCATTGACTAGTGAGGATGTTCATACTCAACAATTAGAGCATGTTGGATTGAGTTGAGAGATAAGTTCCTTAGTTTTGTTTCGCATCAATACCGAGATATTACATTTACGTTTTTACAATGAAAGTCGTGCTTCTGAATGTAAAATTACCAACATTAAAAAAGCACACGAAATTTTATCAGACCATTAGAGTGCCTCATAATCAGCTGAATCCATCGAGTTCCCGAAGTTAAAGCTTCAAGTACTGTCCACCGATAAAAATTAAAAATAATTCACATGGCAGAAAATTTATTTATACGCCTATTTATGTTAATTTTAATGTCTATTCAATACATGCATATATGTTAATTCATTATATATTTAAATATCGAGAAAATTTCGATTAATTATGAAATAGCCGACATTTGTTCATTTTTATCGCTTCGTCACTTACTTTTTTGACATTTCAGTGAGTATATCTTTAGTATATGAGTCAGTTAGCAAGGGATCGTTTTTCACAGTATACCTGTTAGCAAACATAAACTATTTCCAGTCATAAACATTTATCAGTGGCGAAATATTACCGAGGCTAAGAAATAAGCAAATCTCCAGAAGTATTTTGCAATGTTTTCCGTTTTATCAACTAAATATAAAAATATTACACTGTATAGATCACAGGGAGGCAAAAGTCCAGTATACAATTGTCTACTTGAAGTATGTGCTATCTATAAAGTATTCAGCCCGAAGGCCGGTTGGTGCCTCACCCCCTCTGACATAAGCTACTAAGAGCTTGTAGAGAGGAATGAGGTTTACTAGGCAGGATAAGGAGTAAGGTAGTTTGCCCTTGCTTTTCTCACTGAGCCAGAATAGTATAAACGGAACATGTCCATGCAAGTGAAGCACACTCACTCTGAGTAACACTTTTGTAGGCACTCTAAAAGGAGGGACCTTGATCAGTGGAATTATCCGCTCATGCTTCAGTAGCTTTCGATACATAATAGCAATTATGAAGACAAAAGAAAATGAAAGATTATTTTTTCTCTATCCTATACCAAATGACAAATGAAAATTATCCAGTCATCAGAGTATGTTAGTAGGAAGAAGTATGTGCTAAACACGGAATATCCAAAAATAAATTGCAAATGTGTACTAGCCTCCATGACTTATGACGTTACTGTCTCTCAATCTTCTTCTCATTACTCTTAAATAATTCCTCCTCCTACGTCTTTCCTCCAAAACAGCAGCCAAAATAAGATGCCCGTCCATGTTGTCACTGTTTCACTTCCTGTAACTACAGCTTTCTCGGAATCGTTACGATCTCACACTAGTTTCGATCGTTAGCGAGATCCAAAATTGCATTTCTGAGATATCGCGCGTTAATGAAAGAACATGGCCAACTTCTCACTTTTTTGGGACTTCTCACTCGATGTGATAATTAGACACTCTAAGCCAGGCATGTTCAAAGAAAATGCCACGGTGGCAACCACCTGCCACCGCACTCATAGCCGTGGCAAACTCGGTTGTGCGGTAGTGTGGAGGGGGAATCTAAGTCGCGGCGCGGCTGCGGAAGACGGTGTTGTGGTAGCGGTTGGAGCAGCGGACGGTTCGGAGACAGAAATGGTCAAACGTAGCACGGTCAAATGTGGCTTTGCTATTATTATTGAAACCAATAACTCGGGCAACTACAAAATTTACTTATTATTTGTTTTCATGCCTATGCTTTTTACAAGAGTAGTATGATAATATTTATAAAGCTTTAATAGCCTAGTTACAAAGGTTCCGAGGCCAAAACCCTTTTTGCCATGGTGATATTTGACTAGAAAAGACAATGACTGCAAAGGCTTAGTCTAGCGCGAAAGAGAAAGTTTTCTCTCTCACTCCCGCATAAGCGTCGCGTCGATCCAACGACGTGGTAGCGAGTGAGGGAATCAAATCCCAAGGGTTGAGGTAATGGTAGGGGAGGTAGGTTGCCCTAGGCCGAATCCCGTGGCATTCCTTGGCGCCACAGCCACCGTGGCAGCGTTTGTGCATGCCTGCTCTAAGCCCTGGAGCCAGGAAACCAACGCCCAAATACGCATCGCCGCGAGTCGACGCGCGCCGCCGAAGTTGGCGAAAGCCCAACTTTTACGCGCGTAACACGTGAACATGGCGGTGGTGCGCAGTGAAGCAAGCATAGCGTCATGTGAAGTGAGTGACAAACTCCTCATTGAGACAATTCGCGATAAGTACTCATATCTGTACAATGTGCGGGATTTCCGCTATCGCAGTCCTTCAATCTCATCTCCTATACCAAGTTGTGGTATGCACAAACCCCTTTATATTTCAAGTCGAATTAGAATAAGATCGATTACTTAAATCTTTATAATTGTCTTAATTAATTTTTCTTTTTTAAAAATACACTCCTCGTTTTGTTATAATATTGTATATCACCTGGGTTCAATTCTATGGGTGAACTGCAGTTAACGTCAACCGGCGCGTTGTTGCGTAACCTAATCGTAATTTGCCTATGCTAGTTGCGACAAATGCAATGATTCCACTTAATACCATTAAAGCTGTAAAACGAGAGATGTGTGGTTTTGATAGACTATTTCCGTTCATTTTACAATGATTATCATTTACCCCAAGAAATAGATAAATAATGTTAAAATATCGGATATTATATTGATATTTCGAAAAAGGGTTTTAAATTTGGCAATCGTATTAAGAACAATGAGCTGTATATAGGAGTAATTATTTCCCAACTAATTAAGTGAAAACTTCTTTCTTCTTTGCGGCAATTATTCTAGAAGGCAGAAGGTCATGACTTGATTTCACGATAGTATCTTAATACTATCTCATAATGTGTTCGAATACCTGCGATTTCATCCCCAAAATACACTAGCCCTTAATTGCTCCGAGAGTAAATAAATGTTCTCACAATCCATATATCGCAGTCAAAGATGCCTTACTGAGAGTTATGGAGCTAAATCAACACGTCGGCTCGTCATTTTCTAAAGATAGATATTTTAGTATCGGTCTTTCCATTATAGTTACTTGAGTTTTGAGTTGAATAAAACTTAATTAAGAAATTCCAAAGAAAAACTAGTTCAACCAAATTTTAGCTTGATATATCTCGCGTGTGAAAATGTAATAGAAAATGTTTTGTTCTGATCTTTTTGGTACTTAATCACAGTTAGAAAAAAATAAGTTCCCATTATTTCGCCCTCTCAAACGGAGTGCCCAATTTGAAAAAACTTTATTTCAAAATATGTTAATTTAATCTACACAAAATTTTAACACAATATTGCCGTATACATATTAAATCAGAATTAAAAATTTCAAAATATTTCCTTCCCACAAAAGTAATTGTTACCTATTATGTAAAACAACTTTTCCTGAGTAAAGAAAGTAGGTTCAAATGCAAAGTTGGTTTCGTTACCAATCTCCTGGTAGGATATTTCATAATATATAGCATACGTTAACTTTAACTTAATTTATAATAACTGCAAAGGCGTCTGTTCCCCAGTGGGGCGGCCATAATGAGTGTTGGTGTCACGGTAAAAAAAACCGTTGAGGAAGGCAACGGGAGACCACCTCGACTACATATCCCATGTTATGATGCACAAACAAAACAATATTGGTATTGGCAAAGGGTTTCAGCCTTCTAGGATGAGTATCATGCCCGGTAGTGATGGGAGTAAGGCCATCTCGGTCGTCATTCCACGAAACCCTTACACAAGGAACGACAACAAAAGAAGAGAGAAGATGGAAACGAGGGTGGGGACATGGAATGTTAGGACAACGCTCAGGAAAGGGAAATTGGAAAACGTAAAGTTAGAAATGAAGAGGTCCAACATAAATGTACTAGGGTTATGCGAAGTGCGGTGGAAAGACGAGGGAGACTTCTGAAGCGATGATGTTAGAGTCATTTTCAGTGGGGGAAATACTAGCCAGAGGGGAGTAGCTGTAGTGTTGGATAAGAAAACGGGAGAATCCGTGATAGCCAGCGAGCTAATAAGCGATCGGGTTATGTCGGTAGAAGTAAAGTCAGAACCAGTTATACACGGTTATAGTTCAGGTGTACTTGCTCACTAGTGATTACAGTGAGGGTGATGTAGATATGGTCTATGAACGAATAGAGGACGTTATGGGAAGGGTTAAGGGCAATAAGAATCTCGTTGTTATGGGAGACTGGAACGCGGTAGTCGGGCAAGGCAAAGATGGGGAGGAGGTGAGAGAATTCCGTTTTGGGAAAAGGAACGACAGAGGACAGAAACTGATCGACTTTTGCAAAAGATATGATCTGTGAATCACAAACACACTCTTTCAGCACCACAACAGACGAAGGTACACATGAAAAAAGCCCGGGGATACAGATAGGTACCAAATTGATTACATTTTGGTATGAAAGAGGTTTAGAAATAGTGTTAAAAACTCGCAAAGTTTTCCTGGTGCTGATGTCGACTCGGATCATAACCTGGTCATGATGAAAACCGAGCTTAAGTTTAAAAAGATCATTAGACCAAAACGTACACCCAAATGGAATTTAGAAGCTCTAAGGGGTGGGAAGTCTAAAGAAGTTCAAGATTCGGTCAGCAAGGCTCTTGATAGTAAGAGGAGGGAACTATCCAATAACGAGGAATGGGAAAAGCTTAAAATTTGTGTGAAGGACTGTGATCAAAAAACTGTTGGGAGGGTTAAACAAACTAAAATTAGAAAACCATGGGTAACTGTAGAAATGTTAAATAAAATGGAGGAAAGATGGAAATGGAAAAGAGTCAACACTGACCATGGGCGCAGAATGTACAGAGCACTAAACAACGAACTAAGAAGGGAAACTAGGTAATTAGGCTAGGGAACCGTGGTGGAAGGGGCAGTGTAATGAAATAGAGAAGCTGGTGGAAAGCGGGAGGGCCGACCTAATGTATAGTAAAGTAAAGCAACTGACGGGGAATAGAATTCGTAATAGAATGGTGACGGTTAAAGACAGTAAGGGAAGTCTATTAAGAACCTGGGGGATAAGGCCAAGAAATGTTTCTATGATTTAATTAGGAAAATTTATGATGAAGGGCAATGGTCAGAGGATTTTACCAAAACTATCTTGATTCCTTTACACAAAAAGAACAAGGCTACAGAATGTCGGGATTATCGTACAATTAGCCTAATCTCTCACAAAGAAAAAGTAATTCTGAGGGTTTTGAATAGACGGGTCGAGGGAAAAATTAAAGGGCTAATCGGAGAAGACCAGTTTGGTTTTCAGAGAGGAAAAGGAACGAGGGATGCAATTGGGGTGATGAGAGTACTTGCGGAACGAAGCCTGGAATTTAAGAGGGACTTATGTGTATGTTTTGTAGATTTTGAAAAGGCTTTCGATAGAGTCCAGTGCCCAAAACTGATAGGGATATTAAAGAAATATGGGTTAGACTGGAAAGATAGACGTTTAATTCAAAATTTTTATCTGAATAAAACAGCCTGCGTAAGGATAGCTGATGGGGAATCGGTTTGGGCTGAATTGGGTTGGGGGGGTAAGACAAGGGTGTCCTATGTCCCCAACGCTTTTTAATATAAATGCAGAGGAATCGGTGCAAGAAGCCTGGCAAGATATAGACAAGGGAGTAAAGGTTAGTGGGGATGTAGTGAGGTCTGTAAGGTATGCTGACGATAAAGCTATTGTCTGTGATTCTGTAAAGGGTTTGCAAACTTTAGTAAATGCTCTTAACGATAAAGGAAGGGAGTTTGGTATGAAAATTAATGTAAGTAAAACTAACGTTCTGTGGTTCACTAAAGGAAAGAATGCTAAGTTAACCGTTAGGGTGGATGGGGAAAAACTAGAGCAGGTAGATAAATTTTCTTATTTGGGAAGTACTCTCTCTTGGGACGGAAGATGTAAAGATGAGGTTCGTAAAAGAATAGCCTTGGCAAAGGAAGCCTTTATGAAGCGAAGGGAATTACTGACCAAAGGTCTTGATAAAGGAATCAGGGAAAGATTGGTGAAATCCCTGGTTTGGAGTGTGTTGCTCTATGGGTGCGAAACGTGGACCTTGAGAAAGGAAGAAGTCAAGCGATTGGATGCCTTCGAGATGTGGGTGTGGCGTAGAATGGAAAAAGTTAGTTGGGTTGATAGGAAAACAAACACCGAGGTGTTAGAGATGGTTGGGGAAGAGAGGGCTTTGATTGACGTTATTAAACATCGTCAGAAGAAATGGGTGGGCCAAATATTCAGGGGAGAGGGATTGGTAAAGGTTGTAATGGAGGGTAGGATTCAGGGGAAAAGGCAGAAGGGAAGACAGAGACAGAAGATGTTGGATTACATAAGGGGTGGGGTTAAATATAAGGATATGAAGGTGATGGCTATTAATAGGGATTTTATATAGTGCCGAACCTACCGAAAGGTAGAACACTTATGAATGACCCGTTATTTAAAATTCTGTATACAATATCCTCGCAAAAATTTGCATAACTTTTCCCCAAACTCTTATCTCTTTCTCTTTGTGGAGGTGTAGATGGGATATTATACTCGTTCTATTTCTATTTGAATTAATTTTATTGTATTGTAGATAAAATGTTCAGAAATTCTTAACTGAGCGTTTTTTTTCTGGTTACCCGTACCACCGAAAATGAAGACGAAATTGGCGGAGACAATCCACATCGATTAGAATAACCTGGAAGAACAGGGGTAAATAAAAAGGCTACAAAAACCAGAGGATAGGGTTTAATTCGAAAGAGAAAGGAACTTACTTGATACGAAGAAGATGATATGAAACCTGGCGAAACTCAACCTTCAACGGACAAAGGACTCTCCGGTAGAGATGATTCCCCAAAGTTTTGATATATTTTAAACTCAACTTGTTAAGTTTCATTTGACTACTAATACTATCGAAAAGTTAGGGATCATCTTTACACACGGATATATTAAAGTAAATGAACTTCCGATATATCTATCAATGTTGATAGAAAAAGATCAAATATACTTCACTTTCCTATAGGAATATGACAAAGTTATTTCAATTATGTTGTAATTATTTGAAGGACTATTCTCTATGTAACCAACAATGAAAAGTTTGGTCATTGGTCTATCCGCTAGAGCGATAATTTTTTTAATTTTTGTAGTATTTAAGTCATAGGAAAGTATTGAACTAGTGTAAGATATGGAGTTAACCGAATAATGTAATGCAAGGTCTTGCCAGTAAATACCATGTATTTCTTAAAAAACCTGTATTCTTGTAAAACAGAATGTGAAGAAATACATGTTTCTCACAGTTTATGTTAAGTTCCAAGTAGAACAGATATGTAAGTGCAAAACTGTAGAATATGAGGAATTATATGATTTGTACGAACCATAAAATTACGAACTTTTCGTATATGATTATACATAAACTCGTTGAGAAAATGTAAGATTATTACATACTACTGATAATAAATTGCTGTATTAATGATATTAATTAGTGGCCTTAAGGAAACAAGTATCCAAAATGAACTTCAAACAAAATATCTTTAGGCAGTTACCCAGATTTTAGGGATTAACAAGCAACAATGTAACTTCCGCCGTAGGTTATCTATTAGAAAAAATTTAAATTTCCTAAAAATTGATCTTAATTTCAGTATCCATTAGGGGTATGATAACAGTATTGCGTTCAGTGATTTGAATGATAAGCTTTCAGTTAATTTGAACTCCAGCTAACACGAATACAATGCTAAGCTGGTTAAATGAGGATATAAAGACCAGATAGAATATACCAGATAGAAAGCTGGTTAGTGAGGATATAAGCGACAGTGAAATATTTCCAAAGGATTACACTATTTACCGCCGGGATCGTAGGGAAAAGACAGGTGGCGGTGTTTTTATTGTGGTTAAATCATCTCTCCAGAGCAAGCCGAGGACTTCGAATGACAGCGATATAGAAAGCGTCTGGTGCACAATAAGCCAACAAAACAAGCCGAACATAAATGTATGTGCGTTTTACCGACCACCAAACTCTTCTCGACAGGTTTTGCGAAATCTGAACGACGAAATAAATTTATACACGAATAAGAACAACCAGAGTATAACTATAATCGGGGGGGATTTTAATCTTCCAGGCATCGACTGGAATAATCATAGCATGAAGAAAAGGGCCCGGGAAGTCGACTCATGTAAAAAGTTATTAAATTTACTTCAGAAAAACTCGCTAAGCCAAGCAGTAAAATCGCCAACCAGGGGTGACAATATACTCGATCTCCTTTTAATTAACTTTCCTGAGCGCATAGAGAACATATCGATTGACGAAGGTCTTGGAGACGACAAAGGCGTTTTTGCAGATATTGAGATAAACCTTAGCAAGTACTTATAAGAAACCCAATCGCAAAATTTATCTCTATTCCAAAGCCAACTTCGAGGAATTTAACGGAAAACTAACTACCGATATTAATTCATTTAAGTCGCGCGTAAGCTACAACAACACTGAGGATACATGGAAATCATTCGTGGAGATAATGCATAAATATGTAGATTTGTATATGCCTTCGAAATACTATAAAAATGATTGCGAGCCCAGATGGTACGATAAAGGGGTTAGAAGGGCTCTCCGCAAACAGAGAGATTTGCACGGAAAAGTAAAGCCTTTTATGGGAATAGATCAGCCTGTTCCAAATCCATCACGATCACTATTGCTAGAAAAGCATAAGAAAGAATAATGCGACACCAAGCAAGCTATGCGTAACGCCCACAGCAACTTTAAAAGAAATTTCTTGGGGAATGTTTAGAGGAAGACCCTAAAGCTTTCTGGTGCTACGTTAGAGAGGTACAGATAAAGGTACAAACAGTGAGCTCGATAAGGGATATCGAAGGTAACATTACTTGCGATTCGAAGAGGAAAGCGATCATTCTATACGAATTTTACCAAAACGTATTCACATCAGATTGTAATATAGACATCCTCTCTAAGGTTAATATACTGGATTCCATGCCAAATATAAATATTACGACCTATGGTATAGTTAAAATATTACGCTTAATTAAGCCAAATAAGTCGCCAGGGCCAGAAGGCATTCCGGCAAGAGTGCTTAAAGAACTGGTAGAAAGTGTCGCCCCCTATCCCAAAATTATATTTTATAGCTAATATTACTCCTGTTTACGAAGCAGATTAAAGGAGGACCCAGGAAATTATATACCTATATCATTAACTTCGCTGTCTGGAAAGGTAATGGAACATATCGTCGTAGCTCACTCATGGGATTTTTAGATAGAAATAATTTCCCCGACGCGAACCAGCATGGTTTTCGATAATCCCGATCATTTAATACTTAATTAATAAAACATTAATAGCTCTATTTGTACACGATATCTTAAAGTCTGCCGAGAGTAAAAAGAGAGGGGACGCTATTTTCCTCGATTTCAAAAAAGCATTCGATAGAATGGGTCCCCCACTACAAACTAATTTAAAGACTGAAATTAGCGGGTATTAACAAGGAAGTAGTCGACTGGGTTAAGAATTTTCTCTATGAGAGGGAACAACAAGTTGTACTGGATGGCGTTAGCTCAAATAGAGTCAAAGTTACCTCTGGCGTACCTCAAGGTAGTGTAATTGGACCTCTTCTTTTCCTGAATCATATCAAACACTTGAGTGACGAGATAGTTAGAAATGTGAGGATATTTGCGGATGCCTCGGTTATATATAGAGAAATAACAAACGAGGAAGACCGAACATCTCTCTCAAACGTTTGAGTCTTCATCTAAAGGTGTTGCGAAAAATGGGAATGAAATATTAACGTAGGTAAATGCTCCGTAGTTGATTTCTTCGGAAAGAAAAAATTGGGTCCAAATCACCAGTACAAAATTAATGGAATGAACAAAAAAGTAGTAGATTCAGTTGAATACCTAGGGATCAACATTACTTATAACTTAAATTGGAGCTCGCATATTCGAAAAATCTGCGGCAAAGCAGGTAAAAGGCTTGGCTTTGTATAGCGTATTGTCGGTAAATGCGATGAAAAGGTGAGAGAGTGATGTTATTTTACCTTGGGCGGACCCCTTTTGGAATAAGCAGCAAGTATATGGGATCCGGCGGATGTAACGTGTACTCGCGAACTAGAGAAAGTGCAGCGAAAAGCGGTTCGTTTTGTTAAGAAATATTACGATAAAAAAGCAAGCGTAACAAAAATGCTCGCAGACGTAGGTTGGGAATCCTTGAAAGAAAGGAGATTGGAAGCTAGGCTGCGATTGCTTAATAAATTCAGGGAAACTACATTTTCAGAAGATACAATCGGTATCATGCAACCCCACTGCTACCTCGGTGGATCCGATAATGACCGTAAGTTAAGAGAAATAGATGCTAGGACGAATCATTTTTAAAATTCTTTCTTTTTCGCGAACGATATGCGACAGTAACCAGTAGTTCAGTGGAAGTTGTTTAGATTCAACTGTTGTTTACACCCCCTGCCACATGCCGAAAGGCGGCTTGTAGGGCATTAATGTAGATGTAGATGTAAGCAAGCTTACTATTAAAACGTAGTGCTGACAAACAATCAGATACCATTCCAATTACCTTTATTTATTCCTGCATGTTATATTTATACTAAGCGTTATGTTTCACTTACTTGCCTCTTTATTTAATCATCTTCCTACACTTTTATTACTTTTGGTTTCGTAAACCAGTACCAACACTTACTCCTGGAGTCATCCACGTTCTTGATGGTTTTCCTTCCGCTGCTGATGAGGGGGGGGGGGGAGGGAGGATTTGGTGGGAATACGTAACACCCTAACGTGGGGACCCGGCCAGATCAGAGTGGCGTGCAATGGGGTTCATCCTCATGCCTAAGGATCTCCCCTTTACCATTCATAGCTGGTTAACCGCGGGATCCGACCTCATAGACAGAAAGATCGAACTGGTGAGAAGAGAGGGCTAAGTTAGCTCCCCCCAGCAGAAGAAGGTGAAAGTAAGGGCCCTGGAAAAGATGCCTACATCTGTAGGCCTTTCGGCTAGGGTTGAGAGGAGTAAGGCATTACTCCCTCTTCCCCTACAGAGCAGGTAGTTAATACATAAAAACACACTTCATTTAAAGCTGCATTCAATTTTTGGATTGGTAGCAATTGACTAGAATTTATTATTTTCATGACTTACTGCAATATTTACTTGTCATGGGAAAAAAGTTTAAAATCATATTAAATTTGATTTAAAGACAAATTCGTGAAATTATTTGACTATTAATAATTATCAGTATGAAAAATGTTTAATAAGAAACTAATATTTCAAATTTAAAAAAATGTTTCTTAATCTATGGCAAATTAAATTAATTTGAACAGTAAGTGGCAATAAAGCATTTACAAAATTGACAGTAAAGATTGTTAATACTCACAAGGTTACATCGTGAGGGTACATTGGGAGCTTTAGTTTCAGCACTTAACCTGTAAAGAAAGGAATTATGTAATGAATATTCCTTAATTCCTAATAATATATTTTTTAAAGTATAAGTATTTATGAATATTTGTACAGAACTTAAACGAATCATTATAATTTTATTTAATGGTTTTTCTTGTGTTTCTCACAATAATGTGAAAATACGACAAATCGTTATCCCCAAGTTCCACGCAGTTGAGATTATGTTTGAACCATTTCCATTACACATAAAATATTTCTTTGAATTTACAAACATTCTTGGAGACAAAGTATTAATTTAAGTTGCTTTATTATTTTCTCCGGATATTATCTAATGACTGCAGAAAATAGTAATGGCTCTCAATGGTCCATCTTAGCCAAATATCTACTATCATTTTTGCAATTTACAATGATAAAAAAGATTTTCCGGTATGTTGATTGCTTTTTTCTATAACTGTCGGTTTCTATTGTCCATCCTTAACTTTCTTCATCATTCATATTGCAAATAATTTTACTCACTTATGTTATGAAATACTGCCAAGAACATTCCACCACTTCATTATAAAACGAAGGTATCCCTTAAAAACATTCAATAACTGATTCTTAATGATAAATTTAGATAATTGATAATGATTTACTTACAGAATAAGACGCACTTTCAAGTCCAACAACGTAAAAGAACAATAAATGTAATTTACTTATAAGTAATTAAACAAATGAATGCCAGCCATCTGCTCCAGAATAAACTTTGTTTCCGCGAAACGAACAATGCAAGTATTATCATGATTTTTAAAATCATAAAAGTGAATTTTTATTTTAGGAGGTAGGAGAAATTCGGTCACGAGCTTTGTATGTAAAGGCTAAAAATCTGAAGGTCGTTTAGGACTGTTATCGGTCAGCTTTTTGGAATTTGTTTGTGGAAGACAATCTCAACGTTCGTAGAAAAACTTAAAGCGAAAGTAACGGAAAGGGAAAGCAAAACATCAATGAGTATTCGAAGAAGCCAATCTTAAATACATGAAATTCCGTTTCCTTTTTTGGAACCATGGAGATAAAATGAAAGAGAAAGTATATGTTTGTTACCAAGAAGAATGACTCGAAAACTGATTAGTAGAAAACAATACAAATGTGTTTTAAATGAAGAACGGGGTTGAAAAATAATTATACTTTGGTATAACAACTATCAACGAAGAATATTCCATCTAGAAATCGAAACTTAGACCAAAAATATGGAAGGAATAAAACTTCGAGGGAAAGTTAACAACTTTTAATAGTGCAAAGAAATCTTAAAGGGATGATTTTACAACAAAGAAATTGATAAACGATGTTCACTGGGCCAAGGGGGTTTCAGTATTCATTTTGCATGAAGATTTCCAAAAACAATCAGATAAGTTTGCTTGCATATGTGCACTTCTTACACCATAAATAAAGTTATATTATTATTTTTATTATAACAACGTGGTACTACAGTCAATGATAAACGGAGAGGAAGAGGAAATATTCCTGGATCGAAATAACTGTGAAACGCTTCTTTACTGGAATGTTACACTTGCAAAAGTTGTCTTAACTTATCAGAAATTTCAAATACATCAAAAAGGCTTGATATGTAGTATAAGTCTCTGGCAAGTCTCTTTATTCTAAACAAAAGAATGTTTGTGTTCGGAAGACCCAAATGTAAACATTAGGTATAAGGCTGATGTTAATTACAATCAGACTTCATTTAACGAGTCGAAGATCAGAATTGTAATACGATGATGTACTTAATTCTTTATTAAAGAGTAGAGTTATCAATTGTTACTTATTATGATATGGCAAAGATATAACAAAATATTTTGATTTTCTGTGTGTATGCGTCGATGAGAACGAAAGCGCATTTCATACTTCGTAACTCGCAGCAGGAGGGCTGAAGGCCAAATAAAACCGTGTCTTCCGAGAGTAGACGATTTGCGTAAGGCTGGATTCCTTTTTACTGTACAAAGTTATACTCTCCTCTTTAAAAATAAATGGATCACATTTTTATTGACATGGAATTACTACAGCCCATAACTCAGTACGTTAAATTGAAATTATGACGAAATAATGATATTTAAACACGAAGCTCAGCGAAAACAACGACTATTTGATACATAAATAAAAAATCCAGTTACAATGGATTAGCCTTATTCCAATAGGATTATCTATAGAACCCCACTTATTAATTCATAGCTGATAACGTTCGGATATTTAATAGAATTGTTGATAAATTTACACCCAGCAAAAGATTTCTCACAGAACTATGACTAACCGATTCATACAGAATACAGACTGCTATAGCAGAGAAAATAGTACAGCAAATGAAAAAATTCATCGTATTGGATGCTTAATGACAGGTCTGCGTAACTGTTTGATTCAATTTTAACTAAGCGTTCTCTTTACTTGACGACAACGCACAAACAGTTTGAGGAAAACGAAGAATTATATTATTGAATTTAAAAATGCTTATTCCTGTAAAACCTAAATCTCAAAACATTAATTAAATATAAAAATGAAATTCTTTGAAGTTATATAGTCACTCAACTTCTGCGCTTTGACATTCAACATGAAAATACGTCCCTCTGGCATAAGTCCGCGACAAAATTAAAATAAACAATGAATTGGTGAAACAATTCCTACGTCATCAAAGAATAAGAATTTCCAATCCTCCAAAAGAGCCCTCCGCTTTGTCTCTGGCATGCTCTCGTTATTTGTAAATAGAGATTATCTTATACGAGTAAAAGTTTGATTGCATTCTGCAAGCATATTAATGATACAAATTTTAAGTCGATATCATATCGGGAAAGCCCTCAAACTTAATTCTGTATTGCCCCTTTGAAATATATGGTAAAATATAAATGGTGCCCTAGGGTAGAACCAATTATCAAAAGGTAAAAGATAAAATGTTTTTATGACATATTCATTATTTCTGTTCATACGAGTATGCCTGGCCATTGAATTACCACCTTCTCGGTGAATGACTCATAAAAAAAGTAGAATTCCCGCAATACATTTCGAATACTAGAGCCACCTGAGAGTATCTATTCTTATATTTAACTGCAATCAACTCAATGTAATTCGGTAATAAATAAGTGTTAAAATTATTGTGTAAATCAGCAATCAAAGATATACCTTAATAGAATGGAGAGCTCCCTATTTAGAAGTAAGAATTTTTTTTTTAAGATTTCCTACGAATGACAAACTTATTAGAAATGCAAGTATTGATCTTTATTAAAAAGAACTTAAATTTAACATGATATAAATGGGCGAATTGTAAGGAAGTTTGAATAAGACTGTCCATCTGATTAGGGACTTAATCGTTGAGCATTAAAATTAATGGTTTATGAAGGCGAGGCATAATTACTAAAGCGTTATATGTTCACAAATTGTCTTAACTTTAATAAACTAATTTCACCTTGAGTGCCCTTGCTCCTACTGTTTGCATTAAAGAGGTCGTTCAATTATATACTACCATCGGAACTTTTAAATTCAACCAGTCTCTTCAATTATGTAAGCGATAGACATATGATTTTGAAAGAAAATAAAATATAGATATGAATCAATATAATTCAATTCAATTATAAGATGCAAATAAAATTGTAATTACTTATCCCCAGTCGCCAGAATCCATGAGCCTCTTCCGTGACTATCTTCGACGGCCTTTGATTTTGATACACGAGAGAACCACACAGCAAAAAACAACGAAAGGAGTGGTATTTTTCGCTTAAAATCTGAAAAAAATAGTAAAAATATTAATGTGATATCAAATTATAGCTATCCTTTAATATTCTACTCTGGAGCCTGAAGCATGCATAGAGTTATCAATACGAATTCAATTTTCAAATGAGATTTCCATTAATTTAAATCAGCATACCCGTTATGGATAGTATTAAATATAGCGAAATAATTTTTATCGAGATAAACGCATTGCCATTAATACGGGAATTATACTCTGATGAAGAAGGAGTCGGAAAAAAGCAGTAATTGACCACTCAAGCATCTCTTTACTACAGTAAGGTCGAACTTCGCTTGAGAAAGACAGAAATCTTGTATGCATACTGACGAGTACCAAATCGAATAAAATTAAAAGAATGGATATAGTTAACAGCGAATACACAAAATTTGGAAGAATTACACGACTAATTTAAGAAATAACTAAACTTGATATATGAAATATCGGAACGATTCGAAATAGTAAAATCCCTTAATGAATGTATATCATATCCAATTTAATAATATTTAATTTAAGCTCACTGAAACAATAATGAATAAACTTCGATATAGATTAAAGTATTATAGATTGGGAAAGTGACTCAGTTATTTTCAATGGCCTGTAACCGTTACATACAAACAAATAATTTCCGTTATTCAATTGTTCAAGACATTTACTAAATATCACCCAAAAGTTCAGGTTCGTTAAAATTCTTATTCGTAAACTTCTTTACTTAAAATTCAGCGTAAAAGACATACGTTTTTCATTAGTATTTTAGACATCGATTGAACTTTATGATATTCATTTACGACGATCGTTTACAGACATATCATTACGTGCATATAATATCGGATTATTACTAAATCGAACAGTAATAATACGATCGATTTCTAGGAATGCACAGTGAAGAAGTACTCTTCTATCTCGAAAGACAACTGCACTAAATTACCTACTCATAGAGCAAAGAACGTGGCGCAAACATAATACGCCAAATCGACTCTTGACATATTGAAATTTAAAAATCGAAAAATTACTAAATCAACTGAAAATACATTTCAATCCCGAACCGAAATCACTTAACGAATAACAAAGAGTACAAAATAAATCACTAGTCTTTACAGTTATTATTCGATTTAATAGGTTACGATATTTATGCAAGTTGGCAAACTTATAGCAGTAATCAGTAGCAGGTAATTTCAAATTAAAGTAAAATATGAATGCATTAAGTTATTCAATTGAGAATTAGTTTCTATACAATGAGATTGGAAAACCTGATTATGAAATTATTTCAAATACCAATGAACGTTACAGTCGACAAAATAATTTCGTTATTCTACTGTTAGGGATATTTGCTAAATACCAAGCAAATTTTAAAAGCGAGTCATTATATTCCATGTGCCTTTTAGTTATAATTAAATATACCATTTAAGACTTGCGTTCTTTCTTTTTTATTAAAGTTTTGATTTACTTTACTGACATTCATCGACGACGAAAATTTACATACTTAACATAACTTAATTAACAAATCGAGTGATTGCAATAAAGAATTTTAAGTGCAAGCTTAGAGTAAATGAAATACAAGATAACGAGACGGAATTCTTCTGTCTTCAGGGACAACTGAACTTAATGACCTACTCATAGACACGGAAACGTTACTCACAAATATTACGCAACAAAAGAACTTCAAATATCAGAAATTCCAAACCAAGGTAAAAAATATTCCTTTGATAAGAGACAATAAGTTCAATTAAGATATTTTTTGAATCATACCATACACAGGAATTCCTTCTTGACGTTCACGGATATATTAACACACCGAAATTCGTTCTCTCATTTCGTCGAAAAATAATCACGAACGTGAGTATTATATCTAAAAAGAGATAGCTAGACTTTAAAAATACAAATTAATAAGAAAAATATAGAGTTGAACTTTAAAATATCCCTCCTATTTCCAGGTTCCGCAATTAACGCAAGTCGGTAAATTTAAATTTAACGGTTTTTTCCAGAAAATTCAGTAAAAGGTACTCACCTGAAGAAATCCGAACAGCAAATGAGAACTTTACCGTTTGAACAAATTTTGAACATTATTCCTGTGCTGTGATTGGTCCATTTCGAATTCGCTGTAATTGGCCCCGACCACCCTCGGTTTTTATAATCTATATTTATAATTAAATCAATAGCTATTTCAATTAGAAATTGTTAAAATTGAATTTTAACATTATTCGAACATTAAAATTTTTGTAAATATCAATTTTACACTTTGCTATTAATATTATAACTACTCTTAATATATGAACAAATGAATGGGAGAAGCGCATTTGTACACTCAAAGAATTAACATGAATATTTCTGATAATATTTCAATATATAAACAGACTTTCTTCTTTTCTACGAAGTTTCCTTAAGGAAACCAGTGATGGTGTTAATGATAATTAAGATATGTTGATTAATAGTATGATACCCTTTCCTAAATGGAAAACAAGATACTCCTAGATCCGGAAAATTTTCGTATACTTTACTGCAATGATAATAAAAGATGTACACCTAAATCCTGTCAAAAAGAACACTCTATAGTTAGACATTCTCTTTGAGTTGTATTGCATTATTTTAAAGATCTTGTATAAGGAACAGTATTTCAACATTCATACCTTCTGTGTCTTTCCTCTTCAAATCCTTTCCTCAGATTTTCTTCTCACCTTAGGAATTTGTGGATATAATCTGTATTTTAGTTGCTATTACTTTAACGGGATTTAATAACATTCGATTTACCACTATCACATACGACACAATTAAGGTGTTGAGTTATATATACTGTAGCACCATTTTTTTAACTCTTTGTCTAAGTTTGACGGAAATCACAAGAGTGAAGGTTCAGATATAACTACGAAGAAAGGCCTTCGAGTATTCCTCTGGTAAATTCACGTGTCCGATTTTCTTAGCATTGATGGGACATTCGCAAGAAAAATATGCTGGTATTTTAGAGGTAGATAATGGCCGCCATTGTGAGAACAGAAACGAGGACTGTCAGTCACGAGAAAAACATTACTCACTTATTCTGAAACGCCATATACGTGATTCAGGTTTTTCAAGACGATCGATTTTTGGAAAGCGCGGTAATGGTCTCGTAATCGCCTCGTGGTGTATTGAGTATGTAAGTAAAGAGCCAAAATTAAGTGATATTTGAGCGCTAATTATTATTTTATGTAGGTAAAGTGGATTTATTGTAAGGGATCAAGATCGAGTGTGCTTATGGATAAATGTTATGCTGTGAATGTGCAACAAGAACGACGTATTACTCCAAATCATCCGTGGTATAACCAGAAATGCTTGGCTTTAGAGCAGAATCAATTATATAATCAGTGATTACATTTAGTAAGGGTGTACCAGTGTAGAATTCTAAATCAGTGATTAAAGAATCGTCAATGAAGGACAACCTAGGAATGGATGAAAGTAAATGCTAGAGTTTTACGAATTGTGCCACCTTCGAAAACAAACATATTGCCTTCAGTGATTTTTGACATAAATGTAAGTATGGAATGAATGATATCTAATTGTACGTCTATATTTTCAATCCATGCCAAGTTTTCGTATCAATATCATAGCCTAAGGAGGAGATAATTATGTAATTACTAAAACGATGTTCCTATTTGATAGAATCTGTTAGTTTGTCAGAACGTGTAATATTGTTAAGCCCGGAAAGATAGCAGCATTTTCGATGCTGTTTATTCGATTTATCGAATGATTCCATTGCCAGCCACTATCTTTCTAGTGAGAAATAGTATTAAATTTTAACGAAATTAAATTTGAATGTTAATTTGTAAATCTATCAAGACCTGTAATCTCCAGTTGTCTAATGTTTCATTTTGAAATTACTTTGATTGGTTGGCTTGATGTTTTAGAGGTCGTCGAGGAGACGTCAGTTCAAATGCTGGTAAATTCTCGACCTCTTCACCATTAGCTAAAAATCATTTAGTAGAGGGAATGAGGCCTTCTGGATATTATGAGGGATGAGGCAGATATGCCATGGTTTTCTCGCAGGTTAGGAAAAGTTAATGCAACTTCAGAACAATTATTACTAAAAATATTGCATTTCCTTAACAATCTACATCAAGGGCAGACACAAATCCCACCTTTATCTCCTTAGCTTGCATATTTTCACTGCTATTAAGAAGACAAAACTAAGGGATAGATAGTCAATTATCTGCTTCTGCAAAAATATAATGGGAATAACCCCTTACTAATAGGTTCGGTGGTAACAGTTTACAAATTGAAACATGATTTTAAAATGAAGGTATGTATTCTTTCTTCTTAGCGATATTTCAGTGACAGCAATGTTTGCCTTCTAGTACTTAAAAAGATGAATGTTTGTGTTGATGTAGATATGGACACATAACAAAGCCACTAGATTTTTAGCGATTGAGAATCAATCACTGTGAAGATATATCGAAACAAAGGAATTCTTACGGTGAAAATAAATTAATCTATTCATATATAATGGAGATATTCTGGATAGTAAATGCTTCTTTAAATTAATATTTTTATAAAGTATTGCCAGCAATAGCAATGTAAATCAATTAAATGTGCGCTTAAGCAAATCCTATTCTTTGTTAAAGAATATCAGGAGTTATAATGTATGATTAAATACCTTGATGTCGTAATCCTGGTGTAATATTAAAATAAATTGATTTATGGTATGGATACTCGTATATTCTAGTTTATCGCCAAATTAACATTTTGTGAAAATAAATAGCATTTAAAAAAATTATATCCAAAACTTTTAAAATTCACTTTCAACAATACATAATTTCATTTTCTATGAACTTATCAAATTAAAAAAAAAAACAGATATATACCCATTTACTTATCCCATTCATTTGTTTATAGATTATGAGTAGTTATAATAATATACGCAAAATTTAAAATTAATGTTTAAAAAATAATTAGCAAGAAAAAAATTCTTTAAAATCAATAATAACAATATCTCATTGATTTGGCTATTAATTTAATTGTAATTATTGCTTATAAAATTATAAAAACCGAGGGTGGTCGGGGCCAATGACAGCGAATTCGAAATGGACCAATCACAGCACAGGAATAGTGTTCAAAATTTGTTCAAACGGTAAAGTTCTCATTTGCTGTTCGGATTTCTTCAGGTGAGTACCGTTTACTGAATTTTCTGAAATAACCGTTAGAATTTAAATTTATCGAATTGTGTTTATTGGGGAACCTGGGAATCGGAGCCATATTGTAAAGTTAAACGATTTTTTTGTTAATAATTAATATTCCTAATGTCTAGCAATCTCCTTTTAGAAATAAATATTCATGTTCCTGATTATTCGTTAATGAAAAAGAGAGAACGAATTTCGGTGTGTTAATATATCCGTGAACGTCACGAAGGAATTCCTCTGTATGATAGGCTGCATGAAATATCTTAATTGAAACTGAAGTCTCTTATCAAACTAAAATTTTCTACCTTAAGCTGGAATTTCTGATATTATAAGTTCGTTTGTTGCGTAATATTTGAGCGTAACGTTCCCGTGTATATGAGAAGGTCATTCAGTTCAGTCGTCCCTGAAGACAGAAGAATTCTTTCTCGTTATCTCGTATTCCTTTTACTCTCAGATTGCACTTAAAATTCTTTTTTGCAATCACTCGATTTGGTAATGACGTTATGATTAGATTGTAAATTTTCGTCGTTCACGAGTGCCAGAAAAGTAAATCAAAGCTTAAATTAGAAATAAAAAACACATATCTTCAATGGTCAATTTTATTATAACTATACAATTGATTATTTTTCAATTATTGTTGTTCGTTAAGTTATTATTGTTTTTATATAAGTGGAGTGGAGTCACTATTCGTGGAGTATTTTCCAAGGTGTCCGGATTTCTGTGGTCACGACTTAGGATTTCGTATTTATGGTATGTAATTTTAGATATCCGAATAGAATTTCATTTTTTTAGTCTCCTATCAATGAAGAATTTTCCTTGCAATTTGTAAATGTAGATATGTCAAGTGTCGACATTGCGAATTATAGATGCGCCACTTTTCTTTGTCTATGAGTAGGCCATTAAGTGCAGTCGTCTTTCGAAATAGAAGATTACTTCTTTTTTCTCAACGTACATTCTTTGAAATCGATCGTCTTACTGTTCGATAAATTAATAATCCGATTTCATAAGCACGTAATGATACTGTCGCAAATGAACGTCATAAAAAATATCATAAATTTTAATCGATGCTTAAGTTAAAAATGAAAAACTTATTTATTTTACGCTAAATATCAAGTGAAGAACCATAGGAAGGGGAATTGGATCGAACTGGGATTTACGCGTGGTACAGTCTTGGCCAAAATTAACGCAGCACCAGCCGTAAGGATCGCTAGGGAGGTGCTGTGTTAATTTTGGCCTGAAGTGTACATTTATCAAACAATAGAATAACGGAAAAAAAAGCTATTTTGAATGTAACGGTTACAGGCAATTGAAAACTGAGTCATTTTCCCAATCCAAAATAGTTTAATGTATATCGAAGTTTATTCATTATTGTTTTAGCGAGCCTAGATTAAATATAATTAAATTAAATTCTATTGACTTTAATTATGGAATTGTATTATTTGGATTCGTTCCGATATTTCATTTATCACGTTTATTTCTTATATTAGTAGTGTAATTTATTGTCTTCATTTTATTTTTAATCCGATACAGCCCAAGACCATTCTTTTGAATTTGAGTCGATACTCGTGAGTGCGGCTACGGAATGTTTCACCTGAACCAAAGTCCTAAATTTTCAGTCGAAAAAGGATGCATGAATAGTTAATTACCGTTTTGTCAGATCAATTATCGTCATCAGAATTTCAATCCTAGATCAATGAAAGTGCATGTATCTCGATGTAGAATAAGTCGTTCTCTTTAATAGTATGTATTACGGATATGCTGATATTAATATAACGGAAATCTCATTTGAAAGTCAACTCTCAAATTTTTAACGTCCATACATGTTCAACGCTTCAGATAAGAATATTTTCCTGATTAGTTTTACTTAATTTTATATTAATTGCATTTTCTATTTTTTTCCAGATTTTAAGTAAATTTAACGTCTTCCATCGATGATTTACGTGCGTCTCTCGAAATCAAAGTTCGTTGAAGGAATTCGTCACGGAAGAGGATCACGGTCACCGACAACTGGTGTTCTAATCTAGGTTTTTACAATTTGTATTTATTTTTAACAATATTAATTTTATTTTCATTGATTCATATCTTCATTTTATTTTCTTTCAAATTTGCATGTCTACCGCTTACGTTATAGAAGTGACTACTTGAATATTGGAGTTCCGAATGCACTATATAATATAACGACTTTTCCGAAGTAACCATTAGGCGCAAGGCCACACAGTGAAATTAGTTTGTTAAAGATTAAACAATTTTTGAACATAGTAATAATAATAATATTAAATAATTTATTAATTACGCCTCGCCTTCTGAAATATATAATTTAATTTGTAGCAATTAAGTAGTGCCGAAATAGATCGCATGTCTTTTTGTTTGACTTTCAGTTTGCTCTTTTAGATGATTTTAACGTTAATTTTCAATATTTCATTTTTAATGCGTTTCGCATTTGTCCAAAATCTTAACAAAACTTTTAATCCCTAAATGCGGCCTTTTTTTCATTGAAAGTTCTATGTTTGATCTCTTCATTACTTCAATAAACTCAACATTTATAGCACTTGCTAAAAACCGAATTTCAAAGAGTTAATAGAAGTAACCTATAGAAATTGATAGTCACAGCTCTACTGACAAACATTGGGAGCATTTCAGAGACTTAGCCGAGGGCTCTTTTAGAGCATATGGAATCCACTGTTTATTTTTGATGACATAGGAATTGTTTCAGCACTTAATACTTTTATTTTAAGTTATAATGTAATTTTAAATTATATAATTTATATCTTGGTGCATTCATAATATTTATATAGCTTTGATTGGGATATTTTAAGTACCATTACTGAATTTATTTGGTGCATCTTGTTCTGGTCTTTACGGTGTCGAGGTTAAATAGGCATCGTATAATTGAAAGGTATATTTTTCACTTTTAGTATTTTATCGTCGATATAAATAAGGCTGCGTCTATTCTTTTGAATAGTATTTAACTCGCTACTCATCATCATAGGTAATTAATTTTTCTCCTTCCAAACCTAATTTTGAATTTCCCTTTCAAAAAAAATTTAATTTTTTCTCAACTAATGAATTATTAGAGTCACCAGTATTTAATTTCGATAGTGATTTTCATGCATGTATTTTAGGGCTTTAAAGTAGCGATCCTTAATAGTAAGCGGGAAGAGATATTGAAATTAATGTAACAGAAATCTCCTTTGAAAGTCGCCCATCATATCGGTCATGTCTGTACATGCTCAAGGCTGCAGATTATAATATTTACCTAAAAGCAATTATTTTATGTGATATTAATTTAATTTATATTTTTTCTAGATTTCAAGTAAATAACCTCTCCTTTAGATGTTTTCCTGGTGTGTTCGTCTCGCGTGTTTCAAAATCGAAAGTCGTTGAAGAGATTAAGAGTTTCGTGGACTCCTGCAACCGAGATGTCAACTTTTTAGGTAAGGAGAATTCATATGTACATTTTATCGATGGATTTCATTTTCAATAAATGCATGTTTTCATTTTATTGGCTTTGATCATTTGCATATCGTTTATGTAATTGGAAAGACTTGGTGAATATTTCCTTAATTAGTTTCTATATAATAGGAGAGCTCTAGTGAATATAGAATATTACCGTTAGTACGGTAAAATAATTCAGTTACATTAATGAACTGAAATGTAACATTATGAGTACAACATGATGATATTCATTGGAACTTCTTTGCAATTCGCGATTTTAGAGTTTGTTTTAACCAGTGTTTAGGTAATCAGGCGCGTTGATACTTTTCATCATGCTTCCATATTGTAAAAGTCGCATGCAACATTTCTTTAAGACCATCGATTTTATGACAGCATCATAAACACAATTATTTGTGTTTCTACATAAGTGCTCCATAGCATATAAAAATATATTTCGGATCCCTGCTATGCAATAATCGATAGGGCATTTCAGAACACTCGCTGATTCTCGACTTCCAATGATTTTAATAAAAGTAAATCGCTGTAACTTAGAAAGCAAAGATGCATTGACGGAATTTCGCGGAAGCCGCAGCAGTCGTTGACTTTTTGTTAGTTATTTAGAATTAGAAATTGGATAATTGGTTATCGTATGCATTTGCATGCACTGCAGGCGTTGCCCGTGGGTTGTGATTTCGTTTCCACTGCCTCGGTACATAATAGTAAAACTAATAATGATCTATTTTTATTGTTTGCTACATTTAAAAATAATTTAGGAGGCAGCCCCAAAACATCGTTAATTACTCTTTCACACATACATTATTACATTTAAAAATTCTTTAATAACATCACTATATTAGAGAACCGGATTAGGTCACATTTTTAACTACGAACAAGACTTAAACATTAGTAAACATCCCCTATAACTCCACCTATTTATTCCCACATTTACATCAGATGCATTCTATAATTACTGTTCCTATATAATAATATTTTACATTGTTTCTTTTATAAGTCACTTGTCACTTCAGAAGTTTCTCAATCATCTCACATATTATAGATTTAACAATATCTAGACAACACATCCGAAGATCCCTTTCATACGATACATTTTTATAATATCTTAAAGTATCAAAGTCCAAAATCTTGTTAAAAGACCTAGAGTGACCTTCACGCCAACAAATGCGCATTCCTACGTTTAAAATACACTTTCCTTAACTTCGCTTTGCAAACAAATAATGTCATTTGAATTGGTCTAGTGTGATATGTTATGATGATGGACAAGGGGGAATATGGAAACATAGATAGGACACGTACATTCATTTATAAAATCCTTCCTGCAAAAAGCTCAAAGATGTTCATGTATGGAAGCTTAATATCCATTACGTTATTCATACTTTGTCAATAATTTATTGACATATTGATTAACATCGATGGTTTATTTTTTACTTTTTATGAAATATTCCTTGTTGAAAGTAGTAAAACTAATGCTTTATGGTTTCTAAGTCCTGATATTGATTTTAAATAGATTTTCTTTTCAAATGATTCGGCTTTCAGTTAGTGGAACTTAATCTTAATTGTTTCTTTTATCTTATGGTTTTTCATCTTCGAGTTATTAAGACAATTTTTAGAAAACTGTACATCTTAATCAAGAAATAAAAGCAAATTATCAATTGACTTCGGATACAGTTTATCTAAAAGCGGAAATGTCGTTCCGCGATTATTTTCAGAAACGCAGAGATAAAACGGAAGGGTGTATGTTTGTGATATAAGAAGGATTAAACGATAACAAATTGATATGATAGAAAAGTGCATATTTTTTAAGATTGAGATGAAGTTTGAAAATTCATAGAGGTCACGATAGTTTACGAATGAAATATCCTAAAAATATTACCAAATACTTCATAAATGCAATCCTATTAGTGATAAATTTTAAATTTATTTAAAGTTATTTTAAAGATAAAGTAACAAACATATACTTACTCTTTCTCTTTATCTCCATGGTCCCAAAAAAGGATGCGGAATTTCATGTATTTAAGATTGGCTTCTTCAAATACCCCCTGATGTTTTGCTTTCCCTTTCCGTTACTTTCGCTTTAAAGTTTTTCTCCGAAAATTGGGATCGTCTTCCACAAACAAATTCCAAAGAGCCGACCGATAACAGTTCTAACGACCTTCAGATTTTTAGCCGTAGCATCCAAAATTCGTGACCGAATTTCTCCTACCTCCTAAAATAAAAACTCACTTTTATGATTTTAAAAATTATGATAATACTTGCATTGTTCGCGTCGTGGAAACAATGTTTTTCCTGGAGTAGGTGGCTGGCATTAATTTGTTTAATTACTTTTAAGTAAATTAGATTTATTTTTGATTTACGTTGTTGGACTTGAAAGTGCGTCATATTCTGTTAGTAAATCATTATCAAATATCTAAATTTATCATTAAGAATTAGTTATTGAATTTTTTTAAGGGATACCTTCGTTTCATAATGAAGTGGTGGAATGTTCTTGGCAGTATTTCATAACATAAGTGAGTAAAATTATTTGCAATATGAATAATGAAGAAAGTTAAGGATGGACAATAGAAACCGACAGTTATAGAAAAGGCAATCAAGATAACGTAAAATATTATTTATCATTGTAAATTGAAAAAAATACAGAAGATATATGGCTAAGATGGACCATTGAGATCCATTACTGTTTTCTGCAGTCATTAAATAATATCCGGAGAAAATGATGAAGCAACGTAAATTAATAGCTTGTCTCCAAGAATGCTTGTGAATTCAAAGAAATATTTTATGTGTAATGAAACAGGTCAAAAAAAATCTGAACTGGGTGGAACTTGGGGATAGTGATTTGTCGTATTTGCACATTACTGCTCTAAAAGAAACATATAGAAAATTATATTGATTCGTTTAAGTTCTGTATAAACATTCATACATAGTTGTACTTTAAAAGATTTTACCTTTTAATACTCATTCCTTAATTCCTTTCTACAGGGTAAGTGCTGAAGCTAAAGCTCCCAAAGTACCCTCCGGATGTAACCTTGTGAGTATTAACAATCTTTACATATTAAATCTAATTTAATTTAATCTTTACTTTGTTAATTTTGCAATTGCTTAATTGCAGCTTATTGTTCAGATAAATTTAATTTGCCATAGATGATGAAACATTTTTACAATTTGAAATATTAGTTTCTTATACAAAATTTTTCATTCTGATAAATCATTAATAGAAAAAAATATATATAATAATTTAGTGTCCATATATATATATATATATATATATATATAATAATTTAGTGTCCAAAAACCGGTGTTCCCCTGCAACGTTGGACTCTCCAGATGAAGCAGTGGAACCACCCCAAGGTTAGTCACAGTGTTTTCTTACTTGGTTGAATTACGGCAATTGGAGTTTTTTCTTTTTTATAATTAAATCATTAATAGTCAAATAATTTCACAAATTTTTCATTAAATCGAATTAAATATGATTTTAAACTTATTTCCCATGACAAGTAATTATTACAGTAAGTCATGGAAATACATTCAAGTCAATGCTTTCTGTACTCAATAAAATAAATTCTAGTCAATTGCTGCCAATCCAAATAAAGATTGCAGCTCTAAATGAAGTGTGTCTTTATGTATTAACTACCTGCTCTGTAGGGGAAGAGGGAGTAATGCCTTACTCCTCTCAACCCTAGCCACGGGGATGCAACTTAACGGTATTGAGACTGGGATTTTGTTGCACCGTGTCGCCATCTACTGTAAATAGGGCGTACTAAATTACACGGGCGGTAGCCTAGCGGGCCCTTTCGGTTCGGTCCCTCGCTAGGCTATATTTTATGCCGTTATAATTCTACGATAGTTTTTCTCAGTTTTTATCATGTTTACGGCTAAAAAAAGTTAAATATTTCACTGTTTAAATACATGATAAGGAAAAATGTTAACATTTAAAAGTTCGAATACTTTAATATACACAAAAAAGCATAAAATATTATTACTCAGTATATATAAACATTACGACTAAAAAGTTAACTGTGCTTTCTTTAAATACTTGATAAGAAAAGAATGTTAACACTTGAAAGATCAAATACGTTAATCTACATAAAAAACATAGTATGAAACACCTTTTACATTGGTGATCAGAGGAAAATTCCTCTTGCTTTTAACCACAATATAAATCATACGTGAAGGTTTTCTGGATTTTAAATAGGTAGCATGTAAATAAAAAGAAACAAAATATGAATATATTCACAATTTATTTCAAAAAACTCAAAATAATATCTCACAACAAAAATAAAATAAGATATTTAAAACTTCTAAAAAAAGACCAGTGAAAAGAAAAACTTTAAAGTTAGGATATGCAGCAAACATTCAACTCAAAACCCAAGCTTAAAATACCATAAAGTTCCCTAAACGAAAGAAAGGTATTTATCTTGTAGTAAATTATATAAAAAACCATCTCTCTCTGCCTTTCCTGCCGAAAGCTTGGATTTAGTGGGCTCATTGTTGTTCGGTGCACCTCCACAAATTTGACTATAACCAATTCCCTTGGAAAACAATTAAATAGAAAAGCATTCCCTTCGTTGTTGCTACCTCAACAGGATCTTGAAACAATCAACAATGGCAATGAAGGTACTTCTCCTACTCATGTCACTCCTGCACCCTCTTGATCTACTCCTCAGTTTGATTTATCAATGGAAAATGTCTGTCATGTGCTCTTGACTTCTACATCCAATATCACACCCAGTTCAGGCCCAAGTATTTCTGTTCCATCAATTGCTGAGACTTCTCTACCATCATGCTCTTTCACACCGATCGCATCTACTTCAACTGAGTGCTCTCTGGAAAGTCCATCTAGCTTAGCTGCAGTAGAGAAAATTCCTTCGAATACGTCATCCTTTAATGATAATGACCCATCAAATCCTACCATGTCAACAATTCATAAGTCCCCAAAGAAGAGCACATCTAGGTCTCACAAAGGTCGCAGATTTTCTCTTTTGAAGAGTCTAAATTTGACATCAATGGTAAATCTCACTCCCCGTGAGAAGAAAATGGTTACTGTTATCCGGTCTCAAGGAAAATCCATTTCAAGATTAAGAAGAATGTCCATAGCCATTAGGAAGAAGTACCAAAATATTTTAAAATTCCATAGTGATTACCTTGTTGAACAGTTAGAGAAAAAATTAACCTCCTCAATTACCCAGTTCCTCCAGACGCAACTGAGAATTGCCGGCAAAAATCCTAAAGGAAGAAGGTGGACCACTGAGGAAAAAATCATGGATCTTCCCTTGTATAAAAAAAGTCCAAAGGCTTACACATTGTTGAGATCCTTTGTTCCTCTTCCCAGTAAAAGAACCCTCCAGACCTTATTGCAGCAGATTCCATTCGCAACAGGAGTAAATGAAGATTTGATAACTCACCTATCCATCCAATCATCAGAAATGGCTGGAGAGGATAAGTTCTGCACACTTCTATTTGATGAAATGAGCATTAAGCCGAATTTGTACTTTGATAGCTACCACGATCGCATAGATGGCTTTGAAGATTTTGGTAATGGAAAGAAAACTGATAAAGTGGCAAAATATGCTCTAGTTTTTATGGTTAGAGGTCTACATGCAAAATGGAAGCAGCCAGTTGCTTATTACTTTAGCCATACCAGCACATCTGCACTGACCATTTGTAATCTAATCAAGGATATTGTTCCTAAAATTCTCTCTGCTGGACTGAAAGTTATGGCTACAGTGTGTGACATGGGCCCAAATAATGTAAGAGCCCTCAAATATTTGGGTGCTTCCTTCCAATCTCCCTTCTTCTCCATTGGTGAAACAAGAATATTCACTATCTTTGACCCCCCTCATCTTTTAAAATGCTTCCGAAATTTGTTTTTTAAACGTGACATAGAAATCCAAGTGGAACTTGGGGGAAATCGAATACATGGTATCGCAAAATGGCAACATATATTAGCCACCTATGCTGACCAGGTTCCACCATTTCAAGACCTGAAGCACTTGACCAAAAGGCATGTTGATCCCAGACATCGAGACAAAATGAGGGTATATCTGGCAGCTCAAGTCATGAGCAATTCAGTCGCTTGTGCTGTCAACCACAGAGTTTCATCAGGTAATTTTCCAAAGAAATATTCTATTAACTCCTGATTTACGCTATCTATACTCTTGAATATTTCTGGAATATACGTGAAGTGAAAAACTTACATAATGTCTTGGTTATTACAGGTGTTCTTGGATCAGATGGTGTGGCTACTGCTACCTTTCTCCTCCTCTGTGATGAAGTTTTTGACAGCCTTAATGGGACCTTGCATCAACGAGACCGTTGTAAGACATTGAAAGGGCCTGTCACATCATCTTCACCTCATTTCCAGTTCTGGGCGACTGCTATCAAACGCATTGATGGCCTCAAGTTCTTGTCGTGTGGTAGGAGACCACCCTCTCAAGATGGCTGGTTAGCAACCATAAGAGCAGTGAGAATGCTGTGGAAAGTTTTGCACAAGGCGGGCTTTGAATATTTGGAAACACGGAATTTGAACCAAGATGCATTAGAAAACCTTTTTGGAATAATTAGGCAAAATTGTGGGCAGAACCACCACCCTAATGTCCCACAATTTGTGGGATATATCAACTGTGAAACACATATGGAGGAAGTGAAACAGAAAATATCTCTGTTCTTGAGTCAAATATTTGCATATCGCTATTGCAAAAATGTTAACTTGAACCCAATTTACTTGTGTGCACGTTTCCTTCATACTTATTCTTCTATATCTGCCTCCTGGTTTCCTCCAGTCAATTATGGCAGCATCTATCACTTCCTCCATTACTGCTTTAACTGTTTCTGAAATGCACAGGGTAAACCCAAAATTAAAACCAAACAGATAGCATAACCTTCCCAAGTTAATCGTTCAATAATTCATCTTTTTAAGATTATTTACTTTGCTTCATCTTAATCTCACTTATTAAAGGCTCTCCCAACCTGCATATAGGGTTTATACAAACAATGTGGCCAATTGTATGATATTGATATAGGCCTACAAAAAGCTTTGTTGGATCAATATAAATTCATCAACAAGACATTCAGACAATTGTAAGGAATACTGATTTAGCAGATTACTTATTTACAACAGAATTAAACAGGATGGGGTTACTATATAAAGCAGCTAAACCATAGGATACTTCATTATGAAATACAATGAATTTACCATGGATATTACAATACAATTTGAAATGCAACAAATCAATAAAATGCAATAAGACAGATATACATGTAAATAGATTCATACATATAAAAAGTAAATCCAACAAAGGGTAGATAATTCAAGTTAAACGTTTTTATTAATAAAAGTTCGTAGGTATCCTTTTCAGTGTATTAAGAGAAGAATGATAAAAATCTACATCAACTGTGTTAGCATTTCTCATGAATCTTGATATAGGCAAAAATATGAAAGGTTATTTTTATGACATGATACTTGGAAAGAATATTTATTTCTTACACATCATTGAGGAACGTTAATATTAATTAATGAGAGCAACTCGTGTGAGTCTATACAGTTGTTTAATTATTTCTGTAGAAAAATAATTCCGAAGTTTCTGCTCCTATTTTCTTAAGTTTTCATACTTAATAAAGACAGCCTATCATGATAAATTAGATGGGAAAATCAGTATGATAAAAATCTAAGAAATTTCTGTTGCACCTGTTCTAAACTTTAAATATGGTGTTTATAAAAGGGAGACCACACGCAGCAGCCATATTCAAGGATAGGTCTAACAAGAGTGAAGTATAATAACATAAAACAATTTAGGTTTAGAAAATCTCTACTAAATCTTAAAATGAAACCCAACATTCCTAAGGCTTTATCTTTTATCATAAAAAAATGCAGATGAAAATTTTAATTGGACTTAAAAATTACTCTTAAGTCCTTAATATTATAAACTCTACTTAGAGAATGATTTCCCTGAAATTAATTAAAATAGACTGTATTTAATATTCTGGAAAAAGAGATATATGAACATTTTTCTAAGTTTAAAGGTAAGAGGTTAACGTCACTCCAGGAGAGAAAGTCAGTTTAAGCAATATTGTAATGTATTGTAATAAGGCTTAATCTCTCAAACACATAAAAACTTGAATTTCAAAGTTAATCAAATAGACAAAGAAAGAACAAGATCACAATGACAGTACCATGTTCAACTCCTTACATTTGGCTCTTGCAAGTCTCTCCATAGGTAATCTCCATCATAGAAGCTCTCAATCTCAATAAGAACTTCATGACCTGATGATAATGCCCTCTTTGCATTTCCTTCCTCTCTGCTGAGCTACTGAACTGTCCTGTAGTTCTTTTGGATCTCTTTGCCAAGCTCATTCTGATAAAGTAATCCATCACCGTCTGATCAAAGTCATCACCACCCAAAAGAGTATCACCATTTCTGAACTGATGAACAACCTGAACAAAAAATTCTGATTTAAATATTTGTTGATAGTAAATAGGGGAGAAAAATAGAAACATCTGAGATGAAAACTAACCACAATGATGCCATTATCAATAGTCAGCAAGGAGACATCAAAAGTTCCACCAGCAAGATTAAGCATTATAACTTTCTTCTTGCCCTCTCTCTAGTCCAGAGTATAATAAATCCAGCAATCACAGCAGCACTTGGATAGTTTATTATTCTCAAAACCAGAAGTTCAGAAATTGAAATACCTGTAGCCTCTGTCATCCTTGAAGCTTGGCATTGTTGAAAGAAGCTGGGAGGTTACCTGAGAAGTTTAGATAATCAATTATAAAAAATGATCCTACTTTGGAAATGATTTATAGAAAGTGCAATTTATTCGTGTATAACATAAAGACTAACCTTATTTCAGAGATGCACCTCTAGCATTTCCTTCCTTTCAAATAGTACCACAGCAGACATCTTCTTCAAGTTAAGAGGGTTCAAGGAGGGCTTTCAAATGAAGAGTTAACATTTTTGCAATAGCGATATATGCAAATATTTGACTCAAGAACAGAGACATTTTCTGTTTCACTTCCTCCATATGTTTTTCACAGTTGATATAAGAAAAATCTACAGACTGTAGAATAGCAGATCTTAGTTGCTGACATACCATTTCCTTATGTGCTACACTAGGCATGAGATTTTCCACAATATTAGTAGCATGAACCATTGCAGCAACCATTTCCTCTGAGGGTAATGGGAACTGACCTGACTCATCAGGAACGTCATTAAATGATGTTAGAATATGGCAAGCAGAAAGAAAGTCTGATGTTAATGCCAATTTACAGTTGCTGATAAACACCTGATAGTTCGGTAGAAAACAAAGTCATACCATAAATTTTAATTTACCATCCATGAAGTTTTGTTTACGAAAAATATTTATTCAAATGTTTCCATACATCGAAAATCTAGCTTCAGGAATACAACAACACTCTCGAAATATTATAAATACCTTTCTTCCGTTCTTGGAAATCTATGGAATTTGAAGCTTGGGTTTTCTTTTGAATTGTTGCTGCATATTTTAACTGCACATTTTTTCGCACCACTTCTACTAGTCTCCATTATCGAAATTACTAGTAATTACGTCATCCTTGCCGCTGTGCGATTTGCACTTAAGTTGTGATTTCGTTTCACAGCATTCACTGAAAACTTAAAATGTTATTACAGTTTTCTGACATTTTATAATGATGGAGACAATTTTTAATCATTTATTTATCATCTTATCTTTGTTATAGCATTTTTGAATTCAGGTAAGATCTACCGCCCCTACCGACAGTAGCACCATCAGTTCCTAATAGCGGGTACTAACTCTGACGTCACGAGGGACGAGTTCGCCAATTTCGCTTTCCTCCGGGTGACCCTAGCCGAAAGGCCTACAGATGTAGGCATCTTTTCCAGGGCCCTTACTTTCACCTTCTTCTGCTGGGGGGAGCTAACTTAGCCCTCTCTTCTCACCAGTTCGATCTTTCTGTCTATGAGGTCGGATCCCGCGGTTAACCAGCTATGAATGGTAAAGGGGAGATCCTTAGGCATGAGGATGAACCCCATTGCACGCCACTCTGATCTGGCCGGGTCCCCACGTTAGGGTGTTACGTATTCCCCCCAAATCCTCCCCCCCCCCCCGCATCATCAGCGGAAGGAAAACCATCAAGAACGTGGATGACTCCAGGAGTAAGTGTTGGTACTGGTTTACGAAACCAAAAGTAATAAAAGTGTAGGAAGATGATTAAATAAAGAGGAAAGTAAGTGAAACATAACGCTTAGTATAAAGATAACATGCAGGAATAAATAAAGGTAATTGGAATGGTATCTGATTGTTTGTCAGCACTACGTTTTAATAGTAAGCTTGCTTACATCTACATCTACATTAATGCCCTACAAGCCGCCTTTCGGCGTGTGGCAGGGGGTGTAAACAACAGTTGAATCTAAACAACTTCCTTCTTCGGTTATTGTCGCATATTGTTCGCGTAAAGAATGGATTTTAAAAACGATTCGTCCTAGCATCTATTTCTCTTAACTTACGGTCATTATCGGATCGACCGAGGTAGCAGGGGAGTTACATGATACCGATTGTATCTTCTGAAAATGTAGTTTCTATATAAATTAAGACAGAATCGTGTCCGTCCGGCTGTCCTCAAAAAAGGGATGTAACACTTTTAGCAAAATCTGAGTCTAAATTCAATCTCCCGCATCGATTCTTAGTGCGCTGGAGGCGGACGGCCTGCACTCACAGGCGTGCTAAAATTTAATTTTTTTGGTTGAGTTTTGAGGTGCAAAACGGGCGAAAAACTGAAAAATCGGGAAGATGAGGGCAGTGGGAGGCGTTTTCTTTTGGGATGACGAACGCCGCTTACCTATCGCTTGCGCGTCATTTAACATAGTTAAGTCTTTATCAGTTGATCTCACTGCTGAGGGTGAGGTCCCGACTTTGCGGTCTCTGACATTATCTACTTTTTCGGAATCTTTTCGGAGGAAATGCCATTCAAGAGAGAAACGATAAAACCGAATACCTTTCTATGCTGCCCAATCAAACGTAAGGGAACTAACCTGCCTGCGGAGCAGGCAGTTGGCAACTGCTAGTCCCTGGATTTATTAAGCAATCGCAGCCTAGCTTCCAATCTCCTTTCTTTCAAGGATTCCCAGCCTACGTCTGAGAGTATATTCGTAACGCTTGCTTTTTTATCGTAACATTTCTTAACAAAACGAACCGCTTTACGCTGCACTTGGGGGTCCGATCAAGGTAAAATAACATCGCTCTCTCACCTTTTCATCGCATTTACCGACAATACGCTTTACAAAGTCAAGCCTTTTACTTGCTTTGCCGCAGATTTTTCGAATATGCGTTCTCCAATTTAAGTTATTAGTAATGTTGATACCGAGATATTCAACTGAATCTACTACTTTTTTGTTAATTCCATTAATTTTGTACTGGTGATTTGGAAGCAATTGTTTCCTTTCGAAGAAATTAACTACGGAGCATTTATCTACGTTAATATCTCATTCCGATTTTTTGCACCACCTTTGGATGAGTACTTAATCGTTTGAGAGAGATGTTCGGTCTTCCTCGTTTGTTATTTCCCAATATATAACCGAGTCATCTTCAAATATCCTCACATTGCTAACTATCTTGTAACTCAAGTCATTGATATGAAACAGGAAAAGAAGAGGTGCAATTACACTGCCTTGAGGTACGCCAGAGGTTACTTTGACTCTATTTGAGCTAACGCCATCCAGTACAACTTGTTACCTCTCGTAGAGAAAATCCTTAACCCAGTCGACTACTTCATTGATAATGCCCGCTAATTTTAGTTTTTAAAGTAGTTTGTAATGGGGGACTCTATCGAATGCTAGAGAATTAGAGAAGCAAATAGCTCTCCAGGTTAGATAGGTATTTTGGTGTCTTACACCCCCTGCCACGCGCCACTGGCGGATTGCAGGGTTTAAATGTAAATGTATATGTAAATGCTTTTTTGAAATCGCGTCCACTGGCTTTTTACTCTCGGCAGGCTTTAAGATATCGTGTACAAATAGAGCAAGTTGGGTATTAAATGATCGGTACTTTCGAAAACCATGCTGGTTCGCGTCGAGGAATTCATTTCTATCTAAAAATCCCATGAGTAAGCTTACGACAATATGTTCTATTACCTTTCCGGACAGTGAAGTTAATGATATGGCTCTATAATTTCCTGGGTCCTCCTTTAATCCGCTTTTGTAAACAGGAGTCAACATAAGTGTTCTACCTTTCGGTAGGTTCGGAACAATCAAAAACCCCTATTAATAGCCATCTCCTTCATATGCTTATATTTAACCCCACCCCTTATGTAAACCAACATCTTCTGTCTCTGTCTTCCCTTCTGCCTTTTCCCCTGCATCCTACCCTCCATTACAACCTTTACCAATCACTCTACCCTCAATATTTGACCAAACAATTTCTTCTGACGATGCTGAATCGCGTTAATTAAAGCCCTCTCCTCCCCAACCATCTCTAACACCTCCGTGTTTGTATTCCTATCAACCCAACTAACTTTTTCCATTCTACACCACACCCACATCTCGAAGGCCTCCAATCGCTTGACTTCTTCCTTTCTCAAGGTACACGTTTCGCACCCATAGAGCAACACACTCCAGACCAGTCATTCCACCACATCACCACCAATCATTTCCTGATTCCTTTATCAAGACCTTTGGTCATTAATTCCCTTCGCTTCATAAAGGCTTCCTTCGCCATTGCTATTCTTTTACGAATCTAATCTTAACATTTTCCGTCCCAAGAGAGAGTACTTCCCAAATAAGAAAATGTATCTACGTGCTCTATTTTTTTCCCATCCACCCTAATAGTTAACAGAGCTTTTTTTCCTTTAGTGAACCTCAAAACTTTAGTTTTGCTTACGTTAATTTTCATACCAAACTCCCTTGCTTTATCGTTAAGAGCATTTACTAAAGTTTGCAAACCCTTTACGGAATCACAGATAATAGCTTTATCGTCAGAATACCTTACAGACCTCACTACATCCCCACTAACCTTTACTCCCTTGTCTATTTCTTCCCAGGCTTCTTGCACCAATTCCTCTGCATTTATATTAAAAAGCGTTGGGGACATAGGACACCCTTGTCTTACCCCCCCAATCCAATTCAGCTCAATCCGATTCCCCATCAGCTATCCTTACGCAGGCTGTTTTATTCAGATAAAAATTTTGAATTAAACGTCTATCTTTCCAGTCCAACCCATATTTCTTTAATATCCCTATCAGTATTGGCCACTGGACTCTATCGAAAGCCTTTTCAAAATCTACAAAACATACACATAAGTCCCTCTTAAATTCCAGGCTTCGTTCCGCAAGTACTCTCATCACCCCAATTGCATCCCTCGTTCCTTTTCCTCTCTGAAAACCAAACTGGTCTTCTCCGATTAGCCCTTTAATTTTTCCCTCGACCCGTCTATTCAAAACCCTCAGAATTACTTTTGCTTTGTGAGAGATTAGGCTAATTGTACGATAATCCCGACATTCTGTAGCCTTGTTCTTTTTCTGTAAAGGAATAAAGGTAGTTTTGGTAAAATCCTCTGGCCATTGCCCTTCATCATAAATTTTCCTAATTAAATCATAGAAACATTTCTTGGCCTTATCCCCCAGGTTCTTAATAGACTTCCCTTACTGTCTTTAACCGTCACCATTCTGTTACTTATTCTATTCCCCGTAAGATGCTTTACTTTACTATACATTAGGTAGGCCCTGCCGCTTTCCACCAGCTTTACTATTTCATTACACCGCCTCTTCCATCTCTGTTCCCTAGCCTTATTAGTTTCCCTTCTAAGTTCGTTGTTTAGTGCTCTGTACATTTTGCGCCCATTGTCAGTGTTGACTCTTTTCCATTTCATTCTTTCCTCCATTTTGTTTAACATTTCTACAGTTAACCATGGTTTTCTAGTTTAAGTTTGTTTAACCCTCCCAACAGTTTTTGAGCACAGTCCTTCACGCAAATTTTAAGCTTTTCCCATTCCTCGTTAGTGTATAGTTCCCTACCCTTACTATAAAGAGCCTTGCTGACCGACTCTTGAAATTCTTTAGACTTCCCACCCCTTAGAGCTTCTAAATTCCATTTGGGTGTATGTTTTGGTCTAATGATCTTTTTAAACTTAAGCTCGGTTTTCGTCATGACCGGAATATGATCCGAGTCGACATCAGCACCTGGAAAACTTAGCGACTTTTTAACACTATTTCTAAACCTCTTTCTTACCAAAATGTAATCAATTTGGTACCTATCTGTATCCCCGGGCTTTTTCCATGTGTACCTTCGTCTGTTGTGGTGCTAAAAGAGTGTGTTTGTGATGCACAGATTATTTCTTTTGCAAAAGTCGATCAGTTTCTGTCCTCTGTCGTTCCTTTTCCCTAAACGGAATTCTCTCACCTCTTCCCCATCTTTGCCTTGCCCGACTACCGCGTTCCAGTCTCCCATACAATGAGATTCTTATTGCCCTTAACCCTTCCCATAACGTCCTCTATTCGTTCATTAGACCATATCTACATCATTCTCACTGTAATCACTAGTGGGCAAGTACACCTGAACTATAACCATGTTTACTGGTTCAGACTTTACTTCTACCGACATAACCCGATCGCTTATTAGCTCGGTGGCTATCACGGATTATCCCGTTTTCTTATCCAACACTACAGCTACTCCCCTCTGGCTAGTATTTCCCCCACTGAAAATGACTCTAACATCGTCGCTCCAGAAGTCTCCCTCATCTTTCCACCGCACTTCGCATAACCCTAGTACATTTATGTTGGACCTCTTCATTTCTAACTTTACGTTTTCCAATTTCCCTTTCCTGAGCGTTGTCCTAACATTCCATGTCCCCACCCTCGTTTCCATCTTCTCTCTTCTTTTGTTGTCTTTCCTTGTGTAAGGGTTTCGTGGAATGACGACCGAGATGGCCTTACTCCCATCACTGCCGGGCATGATACTCATCCTAGAAGGCTGAAACCCTTTGCCAATACCAATATTGTTTTGTTTGTGCATCATAACATGGGATATGTAGTCGAGGTGGTCTCCCGTTGCCTTCCTCAACGGTGTTATTTACCGTGACACCAACACTCATTATGGCCGCCCCACTGGGGAACAGACGCCTTTGCAGCCGCCTCACTGAGGTACAGACACTGCGTGGACTACCTTTCGTCTGGCCCCTACCTATTGATCTTTCTAGCATGGGTGACCCTACCAGGAACTATATTCCAGCTAGTCTAGCTCTTTAGGTCATAGGAACACGCAAGCCCTTCCACCACGACAAGGTTGTAGTCCAGGGGAGGGTAAACAGGATTAATGTTAGCTAATTTCTAACGGATGGGACCCTACCTTCATTTATCGATTTACAAAATATAATTTTGAGATAAGGGGCGACGCTTTCTGCCAGTTCTTTAAGCACTCTTACTGGAATGCCTTCTGGCCCTGGCAACTTATTTGGCTTAATTTTGCGCATGATTTTAACTATACCATAGGTCGTAAAAGTTATATTTTGCATGGAATCCAGTATATTATCCTTAGGGAGGATCCCTATGTTACAATCTGATGTGAATACGCTTTGTTAAAATTCGTTTAGAATGTTCGCTTTCCTCTTCGAATTGCAAGTAATGTTACCTTCAATATCCCTTATCGAGCTCACTGTTTGTATGTTTCCCTGTACCTCTCGAACGTAGGACCAGAAAGCTTTAGGGTCTTTCTCTAAGCATTCCCCAAGAATTTTCTTTTTAAAGTTACTGTGGACGTTACGCATAGCTCGCTTGGTGTCGCATTTTGCTTTCTTGTGCTTTTCTAGCAATAGTGATCGTAGTGGATTTGGAACAGGCTGATCTATTCCCGTAAAAGCCTTTACTTTTCCGTGCAAATCTCTCTGTTTGCGGAGAGCCCTTCTAACCTCTTTATCGTACCATCTGGGCTCGCAATCATTTTTATAGTATTTCGAAGGTATATACAAATCCATATATTTATGCATTATCTCCACGAATGATTTACATGTATACTCAGTGTTGTTGTTGCTTACGCGCGACTTAAATGAATTAAAATCGGTAAGTTAAAGATTTCGCAAAACCTGTCGAGAAGAGGTTGGTGGTCGGTAAAACGCACATACATTTATATTCCGCTTGTTTTGTTGGCTTATTGTGCACCAGACGCATTCTATATCGCTATCACTCAAAGTCCTCGGCTTGCTATGGAGAGATGATTTAATGGTCACTAACGCCATTACTGGTATCTTTGTTTCGATTCTTCAACTTTTAAGCCTTATTCTAATAAGCAGTTCATTTTAGAACTCACCCACCATTATAACTGCCGTTAAAATTCTGCATTGAATTTATTTGGCAAAAGGAGACTAAAACTCAACCCGATTAAAAAACACTTATATCCCGAGAAATTGTTTTAAATCATCTCTCTACTTTGGAATATACATAGTAATCCAAAAGATTTTTTCTGTTGATGACATGACCCTATCAGAAACATTTTTAAACTTTTATTGCATTTCTTCATTGGCCTCCTTCCACATACACATAATGACGTTGTAAATAATTTTCGTTCTTGGCTGTAAAGCGCTTTCAGATTCCCAATTTTGGATAGTTCGTAATTTGTAATTGAAAATTATAGGAAAAATGAAAGTACGAATATAACGGAAAGAGAGGAAAATGTGGAAATGATTAAATGGAATGAATATAAGTACAGAGCAATGAATTGAAAGTGAACATAAGAAGATGAGGGAATTCTAAAATTAACTGCTTAATACCCATGAGAATTAGAACCAGGCTTAAAGGCAACAAGGCGTAGGGACGGAGCAGACATTACATTGTACATGCTCTCTGCATTTTTCGGTTGTCCGTCCGCGTAGGATGACTTGGTGACAACAGTTTCGCTGACTACCCTGTCAGCGTCTTCAGGTCGAAGGATTAACTTCGACTCTTACCACCTTCGACCTGAAGGCGCTGACAGGAAAGTTAGCGAAACTGTTGTCACCGAGTCATCCTACGCGGACGGACGACTGAAAAGATGCAGAGAGTATCTAACCAACGCCGCGGAGACATTCGAGCTAACATTAAATTGTAAAATTATAAAAGCAAAGAAGACATCCTCTCTGGCCAGAAGCAATGCATAACAAATAGGCTATCGGATAAAAGGTGTGCCCGAAATATTCCATCCAATGCGAAACAAAGTAGCTACAGATAGAAATAGTAGCATTCCGAAGCTATCAGCGAAGGCAATCTGGAAGGGGCACATACAGTCATTATTTTTCCACCCGCTGAGACCGAGTTTTATAAATCAAGACCTGTCAGATCGTCCTCTGCGCATCTGCCACGAGCTTGTACTCGAGAAGTTGTGTGAGAATTAAATTCATCAGACATCCATCGCCCGTTGTCGTCGTAATACTGGTACCAAACAGTTTCGGAATTTCCTCAGTGCAAGTGCAAATTAGCGCAATAATTATTATCACATAGGTAAGCACGTATTTATTACTATCATTTTTAATTCAATTAAAATAGTAAAATCGTACATATAGAATGAATATGCACAATCTATGTAAATTTTCACTGACTTCTTTTTAACAGTACAACGCGTTTCGACGTTTGATCCTCAGGTACTATTATTATCATGTACACCTTACCGTCGGATCGCGTTGTACTATTAGAATAAAGTCAGCGAAGAGACAAACAGGAAGGGGCGCATATAGTCATTATTTTTCCAACCGCAGTGACCGGGTGTTAGAAAACGGACATATCCGCCACCAGATCGTCCTCTGCGCAACTGCCACGAGCTTGTATGTGAGAAGTTGAGTGAGGATTAAATTCATCAGTCATTCATCGCCCGTCGCGTCGTCTTTGTAGTATTGACACCTGATAGTTTCGGAATTTCCTCAGTGCAAGTGCAATTTGGCGCAATAATTGTTATCAGATAGGTAAGAATGTATTTATTATTATCATTTTGAATTAAATTAAAATAGCATACATCATCGCTTTTAGCATACATGAAATTTTATTTTAATAAAAGCGACACGTTTTGGTCATAGACATCTCTGTCAGCAGGCATGTAAAAGTAGAAAGAAAAGGAAAAAATATATCTTTTGTCACTAAATTTACAAATTATAAGTGCGTCGGTTGCATAATCAAATAGCAGTATTTTTGAATATTACTACTGATTGTGAGAAAAAATATTTCTCAAACTGGGACGCGGACTCAATTTTATTCATCATTGTTTTAATTTAAAAGTATTCCAAATATCAGTGAACTATATCGAATTTGGTTAACTCTGATACAGTGTGATAACATCATCGGATTTTACTTGTAGTTTGGTTAATGAAGTTTGACAATGATTGACACAGAGAATAGAAAATAATAATAACAAAATTTTTCATAATTTCTGCTCTAACGCATCTCAAAAATCATCACTAAAGTGCAATCCATAATAATTGACAAGAGGTTACTCGGGGTATTCATTTAAAAACAGTTCCTATTCATGAAATATCAACTCTTTTACATTATCAGTGAGAAAAATTATAGCTTTACAGATTATCGAGCATAAGTTCTCGTTATCTTACAATACCGTTCCTCCAACTTAACGGATAGATATGTTTGTGTTTACAGACCTCTCTGAATAGTGAAATTGCTAATTCCTTTAGTGAACTTTCGTGCTGTTATTATTAAATGTCCAATTATTACGGCACAAATGACTGAAACCAAACCCAAAGTACCACAAAGGAGTGAACTATCCTGTCTTGCGGTCCCTACTTGTCGTACTCAACTTTAGTTAGAAAAAATGTAATTACCATTTACCATGAAACATAAGAATAACTTTCAATTGAATTAATTTATGCCTATAATTAAAAATATAAAATAATCAGGTAGCTTGAAGCAATGAAAATACGATACGTTCAAGAATGATAGGGTTAGAAAATAGAATGCGGAATTAGGCATTACGAGATCAGATTAGCTAGGAACGCCTACCTAATCGCTCAGGAATATGACAGCATCCCAGTCTCATGGTTTTAATTTCTACACACCATATAGCGAGTCGGTGTTTTCCTTGCGTAGATTATTAGTCGGTGTTTTCCTCGAGTAAATAGATTCTATGCACCTATGAGAACAGTTCACACGTAAAGTCTACGCGCGTAAGCCCTTAGCTCCGCCTGAAACGCGTCAATAGAAAAGCTTCTGGGAACTAAGGAAGTGGTCGTACTCGTGCCAGTTCTCGGTCCCTTCGTTATAGAAAGTAAACACCTCCGTGTTTAAAGATGGAGTTAACCACGTGGATGGTACCGTAAAGAGCATGAATAAGACTGATTGGTCACATTGACTGTACGGCAGTTCTTCATGATATGTAGTCAATCTTAAGCCCCAGAAAACCAGAGGAAAAAGGATGTCAAGGTAGCTAGCTTAACTGATTAAACTACGTGGCACGATATCGGGGGGTCCGGGTTCGTGTCCCGGTCTGGACGAATGATATTTCTTTTGTGGTATTCTTTCAAAGTAAGCAGTAATGGTTAAATTTCCGCTATTTTGCGGTTCATTTAATTTTTCAAAATTGTTGGAAAATTAATTATTCACCTTGCTTTTATTTTTAAATAAGTAAATACAGAAATTTTTATCTCTGAAACATAATTTTTATAATTACAATATTTCCATACATATTTATCTCGTAATAATCATATCTTGTGTTATATCCACATATAGATCCATGTCGGAACCAAAGAAAAAATGTAGACAATACAATGTCGATTATTTAAAATATGGTTTCATTCAATCTCCAACAAACAAGACATTACCAATGTGCCTAATTTGCCACAAGGTTTTTTCCAATGAAGCTATGAAGCCTTCGCGATTAGAAGAGCACTTAAGCAAAATACATCCTGAGAAAAAATATATCTCACTTTCAAATGCTCAGCGATCAACATTCGAGACGCCCTACTTCGGGTGATATGTTTTCGGCCGCATCAAAAGAAGAAAATGATGGATTACGTGCGTCATATAATATTTCCGTACTCATTGCTAAATCGGGAAAACCACACACAATTGGCGAAGAATTGATAATTCCAGCTTTGAGTGAAGTTCTGCGTACCGTGCTGCATAAGCCACCTGATATAATTTAAAAATTCAGTTGAGTAATAATACAGTGCAGAGGCGAATAGATGAAATGTCCGAGGATGTGGAGAGTTCTGTAGCTGAGTTTTTGAAGACTACCGAGTTTTCATTACAGCTTGATGAATCTACTTTGCCAAAATTCGAGTCTTTACTTCTGGTGTACGTTCGCTTCATAAAAGATGAAAGCATTTGTCAAGAATTATTATTCGCAAGAGCGTTAGAAACGGACACTAAAAGAAAATCTGTTTTTGACGTTTTAGAAAACTACTTTGTAGAAAAAGGAATTTCTCTGAATAATATCTTGTCTGCTGCTCCCGATGGTGCTCCGGCAATGGTTGAACGTCACCGTGGTTTTATTTCATAGTTGAAAAGAGCGGTACCAAATGTAGTCGCCGTGCATGGTATAATTCATCGACAACATTTGGTAGCAAAACATCTTAGTGATCGTCTTCACCGCGACAGTATGTAATTATTGCAGTTAATATGATAAGAAGCAACGCTCTCGATGATAGATTATTTAGAAAGCTTTGTGATGAAAACGACGAAGACTTTAATCAGTTACTATTGCACACAGAAGTTCGTTGGCTGTCAAAAGTTACTTGTCTAAAACGATTTTTTGAACTCTTTGAAGCAGTTACTAAGTTTTTTGAAAGCAAAGATGATTTATTAAGAGTGCATTTATTGAAATGTAAAAGCGATATTGCTTATTTGACAGATTTATAAAACAAATTTAGGAAACGAACTTTCAGCTGTAAAGGAATGATTTAAATCTGATCAAAGACAATTATCTCTGCGTTTGTGTTAAAACGTGCTTTGTACAAACAAAGGGGTAGAACACAATTTATCAGTTTCCACATCTTTCTTCAATGGAAACTAATGATAACGACATTATCGCTTACTGCCAGCATTTGAAAGCACTAAAAGAAGACTTTACAATTAGATTTGAGGATTTACTTAATATGGTCATTCCAGATTGAGTCATAGAACCATCCTCTAACTTAGAAATCAAGAATTATCACTGCAATTGTCAACAAATGAAGAGTTGAAATTTAAATTAAAAAATGGTTATCAAGAATTTTGGCTTCAACGTCAAATTACAATATTCCATCCAGCCTTATGGGCTGCAGTTAAGAAATTTTAATTGCTTTTCCGTCCTCGTATTTAGCAGAAAGAGAGTTTAGCATGGCGACCAATCTATTAACTAAGAAAAGAAACAGGTTGTCAATAGTGGAACGCGGTGACTTAAGGTTATTAATGACAAAAATGATACCAGAATAAATTAGTTTAATCGCATCAAGCTCAATTGTCTCAATAATATTGTATTAATTACTAATAACATATTTTAATCGTTCTGTAAACAATACTTCAATATTTCATTATCTTAAGATTAAAGAAAATTAAGAAAATTGTTCTTGTTTTTCAATATATAGCATGTACAATGTAGTTAACCTAAGGGGGGCGCTATCAAATTATTGACTGAAAAAGTGGGCGCTGACTCCAAAAAAGGTTTGGAACCTATGGTCTAGCGTATGGCTCTGCAGTAATTTACAAACTTTATTTATTTGAGGGAGAATTTTGCTTATAGTTTCTCAAAACAGAAAATATTATGTTAGTAATTTAAGAATGGATTCCATTTGAGAATTTTCTGAATAGTCTACAACATTATTTTCCTGGATTACCGTCAATTCCTAAGAATTGAAGCATATTTTGATTTGTAAAAAAACCAACGTCTATCCCAAAGTTCTAATACATCATAATCATTTTGATTATCTATATTAGAACATATGAAAAATCAGCTGATGTTCTGCCCGTTATTTGACGATTTGTATATTTAATTTGACGACATACAATGGGTGCGAGCGCCAAATCGGTGGTTGCCTGCAGGTGCCGATGCTTGTGGTGGCGAGATAACGGCCTCTGGTGCCTCTCAGAGGGAGGCGCCGTCCTTTCACAATCTTAGTAGAGGTAGTCAGAAAAACCCCATGACGGGGAAGCCTTAGTTAATGGGATTCCCAAATCCCTCAAAAACCAGACGAATTGGAAACAAAGTATGGAACAATGACCCTTTACCTGTAGGCTCATTTACAACCCTTTTTGTACACCTTACAAGTGTTTTGCAGCTGTGGTTCTGAACAAACACATGCCGCCGATTTTCCCCAAGATATTCTCTTCATTCTAATAATACAAAATGTATGGATTTCCCCTCAATAAACCTCCAAATTTCCGAAGGTATGCATGTCTGTATGACCGTTAGTTCATTGCACCCCTTTAGTTCCCTCCAATTCCAGTCGCATTTTGTCAGGAATACTGGGTATGCGAGCATTCATAGAAGAAGTGTCTACGAGCTAGCAGCAACATCATATTTTACCATCCATTCATCTTTTGCGGACGCCAGGAAGATCCAAGTGGAACTATCGCCTGGAGTATCGCGTGGAATATCTATAGCTGACATCATACCAGGTAAATAATTACATTTATTTAAACTTCCAGGTCTTTATACGCCATCCCGATCATTTCGGATGGACGGGAGTTTACTGTGTTTTCATTTGTATACTTAAATATATTATTATGTAGAATAAGTCATAGTATGCCTTTATTAAGAAATGAGTATGGAAGTGAATTTATTAAGGCAAAGTATAGCAAATTTGACCAACATGCAGAACTGTTCCGAATTCCTGTTAATGTAATGCGAAAGCAATTCTGTTAAATTTTGGCTTACTTTTTGTTACAATGCATTAATTGCGTAATTCTCTCATTTGAATTGCACTAGTTCATAAAAATAAACGGTGTATTCGTGGTGGTTAATGTAATATTGCATGAATAAAAGGTGCCTACGATCATTCGTGGGGTGACCATAACTATCCTCTTTATGTCTTTGTAATAAATTTACATTTAGGAGTAATAGTTATTTGAGTTGTCACGAGGAGTTAAATTAATCTCATATTTTCAACGATCCCTATATATCAACTAAATTTATTTTAAAATTAAATTTGAGATGAAATTTTAAGGATATTATCTTTAATCGTCCATTACCCCTTCGATATTTCCGTCACCCATCAGCAAATTTCTAGACTCGCTCCTACTTTTGATTCTTATCTTTGCTCTAATTTCTATAAATGAGCGTATGAAAATTGGAATCATACTGAATCTATTCTTAAATTATTTACATAATATTTTCTGTTTTGAGAAACTATAAGCAAAATTCTCCCTCAAATAAATAGAGTTTGTAAATTACTGCAGAGCCTAGACCATTGACCAAACTTTTCATTGTTGGTTACATAGAGAATAGTCCTTCAAATAATTACAATAAGTTTGAAATAACTTTGGCATATTCCTATAAGATATTGAAGAATATTTGATCCTTTTCTATCAACATTGACAGATACATCGGAAGTTCATTTCTTTTAATATATCCGTATAAAGATGATCCCTAACTTTTCGATAGTATTCAAATGAAACTTAACAAGTTGAGTTTAAAATATGTCAAAACTTAGGGGAATCATTTCTCCCGGAGAGTCATTTGTCCGTGAATTAATTTACCGATTTTCGCAACTCCGAGTTCCGAAGGGGAGAGGTGTGTTTATTTATTAAATAATGGGTGTCATGTTGAACGGGTGATGTCAGTAGATACCCCAGACACATACAAATTCCTCAAATTTGGTTTCAGAAGAAACTGGTTTGACTTTCGATAAATTCATTTTATTATTTATTTCAAATTCTTGTATTCTTCATATTGCATTTCCTTCAATAATTTTCCTATTAATATTCTGACCTTTATTATTTTTTTAGGTATTTATAATATTCAGAAGGTATACGCTTCTCGCCAATATTGAAAGTTTATATCGACCTCAAGCTACTAATTTAGGAACTTTTTTAACGTTTTTATTTAAGAATTGCTTATCATGTTCAGTCAAAAATGAATATTAAGATAAAAGCAGAGGTTTTATGAGTTTATCTGGCTAGTTTGGTTTTACAAGCTGAGTTTATTACAGCTTTTTCTTCTTGTATTAAAATCTAAGAATTTACTTCAATTTTCTCGTATATATCCATATGATATAATTTCTTAAACGTTCATGCTATTTAAACGGTATTTATTTCTTGATTATTTTAAAAATATAAATGTTAAGTGACTCCCACCCAGGTTAAGTGAGCCTCGCCCGGCGGGCAGGAAGCAATGTTCAGTGACCGCCACCTAGGAGGCGCTCACTGTACAGTGAACGCCACCTTAGGCGAGGCCAACTGTACAGTGGACCCCCACCCGTTAAGTGAGCCTCGACTCCTACACCGGCACGCTCTCTGGTTCCTTACCGAGGTACGGAGAGCGTGCCGGGACGCTCATACCCACCAGTTTTAAATGAGTGGGGGAACGCTTCAGAAACTTGGAAAGGTTTTCCTTTAGTCTGCCGTTAACCACGAAGGAATAAAATCTCATTCTCACGCATACGGGCTGTATCATTATGAATGCGCAAAAATCGCCAATATGGCCGCCGTAGTGAAAGGCTTAATTGGGCGTTAGTAACTGTTTCTACTGCTAAATTAAAGAATAACTTTGTCTGCGTATATTCGCTCTATTCTCTAATCTATTCGCATTTAAACCGCAAAAGAACGTATTAAACGGCATTAAAACTACGGTCTTCATGGAGGGAGAGGGGGTTGGGAGAGTTTCGGAAGAGTCCGTAAACTGCATACAAATTTTAGTAAAATCAGTGAGCAATAGCTGAGTATGGCGCATAATATACGGATCAAAGTAGCCATTAAAAGTATTTAAGTATAGGGGAATCAAGTTGGAACAAATTGGAAGCGGAAAATTTTATTCATCGCTACGGAGAAAGTAGAGAAGTGAATACCGGCCTCTTGGAAACTTTACGGAAGTTATGATCATACTGCAACAAGTATTTTCTTATGTATGCCCCGTTCTACAGCGTAAAATCTGTGGGGCACATGTATTTCGTCGATTGTGTGTGATAATGTTTACACTACGAGGCGAGTACGGAATATCTAATGATTGATTATCGGACATTCTAATCATCAATGTTTATTAGCATTTAAGATTCCAACTGTTGGTATGTAATGGAACCTACTTTCGATTGCATTGTAGCTCATTAATCAAATATATTACTGCTCTGGATGAATTAGATTGAAATTAACTGTTGTAGAATAATACACTCACTGTAAAGGAAAATCGTATGAGTGGTGTGATGAATGACTGTAACATCAATAGAGATGTGATGCCGTTGCAATTTATTATATTTTTTTCAGCCAGTATGGTTAAAGTGCATTGATGTCTCATGAGAAACACCATTTGTTATTACGCAAATATTACTCCCTATTACATATAGCCTGATAGAGCTGAAAATTGTTGATTGCCGATTCCACTATTTGAAAGTCAATAATAGTTATGACAATTCCTGTCAAAACGTTAATTGCTAAAAAGCTCTAATTATTAAAAAGCTCTTGGAAAAGTTGAACTCCTTCAACACACGGATTAGATTGGATTCATCGAAGGGATATTTAAATATCGTATGCAGTGGAAAACTACACTGCTCGAGAGAAAATAGAAAGGCAAGAATAGGACGCATCTTAGTGGTTTCTGAATTCGAATTTTTAAGTGTTGAATTCTTTTTGCAAGAATTCAATTCCATCACAATTCTAGTATTTAGACCTTTAATTCGCGAAATAATACCTCAAAATGTTCATTTTAACGTCTGATATTCCGCTATCAAACAATCTTGTTTGTATTTATCTACCAGTGTATTATATTGAAATTCTACACAACTATTTTTATCACGACTAACTTTGAATAATAAATGGCAAAAAATGAAGACAATGAGGCAAAGGCACTACTTGGAAATCTCGCGAAGGTGAGTCTTAAATGTCTGCATATACGAGGGTCATCCGGAAAGTAGTACCCGTTCGTGAAATAAAGACACAAAAGTAAATATTAACAAACATAAAAAATTTTATTTGAAAGAGGATACTTTAAACTACTTCTCAACATAATCTCCAAGCAAATTAAGGCATTTGTCATAACGTGTGACAAGTTTCTGTATTCCTGCTGGATAGTTCTCCGCCGCCAGCTCATTGAGATACAGGGTCACTCCTTCTTTAAGTTCTTCATCGCTGTCAAATCTTTTCCCCGCCAAAAAGTCTTTAAGCTGTGTAAAGAGATGAAAATCTGAAGGGGCCAAGTCCGGGCTATACGGTGGATGGTCGAAAGTTTCCCATTTGAATTGCTGCAAAAGTCTTTGTGTTATCCCAGCTGCATGAGGCCTGGCATTGTCATGAACGAGAATGACACCAGTAGACAATAGACCTCGCCGCCGATTTTGTATTGCCCGCCGTAATTTCTTTAATGTTTCACAATACGCATTGGCATTAATAGTGTCTCCACGGGCCATAAAATCAATAAGCAATACACCTCGTCGATCCCAGAAAATGGTTGCCATGAGTTTCCTGGTGGACAGAACTGTCTTGAATTTTTTTGGTTTGTTTGGTGAATGAGCATGATGCCACTCCATTGACTGTCGTTTACTCTCAGGTGATGCATAACAAACCCATGTTTCGTCACCAGTAATTATGAGAGTCAAGAAAGAGTCTCCTTCATCAGAATAACGTCCGAAAAACGTCAGTGCTGCAGCCATACGCTTGGTTTTGTGCTCATCTGTAAGCATGCGAGGGACCCATCTTGCACAAATTTTTGCATAATGCAGATGGTCTTTAACAATTTCATGAACAATTGTTCGAGAAACATTGGGAAAATGCTCACAGATGTCATCAATTGTGACGCGCCGATCGTTCCTCACGAATTCGTCAACTGAGCTCACCAGTTGGTCTGTAATGACAGAAAGTCTCCCCGAACGCTCATTGTCGTGTGTGTTCCCCCTCCCCATGTTGAACTTGCGACACCACCGCCGAACAGACGACTCGTCCATTACATTGTCTCCATACACCTCCTTTAATTGGCGATGAATATCACATGGACGAACGTTTCTTGCATTGAGGAATTTAATCACTGCCCTCACTTCACAACTGGCGGCGTTCTTAATTTTTTTTAACATTGTAAACAATCACAGAAACAACACAGGCAATGCTAGCGTCACGCAACTTGGCTCAGAGAAGGCAGACAAACCACTGAAGCTATCTGACCTTGTCCAGCGGCTACTCGCGTCGTCAGCACTTCATGCGGCACTAACGGGTACTACTTTCCGGATGACCCTCGTATATACGATACTTAAGGTCTATTTTCCATTCGTATGGACTTTGAATATTGCCGGTTTTACTGCATCTATAAAGAGTTGCCGAATTGTCGGACTTAGAGAGATTTCAGTTAGTTTCCACGTAATCCGCGCTCTGACGCCAACTGGTGTTGCGATAATTGTTTCGGCCACTGTACTTACAATATATTTCTGTTGTGTTTAATCATCATTTCCTTGAATAGGTTTTGCCTTTCTGAAAATGACTCCTTAAATGTGGTTCTGCTTATCCATATTTGTACTGCTAGAATTTAATAATATTCGAATGATTGATGCCTTTATCGAAGAATATTTTCATTAACACTATAAGGACGGCGGCGGTCATTTTGACCCTTTTCAGAGTTTAACTTAAAAAATTTAAAACTTAAAAGGTTTTGAATTTTTTGAAACTCTTGACTTTGTTTGATCCCAAATTTTATATGATATATTGAAAATTTTGTTAATGCTCATGTGGTAGATTTTGCATCAAGTTATACCTAGCAGGTCGGCTCTGGGTAATTTTGATCCATTTTTAAAAATTTGAAATTAAATACTTTAAATAAAAACACATAAATGTTAATAACTTCGGAGAAAGAGGTAAAAATTTGTCACGAAAGGAGGGAGGGATCATATGACCCAAGCCGTCCTTTTTGGTATAACATCTTGTAAAATAAACCACATATGGGTTAAAATGATGTAATTATTAAGGCAAGTCTAAAATATATATTAACATAATGTAACTAGTATCAGAGAGGATAAGCACATAATAAAATATGAGTCAAAAAAGCCATTCTCGATAAATTCATAAAAATTGTTAGGTTTTCCACGAAGATCTGATCGCTGCCTTGACTTTAATGCCCAAGAAGTTGGTCACACTGCTTCTTTATAGTTGATAAACTAATTTGGGACCCCCAAAGAGTTTAAACTAATTACATCAAACAAATATTTAAGGGAGGGTGGGGCAAGACGGGGTAATTAACAAAAAACCCTTTGTGAATAAATTAAAAAAGCTTATTTCATTCAGGAAAAATGTGTCTTTATTTGCACAATATCATAAAAAAACACATGCAATTAAAAGCAATAACTTATTTTAAAATTTAACAAAATATGAATTTTTAATCTAATTAATCTTGCCCCACCACGTGGGACATGATAAAGAGGAGGACTTGTTTTAAGTGTTATATTCTGGCTCGACCTTTTCCTGTTTGGCAGAGGTTGGTGCAGAGTTTATTAGATCTACTAAAGTTACCTTGACTCTACTTTTCTTTAATGATTTTTTCTCAAGAATCATTTTTTTTCTTCCTTCTTCTTTGATTTTTCTCTCTTTTGCATTTTTTTTTAACTTTGGCATTGATCTCCAATTTTAGGTGTTTTTTGTATGGTGATTCAGTTAATACTATAGTTTTTCCGTGTTTTCGTGGATTCCTGTTGGATCGTATGCCGCTGCAACTTGGTATTGGGAAAAAATTTTCAGGAGAATAGGATGGCTTTGACGATATTTTGTAGAGTTTTAAGCTTGGGGTAACGCATACTTCTCAAACTCGGGCGGACGTAGGGCCATGGACGGCAACATGGTCGGAGCCTAGGACGATGACAAGCTCTGGACGTTGGACGATAGGCTCGGAAACTTGTAGTATGGCAACAGGCTGGTGACCATGGACGGCAACTGGTTCAGGATCTAGAGCAGCAGGGAGCCTGGGAATTTGTAGGCCTACGGCAATTGGCTCTAGACGGTGGATTGCGGCAGTCTCGGGATTTTGGATGTCTGTAGTCTGAGACGGAGCAAAGTCGTGTTCACCGAACACAGCTGGATTGAGTGGCCAAATTCCTGTCTAACTGAAACCATCAATTGCAGTTTTCATTGTAGCTGCTCTCACAAAGGCGTTCTTTACAAATCGTATCGCCTTTCGTTGTACTTTTTCTAAATCCCGAATATGACATTTCTCGGCGGGGTGCCATACACTACATGCATACTCAAGGTGAGGCCTAACTAACGCTAAGTAATAACGCTCGCGAACTTCTTCTTTACTCCTACCGACTATTATTTAACGAAGCCGAGTTTCTTAAGTGCTTTTCCACATATATTTCGGATGTGGGCACTCCATGATAGATTATTCTTGCGAGTTACTCCAAGATACTTTACCGATTCTACTGTTATTAGGTTTACCCCTCGGAGGCTATAAGAATATTCATTTATCATAGATATACTTTCGAAGAAGTTAACTACCGAACACGTTTCTACATCTAGCTCTAATTGTCAATCATCGCAACAGTGCAGTGAAACAAACTTCAATGGTAATTGTATTTTCTCTCTCTGAAGGTGTCAGGCAGCCTACTTGCCTTCTGCCTTTCAGTGACAGTATTCTTGATCTGTGCTTTGGCAATACTATTATGCAAGTTTCTTCAAAATTGAATATTTTTTCTGGTGTTAATTTGTGTTCGTCGATTAATCGGATCAGAAGATGAAAGAATTTCCTAACATTAACTTCATTAAAAGCAGCTGCCGTAGCAGCACTTGTAGCTTCTAACTTTAAGCCAATCTTTGCAGGTTATTTTATTATCTTTATCGAAGTTATAAGTTTCCCCCAGTTTTTCAGCCCACTGGTAAGCTAAACGCCTGAGGTCTTAAGAGTTGAGGCCAAATAACCTTTCTTCCAATTTTTAAATGTAATCAAGTAGAAGATCCTCTTCTACCAGAGTGAAAACTGTTTGAAGAGGTCCCAGAGGTTGGACCAGTATTAGATTTCTTTGGTTTTCATAAATATTGCAGGAAACCGAAACTGGCGAAACTCCCCTGTCTTCAGGCGTTTCTTTTGCCATTTTTACTCTTCCCTCAAGAGTAGACTGTGAAGCAATATACATTTTTGCTGCCATTCCATATCGCATATTTCCTCAGATAACCAAATCGGTACCTTCTTTCATCGATTCTGGTGACCATTTCCCACTATCCATCTTCCATTGGTTGTCACTCACCACCTCTTTAAATCAGGAGAAAATATAAATATGGCTAAAATGCGACAGGGGCAAAATGGGGTACTAACCCGTCTTGCCCCTCTTATGAAACCCCGTTTTTCCCCACTGACGCCATTTCGCCTGTTCATTATCTGGCCTAGGTTAGGTTTTCAGTAAGATTATATCCAGCCATCTTAAAAATATCTTTGTAAATTACTTACTTAACTAGTATGATACAAAATATATATTGTAGAATACTACTTACCAAAAATCACATTGAAAGTTGAGCAAACAGAAAAGGCGAACAGAAAAATCAAGAGATTTGCACTTAAACATCCACTCAGTATATGTAAATCGTTCAGCATGGGTGTTGTGCTCAGGGTCGTTTCTTCATATTCCACTACAACTACTCTCCCTTTTTTCTGCAAGATGGAAGCACCTCCTGTGTCATAAGCACTAGTACCCCATCACACCGCGCTACCCTTCATGCCCCACCTTCCCGTACTTAAAATATCTCTATAGTTATTTATACTGCGAACGCATAACTCTCTGTTTAGAGATGCAGTCTTACGTCAGGAAGCCCTGTTTCATAAAGTCATTATCCCTGAAATGAATTGTAATTGTTTATGAAAGGTTATTGTATGTAAATTTGAGAAATCAATTTGATATTTACCTGAGAAAGTAATTGGAAAAACATTTTATAATAGTAAAATTAATAGTAGGTAACCCTGCTAAATAGTGGTTTTATGACTTTGTAAATGTTATAAAAGATTTTGCGTTGACGAAATCCCCAGGTTGGAATTTTTCATGACATGGGGAGAGCGGGGCAAAGCCGTAGAGTGGGGTAAAACCGTACACTGTTTTCCCGTTATAGAGTGCGGTTAGGGGAGTCCGATCGGTTTTGCACCCTAGCAAAAGACCCCGCAAGCTCGCCGGAGACATGTGGTTGCTGTATGATCAACGATGTGGTTTATGTGGAAAATAGTGTTTTTGCTTGATTTGTTACTATTTCTAAGCTTCAAGTAATTAGAGAGGTGGAAAACCTTTAAATATTAGCTAGTAACTACCAAACCAAAAGAGTCTACCGTTCTTGAGCTATATTTTGATACTCTTGGTGATTTGTGAATTCTAAATTTTTAATGTTATGTTAATAATTTGTCACGAGGTCAAAGTCGGGGCAAAATCGGGGCAAAGCTTTACATCGAGAAAGAAAGGAGATTGGAAGCTAGGCTTCAATTGCTTAATAAATTCAGGGAAACTACATTTGCAGAAGATACAACTGGTATCATGCCACCCCCCTGCTACCTCGGTCGATCTGATAATGACCGTAAGTTAAGAGAAATAGATGCTAAGACGAATCGTTTGAAGAATTCATTGTTTCCGCGAACGATAAGCGACAATAACCGAATAAGGAAGTTGTTTGGATTCAACTGGTGTTAACACCCCCTGCCACATGCCGAAAGGCGGCTTTTAGGGTATTAATGTAGATGTAAGAATTTCTGCCTAGAAGGTAGTTCCCGAAGAGAAGCATCTGGATCCAAGGATTTGTGCCTCATTTGTGGGGAATTTGGAAAAGATAAAGAACTCTGGTTCCGCTGCTGGTTTTGTTCAGGTTGGGTGCACTCTGCTTGTAGTGCTGCAGAGTCAGCAGAAGATTTTATTTGCTACTTTTTATCAATACCTAATTGCATTGTATGCCTAATTAACTACGAAAACTTGAATTCTTACTGGCGAAACTAGACTTAAATGGTTGTGTGCAATGCTTGTTTCTTTATTTACTTCCCTAATTATGCGTCTATGTTTATGTACGGCATTGCCACGCTCCCCGACCCCATGGGGCAGTTCCGAACAGTGTAACATTTTTTCTTTAATTATTTTACAAAAAAATGAAGATAAATAATCCAGCTGTTATGTGACGATTTGGTAGCCAATAAAACAAAGTAACATTTGATCATGTGTCTATGCTTCTATACTGAATATTATATGAGCTGTAATATATCTTGCTTGAGTGTACGCCATTTCCACCCTCTCCCCTAATTTGAAAAATTCATCCGCTATCTTATTCGCTGGAGTTTTTTTTTCCTAGGCGCGAACGAGTGGTTTTCATGCTTTCAGTCAACTGGCATAGCAAACTTTGTAAAACGTGACTAACTTTTATCAACAATTCGGACCTTCTACCTCTTCTTACGAAAATATGTGTTTCATTGGTCTAGTTTGAGCAGGAAATATATTGCAGAACATAAAACTCTGCAGATTTAGGACATCGGTCCGCATTTTGTTTAATTAATTAACATTTAAGCAAAGTAGAGCTGAAACATCTTATCAGCACATGCTCAAAAGTCACATTTTGAATTTCTGCAAAATTCAGGTCATTGAGACATATGAAATATTTAATTACGAATCTTAAATATAGGGGTCAGAATGACCCCCTGCTGTCCTTCTAGGTAGAGCAAAACTGCCATCCTTCTAGTGTTAAAAGGATATGAGATTGAATATTTAGGTGACTTTGTAGTCTTAATTATAACTTCATATTTTTTGTTTATTGGTTTTTAAATTATTTTAGGCTGGCTTTGCTATGAATCCAAAAATTATGAGGTATGTGTTACATCAAGACTCTTACAATAGTATTTATTAATTTATATTTACCCATTGAGAATTAATGGGCACTTTGGCTAATTCAATATAAAATGTATCTCCTAAGAAGTTTTATGGTTGGTGTTTTGGTTTTAATTCAAACCTTATCATTAAGAAACTTTTCATTTATTTTTAGTTTTACCTGAAAGATCTTTTTGGTATGTCTCGTTTAGGAATTAATCCATAATTATATGTTAGTTACCTTTTGATGCATTTTCTCCTCTTCCTCAGGTAATGTGTGCACAGGAAAAGTCAAGACACTTTTAAATCTGGGAGTTAGATGTGGAGTTTTTTGTTCTTCAGTTCTGAGACTTTTTTTAGTATTTCTATTACAACTCTTCTTGAGAATTCAAAAACTTTCTATCAATGATTAAACTCTATAGCTGTGAGCAAAGAAAATTGGTTTGTTAGCAGTTCTTACTGAAGAAACCTTAAAATCTCCCATGTATCTTTTATTTATGAGGAACAAATTTATGAAAGTCCAATTTTTCACCTCTCTCTCTTGGAAAAGTGACACACATTAGTGTGTTACAATAAAAAATAAAGTCAAAATGTTCTAGTCTCCCTTCTCCCAGCAGGAAAATAAAGTAAACAGGCAATGCAAGTAATTTATTCCGTATAACAATAATAATAATAAAAGGACTTCATTTAGGGCGAGTATCAGGATTATCCTCTCTGATTTAAGCCCAATTTCTTAAAATCGTTCTACCAGCTGGTATGATTCACTTCCCTCTCTTAAAGCTTACTGAATTGTTAATATTCCATATTCTTTTAACTTATGAGATGTGCAAGTAAATAAATAATGGTTATATCATCATACAGTGAGAAAAAATAGCTAATGCATCTCTTCCAATTGATTCATTTATGTGTATGATGTGTGACAAGAATAGGCAAAAAAATCCCTTATGGGATATTATAAAATGTAATGGATTGGAAAATACTGAGAATATTTACATTTGAATAAATATGTCACGAATTTGCATTTACTGATATTGATGATAGGCTAAGGGATTCAATCAAAATGGAACATTTTTCAACAATAATATTTATTCACTGATTACAGTAAATACAATTTTTGTTAAATTGCTGTGTACAATTTATCATAACATAGCATTTGTAATGTCATAGTACATCTGAAAAAGAAAATATCTCCTGCATATTTTCAATTGGAATCATTATATCAACACTAAAATTATCAAAGAAACTACAGGAAGTAGCACTTTTTAATTTTTATCTTTTCTAGATTTCATGATCTCCCTCAAAATTATAATAATGAATATGCAACATATCAAAATACAATAGAGTAATCAAGAAAAAAATATCCAAACATTTATATGAGGATTCCATTATTATTACAAAAAAATCTATACAACCTTGTGATTCCCTTTTCTTTATTGAATACTATTGAAGATTACAAATTTTCCTAAGAATCTTGATCTTAATCATCATCTAAAATGCTGGAAATCAGTTTTTGTTTGGATTCTAAGGGTCTTCAAACACAAAATCTCCAATTCTTTCTCAAATACAATGTGAAAATGAATTTTAATTTCTTCAATGCTAATTGAATCAATAGTAGAAGTGTTTCCACTCTGTTTTTTAAAGTTGTTGGTATAACATTTTTACCTTTTTTTACTCTAATACATAGATAAACTTCATTATCATTAAATTAAGGCTTTTTGAAACAGCTGTTTTATCGATTCCAAAAGTTTTCTTATGATGCTCTTACATGAATTAGTCCCTTCTATACCATCATCTAGTGAAGTGGGAATTTCTCCTGTTTCCAGATCAACTGGTACATCCATAGTATATTGCTTATCTTGTACATTACGAAAATAATCTGATACCTCATTGTTTTGGGTATTCTCGGTAGCCGCAGCAAGAATTTCAACTTTCACTTTGGTATCTGCAGTTGCCTTATTGACTTCAAAAAGAGTATCTAGGGTTGTTTTACTGGCTTCAGAAGTAACATCAGTTTTTTCTTCAGCAGGTATATTATATGTCGTTAGCACATAATCATTTTCATCGTCAATACTTATCACAGATTCTCCATTATCATAATTTCTCTGGAATAGTAATCTTCCTACTTCTTCTAACAGTCCTTCTTCTGTTACATCAGTTTTTAGTGTGGTTACTCTGATCCCCAGATAACCTGGAATATTTTCTGAGGATATAATATCTTTTTCTTCTCCAGAATACGATTTATTTTTAACTTCTGTGGAGGTATCTCCTTTCTTTATTCCATCTGTTATGTTTTTGAATCCTCTTTTACAGCATACAATGCTTGGCAATTTGTTTTCAGAAGTATTATTTGAATCATCCAGTGTAGAGGGATTGTCTCCTGCTTCTTTATCAAATTGTGTCTTTGTAGTATATTGTTTATCTTTTTCATCACCAAAATTATGTGATTTATCATTGTTTTGTGTATTCTCGGTATCCATAGTAGATATTTCTTCTTTTGTAATCGTATCTGGGGTTGTTTCACTGGCTTCAAAAGTAAAATCAGTTTTTTCTTCAGCAGGTATATTATATGTCGTTAGCACATAATCATTTTCATCGTCAATACTTATCACAGATTCTCCATTATCATAATTTCTCTGGAATAGTAATCTTCCTACTTCTTCTAACAGTCCTTCTTCTGTTACATCCGTTTTTAGTGTGGTTACTCTGATCCCCAGATAACCTGGAATATTTTCTGAGGATATAATATCTTTTTCTTCTCCAGAATACGATTTATTTTTAACTTCTGTGGAGGTATCTCCTTTCTTTATTCCATCTGTTATGTTTTTGAATCCTCTTTTACAGCATACAATGCTTGGCAATTTGTTTTCAGAAGTATTATTTGAATCATCCAGTGTAGTGGGATTGTCTCCTGCTTCTTTATCAAATTGTGTCTTTGTAGTGTATTGTTTATCTTTTTCATCACCAAAATTATCTGATTTATCATTGTTTTGTGTGTTCTCGGTATCCATAGTAGATATTTCTTCTTTTGTAATCGTATCTGGGGTTGTTTCACTGGCTTCAAAAGTAAAATCAGTTTTTTCTTCAGCAGGTATATTATATGTCGTTAGCACATAATCATTTTCATCGTCAATACTTATCACAGATTCTCCATTATCATAATTTCTCTGGAATAGTAATCTTCCTACTTCTTCTAACAGTCCTTCTTCTGTTACATCAGTTTTTAGTGTGGTTACTCTGATCCCCAGATAATCTGGAATATTTTCTGAGGATATAATATCTTTTTCTTCTCCAGAATACAATTTATTTTTAACTTCTGTGGAGGTATCTCCTTTCTTTATTCCATCTGTTATGTTTTTGAATCCTCGTTTACAGCATACAATGCTTGGCAATTTGTTTTCAGAAGTATTATTTGAATCATCCAGTGTAGTGGGATTGTCTCCTGCTTCTTTATCAAATTGTGTCTTTGTAGTATATTGTTTATCTTTTTCATCACCAAAAATATGTGATTTATCATTGTTTTGTGTATTCTCAGTATCCATAGTAGATATTTCTTCTTTTGTAATCGTATCTGGGGTTGTTTCACTGGCTTCAAAAGTAAAATCAGTTTTTTCTTCAGCAGGTATATTATATGTCGTTAGCACATAATCATTTTCATCGTCAATACTTATCACAGATTCTCCATTATCATCATTTCTCTGGAATAGTAATCTTCCTACTTCTTCTAACAGTCCTTCTTCTGTTACATCAGTTTTTAGTGTGGTTACTCTGATCCCCAGATAACCTGGAATATTTTCTGAGGATATAATATCTTTTTCTTCTCCAGAATACGATTTATTTTTAACTTCTGTGGAGGTATCTCCTTTCTTTATTCCATCTGTTATGTTTTTGAATCCTCTTTTACAGCATACAATGCTTGGCAATTTGTTTTCAGAAGTATTATTTGAATCATCCAGTGTAGTGGGATTGTCTCCTGCTTCTTTATCAAATTGTGTCTTTGTAGTATATTGTTTATCTTTTTCATCACCAAAATTATCTGATTTATCATTGTTTTGTGTATTCTCGGTATCCATAGTAGATATTTCTTCTTTTGTAATCGTATCTGGGGTTGTTTTACTGGCTTCAAAAGTAAAATCAGTTTTTTCTTCAGCAGGTATATTATATGTCGTTAGCACATAATCATTTTCATCGTCAATACTTATCACAGATTCTCCATTATCATAATTTCTCTGGAATAGTAATCTTCCTACTTCTTCTAACAGTCCTTCTTCTGTTACATCAGTTTTTAGTGTGGTTACTCTGATCCCCAGATAATCTGGAATATTTTCTGAGGATATAATATCTTTTTCTTCTCCAGAATACAATTTATTTTTAACTTCTGTGGAGGTATCTCCTTTCTTTATTCCATCTGTTATGTTTTTGAATCCTCGTTTACAGCATACAATGCTTGGCAATTTGTTTTCAGAAGTATTATTTGAATCATCCAGTGTAGTGGGATTGTCTCCTGCTTCTTTATCAAATTGTGTCTTTGTAGTATATTGTTTATCTTTTTCATCACCAAAATTATCTGATTTATCATTGTTTTGTGTATTCTCGGTATCCATAGTAGATATTTCTTCTTTTGTAATCGTATCTGGGGTTGTTTCACTGGCTTCAAAAGTAAAATCAGTTTTTTCTTCAGCAGGTATATTATATGTCGTTAGCACATAATCATTTTCATCGTCAATACTTATCACAGATTCTCCATTATCATCATTTCTCTGGAATAGTATTCTTCCTACTTCTTCTAACAGTCCTTCTTCTGTTACATCAGTTTTTAGTGTGGTTACTCTGATCCCCAGATAACCTGGAATATTTTCTGAGGATATAATATCTTTTTCTTCTCCAGAATACGATTTATTTTTAACTTCTGTGGAGGTATCTCCTTTCTTTATTCCATCTGTTATGTTTTTGAATCCTCTTTTACAGCATACAATGCTTGGCAATTTGTTTTCAGAAGTATTATTTGAATCATCCAGTGTAGTGGGATTGTCTCCTGCTTCTTTATCAAATTGTGTCTTTGTAGTATATTGTTTATCTTTTTCATCACCAAAATTATCTGATTTATCATTGTTTTGTGTATTCTCGGTATCCATAGTAGATATTTCTTCTTTTGTAATCGTATCTGGGGTTGTTTCACTGGCTTCAAAAGTAAAATCAGTTTTTTCTTCAGCAGGTATATTATATGTCGTTAGCACATAATCATTTTCATCGTCAATACTTATCACAGATTCTCCATTATCATCATTTCTCTGGAATAGTAATCTTCCTACTTCTTCTAACAGTCCTTCTTCTGTTACATCAGTTTTTAGTGTGGTTACTCTGATCCCCAGATAATCTGGAATATTTTCTGAGGATATAATATCTTTTTCTTCTCCAGAATACGATTTATTTTTAACTTCTGTGGAGGTATCTCCTTTCTTTATTCCATCTGTTATGTTTTTGAATCCTCGTTTACAGCATACAATTCTTGGCAATTTGTTTTCAGAAGTATTATTTGAATCATCCAGTGTAGTGGGATTGTCTCCTGCTTCTTTATCAAATTGTGTCTTTGTAGTATATTGTTTATCTTTTTCATCACCAAAATTATCTGATTTATCATTGTTTTGTGTATTCTCGGTATCCATAGTAGATATTTCTTCTTTTGTAATCGTATCTGGGGTTGTTTTACTGGTTTCAAAAGTAAAATCAGTTTTTTCTTCAGCAGGTATATTATATGTTGTTAGCACATAATCATTTTCATCGTCAATACTTATCACAGATTCTCCATTATCATAATTTCTCTGGAATAGTATTCTTCCTACTTCTTCTAACAGTCCTTCTTCTGTTACATCAGTTTTTAGTGTGGTTACTCTGATCCCCAGATAACCTTGAATATTTTCTGAGGATATAATATCTTTTTCTTCTCCAGAATACAATTTATTTTTAACTTCTGTGGAGGTATCTCCTTTCTTTATTCCATCTGTTATGTTTTTGAATCCTCGTTTACAGCATACAATGCTTGGCAATTTGTTTTCAGAAGTATTATTTGAATCATCCAGTGTAGTGGGATTGTCTCCTGCTTCTTTATCAAATTGTGTCTTTGTAGTATATTGTTTATCTTTTTCATCACCAAAATTATCTGATTTATCATTGTTTTGTGTATTCTCGGTATCCATAGTAGATATTTCTTCTTTTGTAATCGTATCTAGGGTTGTTTTACTGGCTTCAGAAGTAACATCAGTTTTTTCTTCAGCAGGTATATTATATGTCGTTAGCACATAATCATTTTCATCGTCAATACTTATCACAGATTCTCCATTATCATCATTTCTCTGGAATAGTAATCTTCCTACTTCTTCTAACAGTCCTTCTTCTGTTACATCAGTTTTTAGTGTGGTTACTCTGATCCCCAGATAACCTGGAATATTTTCTGAGGATATAATATCTTTTTCTTCTCCAGAATACGATTTATTTTTAACTTCTGTGGAGGTATTTCCTTTCTTTATTCCATCTGTTATGTTTTTGAATCCTCGTTTACAGCATACAATGCTTGGCAATTTGTTTTCAGAAGAATTATTTGAATCATCCAGTGTAGTGGGATTGTCTCCTGCTTCTTTATCAAATTGTGTCTTTGTAGTATATTGTTTATCTTTTTCATCACCAAAATTATCTGATTTATCATTGTTTTGTGTATTCTCGGTATCCATAGTAGATATTTCTTCTTTTGTAATCGTATCTGGGGTTGTTTTACTGGCTTCAAAAGTAAAATCAGTTTTTTCTTCAGCAGGTATATTATATGTCGTTAGCACATAATCATTTTCATCGTCAATACTTATCACAGATTCTCCATTATCATAATTTTTCTGGAATAGATATCTTCCTACTTCTTCTAACAGTCCTTCTTCTGTTACATCAGGACTTTTATCTATTTGTTTATCTTTTTCATCTTCAATAATCTCCTCCATTTCTGTAGCTTTTTTATAAGAATATGGATCTCTATCTTGAATACAGATGTTATGAAAATTCGTTTGCCATTGTTTTTCAAGAAAATTTACTTCCTCTGATTCTCCTTGTGCATTTTGTATACTGTTTAAGCCTGAAGACATTGATGTGCTACCTTCAGGGTGTGCTTCAGGATAGGTTGCGTTGGTTGATATTTCTTTATGTTTTCCATTGGAATTTTTCCTTTCCTCGTTAATCTCCAATATGTGTTTCTTTATTTTGATCTGAGATATGTTGGCATCTTTTTCATCAATTTCTGACAAACGGAAATTGATGATTTGTTCATATATTGCATCTTCTGCATATTGATGCACATGAACTGCATCTTTCCTTGCAGTAGTTTTCAGTGTTTCCTTGATTGCTCTAGCACCTAGAAGAGTAAGATGAAAAGATAAAATTTTAGAGTTTTAGGAGTTGGCTTGTAATGTTATTAAATGGTTAACTTACTTTGATAGCATTTTGTTTTTTTATCGAATTATAAGTTTAATATGTTATCAAAAAAACTGCATTTAATCCAGCTGACAATTTTTTTAATTAATTTTTTGGTCATGGGATCCTTTTTTCCATTAATGTCCTTGTTTCTAATGTACAGTCGTGGCCAAAATTAACGCAGCACCGGCCGTAAGGATCGCTAGGGAGGTGCTGCGTTAATTTTGGCCAGGAGTGTACATACATAAATACTTTTCTTATTATGAAAGGTTAATGTTGTTGTGTCCTACTGAGTTTGCAAATAAATTAATTCTACATTTTTATTGAATTTTGCTCTAACCTTATAATAACTTTTTTATCATTTAAATAGCTAATTACATTAAATATATATACATCTGTTTCACGGTCATACCATCAAAATCTTATAACTATGTTGTGGAGGGATATCTTTTCGGCTTATTAAGAATTTTTTTGATTTTTAAGTTTTGCAGAATAAAAATAGGTTTAAATAAAGTATCCGCAGCCTCACCCCAAGCCAGAATTCCATATGTTAGTATTGGTTGTACCATTGCATTATAAACCAACTTTATCACCTTCATGTCCAGTACTTGTTTTAACAAATAAAATTTGTATAATAATTTCCCTAAAAAATTTAGGCTAAATATGACATGAAATCTACAGTTTCACTCGTCATCAGTTTTAACTCCCAAGTACTTAGTATGATCCACCACTTCAATTCTGTTACAAAAGCATGTCTGCCTATTTTTACACCTAGTATTGTGAATGAGTGGTTTACAGTCATTATCAAGAAGTGTTTTTTTGTCCTTACCAAAGACAGTGCATTCAGTTTTTTTAAAATTTAATGTTAGTAAATTTTTATCTAACTAAGTCTTTATTTTATTATTCGTTAGCATATTTGCTTTCTCAAACATCTCTCTACATGTTTTGCGACATACCATATCATCAGCATAAGCTTGTAATTTTGCATTGTCCAATTGAATCTCACATAAATCATTTATATACAGTATAAATAGTAAAGGTCCGAAAATGGATCCTTGTGGCACTCCATATTTCACCTCCTTAGGTATACTCAGTCTGTGTTTTACTTTTACTTTTTGGACTCTCCCATCTAAATAGGTTTGGATAAATTTGAAAGCAACTCCTCTAATTCCAATATTATGTATCTTTTCTATCAGCAATTTATGAGATATTGTATCAATTGCTTTAGAGAGATCTAAATATATAGTTGCACATTTATCCTCATTATTAATATGATTTGTTACCTCCTGTATTAAATTTGTTAAACATCACTAGTTCATTTACAACTTTGAAACCCAAATTGATGTTGTGAAATAATTTTATGTTTATTCTTAAACTCTAATATTCTGGTTTTAATACATAGTTTGATTATTTTGGCAATATTACTAATGCTTTGCTTTCAAATTCAGGAATTAAAAAAAATACTTCACAGGTAGGTAGAGAATCAAAACTAAAGGAGCCAATATATATGGTCATAATCTATGAAAAACATAAATGAAATTTATGGAAAAATTCCTGGGTTTGATGCTAGGACAATACAAATAACTGCTTTTTAAAATACATTGAAGTAGTATTTCATTATTTTTTATGCAATTATCGAAATGATAGGATATTCTCACTCTGCTAGAAAATGTATATTACGAATCCGTTCAATGAAAAAAATTATAAAAGACCATTCTGTTCTTGTGTTCGATGCCAGAGCACGTAACAATTTCTCATATAAGGAATATATGTGAAAAGTAGGACGTTGTTTGAGACAGTTGCAGCAAATATGTCTGCTTCAATTTTCACACATAGTTAGAGATGGTGATCTTCTATTGTGCTGCATAGGATGTATAGCCAGAAAGACCTGGGTTCGATGCCGGGCGGTAAATATCTCCCATATGAAACACATTGGGATAGTATTTCATTATTTTTTTCATGCACTTATCGAAACGATAGGGAGCTCTTGCTTAGATGGAAGATGTATATTAAGACTCGGTTTAAGAAAAAAAATGAGATAAGATCGTACTGTTCCTGAGTTCGATGCCAGAGCACATTACAATTTCTCACATTAGGAATATGAAATGAAAGTGAGTTAGGAATATGAAAACATGTGAAAATAGGACGTCGTTTGAGGCAATTGTACCCAATATTACTGCTTCAATTTTCACACATATCTAGAGATGGTGATCTTATGTTGCGCTGCATAGTTACTATGACCAGATGACCCAGGTTTGATGCCAGAGGAATAAATTACAGCGAATTATAAGAATATTCTCAATGCATTTTTTTTGGACGACCCTCTCTGTATGATGCCGACTTGAAATAAGTGTTGTCGATATGCTATCGTCGACATTTTACTCGTTATATATAAACGCTTCTCCGGATTCATTCATGTATTTCTATTATATATAGACGTTTTTCCGGATATACCTAGATATACACTCACTCACTCACTCACTGGGGAACAAATTGTATGCTAGTTATAGATACATTTCAAAAACATGTTTTACATTTCATTGATCGTCCTTGGTTCGATCCCAGAAAATCATTTACATTACCCAATGCATTTCAGATGGGGATAATGGAGCCTTACTTCAGGACTTTCCCGGTATGATATGGACTTTAAACTTTGTATTAATTAAGATCAGTTTCTAAGAAGTTATTATCGTTATTCGTATGTTCCGATAGGTCCTGGGTTCGACACCAGGCGTTTACAAAAATTATAAATTGCAGCAATTTTCAAGTATTTTATGCCCTTCCCGATAATTGAAACCCAAAACGTGGCATCAAACGACGTCCTACTTTTCCCTAATATTCCTTATGTGAGAAAAATTTTTAGAAGTTTTTTTTTTTAATTTCCGAAAATCAAAGCAATGCTTTTAAATGGAAAAAATACGGACTATGGGGCCCTCTGGTATCGAACCCATGACACTGAGGTTCAAAATTGCATTTAGTATGGGGTTTTTCGTTATTGCCATTATTTCGTAAAAATTTCAAGTCAATAACGCTTGTGATTTAGCCTGTGCATTAGTATCCTATCTATATCTATTATATATAATTCCTTCTCCGGTTTCATTCAAATATACGAGTAAAATAATGCTTGCATACTGCAAGCATATCGATAACACTAATTTCAAGTCGGCATCATATCGAGAGGGCCCTCAAAAGAAAAAAAAAAAGGAATGAAAATATTCTTAAAATTCGCTGCAATATAATCGTCTGGCATCTAACCAGGATCTTCCCGGTGATACTATGCAGCACAACAGAAGATCAGCATCTTTAATTATGTGCGTAAATTCAAGCAGAAATATTTTCTGCAACTTCCTCAAACGACGTCCAACTTTTCCCTTATATTCCTTATGTGAGAATTTCTAATGTGCTCTGGAATCGAACCAAGTACCAGCATGGTCTTATATATTATTGTTTATAGAAACCGAGTCCTAATGTACATCTTCTCTCTAAGCAAGAACTTCTTGTTATTTCGATAAGTGCATGAAAAAAATATTGAGAAACTACCGCAATGTGTTTTATATGGGAGATAAATTTACCACCCGGAATTGATCCCAGGTATTTCTAGTCATACTTCCTATGCAGCACAATAGAAGATCACGATCTCTAACTATGTGTGAGAATTCAAGCAGAAATTCTGTCTGCAACTGCCTCAAACGACGTCCTACTTTTCCCTTATATTCCTTATGTGAGAAATTGTAATTTGCTCTGGCATCGAACCAAGGAACAATGTCGCGACGATATTGGGTAGTGGTAAATGACAATCGTGCAGTGACTTTTAAACGATTTATTGAACAATGAACGGATTACCTGAAGGGTGTCTCCTAAGATACCGACTTGGGGTCGCTGGTGGACCGCGGCCGCTATTGGGAGGCCCAGAAGCAGAGCGTCCAAACTGGGGTCGCTGGGGGACCGCAGCAACTAACAGAGGCCCAGAAGTGGAACTTGTGGTCACTGGTGGACCACAGCCAACCCTTAGGGCACTGAAGTCGTTTGGAGTCGGAATCAGACTCCCCCTTTCCAAACGGAATGCATGGCTTAAATAGTCCCGAGGCGGGCTAACATTATATTGTAGCTACAAATTTGCCTACATTGTAGACGCAACGTCGTCCCGCCTCGCGGTCGCTACAATGCCGCGCAAGCTACAAAGTAGCGGCGTGGAGCGTCCACAAAGTAAACCTCACAACAACGCAGACTTAACGTCCTCCTCCCATTGCGCAGACGATACTGCCTACACCGCCTGTGGTAATATGCAAATTCGATTATCAATCGAGAACGAAAAAAGTTTGCCATCACACCAATCGTTGATAATATCCCTATCAATCTGGTCTCCTTGCATGAATTTCTTGGTGCTGCTCTTGACTCTCATCTAAACTGGCAAGAGCACACTCAACGCTCAATTGCTCAGGCCGCGGCCTGCACTGTTTCTCTCCCCGTGCTATCCTTATGTAATGCTTAATTAACCACTTCTAAGTTACGGATATTTCATAAAATGATAACCCCTATAATCTTATGTGCCTCACCAATCACTTTCAACAGTGCAAAAACAATCACATCTTTATACGACTTATTTTACCGAAAACCTATCCGCCTCACAAATACCTGCAGCCGCCTAATTCCATGAAGAGAAATAAGCAAACATCTCAACTTATCGTCACTCACTGAACTATATAAAAAACAAGCAACTGAATGAAAAATGATGACACCGCTATGAAATAATCCTCTATAAAATCACATCTGATCTCCGAAGAAAATCATCATAAAACGATGCCACCGTATCCGCCTTCCCGCGTACATATTTAAAATTTAATTACTTCAATCATTTTATTTTTATTCTTTTAGCTCATAAAACCAACCAATACATCAAATTTATTCTCATATTTTTATCAAGAAAATTTAGGCAGAAGATGTAGGATGACATAAGGGGTGGGGTTAACTATAAGGAAATAAAGGTGATAATAAGGATTTTTGATTGGTATTTACCTACCGGAAGGTAGAACACTCATGAATGAATTAAACCACTTTCCCCTTTAATTTGTAAGCTACTGAGAATCTAAAACAAGCTCTTCCATTTTGAACAACATAATCATCCTAATTTAGATTTAGATATATACCCCGCGAGCCACCAGAGGCGTATGGCAGGGGGTGTAATACACCACCATTATTCATTCCTACCTATTAGCATCTCTAATAGCTTGGGGAAAAAACGACCAAAAGTAATTATCCGTCCTTGCGATTACTTCCCTATTACGCTTCGTCGATGCCTCTCGGAGATCGCGTTCGCTCCTTACTGGAACTAACATTTCACTTACTTCGTCTATAAATTCTGAACGATTGAACTTTTCGAAAAGTTTCCGACGATATTCAGATCTTCTCATCTGTAGTGAATTCCAACTGAGGGACTCTATCATTGCCGTAACGCTGCTATCAAACCTGATATCCCCGCAAACGAATCGGGCTGCTCTACGCTGGACCATCTCTAAATCTGAGACTAAACCTACTTCGTTTGGGTCCTAAACCGCACAGCAGTATTCAAGACTCGGGCGAATAAGAGAAAAGTAAGCTATTTCTTTGACTCTCGATGAGCATCCTCTCAACGTTCTACCAGTTAATCTTTGCATTCTATTCGCATCTCGAATATGTTCTTTAAAAGATAAGTTACTGCTAGACGTGACTCCTAGGTATTTGTTGTCGTGCACTAACTCTAATGGATGACCTGAGATTTGGTACTGCGTGGGAATTATGTTTGTGGAGCCCGTAAAACTCATGGCAACGCATTTATTTACATTTAAATCCAGCTGCCAATCTTTACACCATCCTGATATTACGTCCAGGTATTCTTGAAGCACATTACAATCGTTTTCTGTCAAAATCTCTCTGTATATCAGGGTATCATCGGCAAATAATCTAACCTTACTCTTTACGTTATCTACGAGGTCGTTAATGTAAATTAGAAATAAAATTGGACCAAAAACACTTCCCTGTGGAACTCCTGATGAGATACTTATTTCGTCGGATAAAACTCCATCTAACGCAACTCGCTGAGATCTGTTTTCTAGAAAAGATTTGGTCCATCTGATAACTTTTTCGTCGATCACGTAGGCACTCAGCTTTTGGATAAGCTTTTCGTGAGAAACTGTGTCGAAAGCTCTCCTGAAATCTAGGAAAACTGCGTCTGATCTAACACCGCTGTCTGCTGCTTTAGATACGTCATTCATAAAAAGCGCTAACTGGGTCTCACAAGACCTACCTTTACGGAATCCGTGCTGGCTCTGACTGATTGCTCCCTTTTCGGAAAGAAAGCGCATGATAGAGCTCGCTATAATATGCTCCATTATTTTGCAAAAAACTGAAGTTAATGAAATTGGCCTATAATCATCTTGTTTTCACGCGCGCCCTTTCTTAGGCACCGGAGTGACGTTAGCTTTTTTCCACAACATTGGGACGATTCCCTCATCCAATGATTTCCGATAGAAAATCTGTAGAAGCGGAGCAATTTCATCGGCTAAAGTATTTATTACAACAGCGGGAATACCTTCAGGTCCTGGCGCCCTTTTCCTATCAATATCTCGCAATAATTTTCCAATTCCATCAACCGATATCTCGATGGGACACATCTCTGAATCAATGCGCGAGGTAAAATCCTTAACTTGTCCATTGTCTACAGTGAAGTATTTCTGGTAGTGCCCGTTAAGTAAGTTAGCTTTATCATCTGATTTATTTACGGTAATTCCCTCTGCGCTTATGAGGCTAGGCACAGAAAACTGACCTCCACGGGTCTCACGCACGTATGGCCAAAATTCTTTCTGATCGCCACCTAATGATTCAAATAGGGTTCGAGATCTATATTCCTGGTATTCTTTTCGCGCTTCTTCCTTAACTAACTTTCGCACTTCTCTATAGTTTTGTTCTTCGAGCTCATGGTTCGTTCCGCATGCTTTGAGTTTTCTCGATCGCGAGTGTATGACCCTTTGCTTCCTATGTAATGCTCGTAATTTAAGTTTCGTCCACCGTGGCTCTTTACGCTCACGCACGCTCTTAGTAGGAACAAATTTAATTAAACATTCTTTGATTATCCTGAGAAACTCTATCCAACTATCATTTACTGTATTTGCACCCAAGAAGCAGAAAAATCATCCTTGCACTCGTTAATATAAACCTTAAACTCCGAAAAATTAGCTTTGCGAATTACATATACTTGCCTCGATGGCTTAAGAGATTTAACCACTACTGCTTTCATCTCCGCCATTATGACATCATGGTCTGAAATACCGTCAACTATATCGAGATTAGCTATCAATTGTGGGTGGGTGGTGTCTAGTAAATCTAGGATGTTACCTTCACCCGCACGAGTCGTTCGAGTCTTCGTCATGTTTACCTGTTCTATCGCATGCAACGAGAAAGTATCGATTAATTTTTGAGAAACTTTTCTCTCTCTACTAGAGTTGGAGCATGTTAAATTCCGCCAATTAATATGTGGTAGGTTAAAATCTCCTCCTACAACTATGATGGGATCTTTTACTTTTTTACCGATTATCTGTAACGACCCGGATATATCGTCAATACAATCAATTTCGCCATCGGGAGGACGATACAATGAACAAACATAAATCTTACTACCGTTTGGTCTTAAAATCGAGCACCAAATAATTTCGCTCCTGCTATTTTCTACAAACTCATCTCGCTGACTAATCAAATAGTTCTTTACAGCAATAAAAACTCATCCGCCTACTCTACCCTGTCTATCTTTGCGATATATCACATAATCTGGAGGAAATATCTCGCTTGAATTAATGTCTTTGCTTAATCAACTCTCAGATCCTAGTATGATATTGAACTGAGTCACAAATTCGTAATGAATGGTGAGACTTGGTGGTATAGGCGTACCGCCTAGTGATTCCAGCAAACCAAAGTCAAGTCAAGACATCGACAATGTACCCATAGAACACCAATTATTTTATGAGCGTAAGTAAAGATATATATTTTATCACATTTGAATCTGTTTATCCCATTCCCATCACTTCCAAAAATAGATATCGATTTTTGAGACATCCTATACTAAACTCTTCTGCATTTGAATTATACTATCTTACCTGTTAAGGTCACCAAGCAAAACAGCATAAGGACGGATAATCCTAATGTCATCGCTATTTTCCATCTGGAAGCCATGTCGCAGAATTTCTTGGATGAAGTATATGTGAATGAATGAAAAAATTAAGATGTGAATAGAGATCACAGGAAATGAATTAAAATAAGTTCTATTAACAACAGCTGTACAACAATAGCAATATATGAATAATTCTAATAACTAAACAATATGGGATCCTGGATAGCCAAGTGGGCAGTGCGTTAGGCTTTGAGGAAAGCGGTCACGGTTCGAACCCCGATAGGAACACCGTGAAAATGAACTAAGCAGTGGAAGCACATATAACCTTAAAAATAAAATACTAACTAAACAATTACTATATTATTAAATAAACTGTGCAATAAGGTTTTGATTCATCAAAATCCCATTGCATCAAACAAAGTTGTAAGCGAAAAATCTTCATTATACTTGTATATTCAATATTGAATCATCTATCTTACATTCCTCAAGTAATGTAACGATGCTTTTACTTACCATTGATTAGATGAGTTCTGCCACTCTCAGGTATTGTTCTTCTCACAACTTTCTAGCAAATGATGGTGCCTTACTTGAGGTTGGAAGCCTTTATATAGCTGGCGAAAAGTAATGACAGCATGGAGGGGGTGATTGGCTGGTAAGCAATGAGTCGCTAGGCATGAGGCAGAGTCGTTAAAAATGTTATCTATATTATTTGGTGCCCAGTGCCAAAAGCACGTGTAATGAGCACGCGCTTTTGAAAATTACACAGCATACATACAGGTTGAGTAAATGCGTAATCGCCATCGCCGGGAAGCACTTCTGGGAGGTACGTGAAAATGACGTGAGACACCTTCTAGTAAGCCCTATCTCACACTTTTTCTTCGAAATCAGTCGATGACGTACATTTAAAGTTTGCGTTTGGTGGTTCTTAAGAAGCAATAAAAATTGTCAACTCGCTTGGATTATGTTCTTAGGGTGCGACTTTTAGTCAAAATCTTTTATTTTTAAGGAAAATTTCAAATATTTTCAATTTTTCCTAATGGATTCTCAATGTATACTAAGTGATTTAATCATAATGAAATATATATATATATATTGCTTGGATGTTCTCGAAAATTTATGATGAATTTATGCCTTTGAATCTGAGAAAACGGTTTTTTTGCTTCGCCAAAATTCATCAAAAACTCAAAATATACAGAATTGTTATGGTTGCTACTTATAAAAATGGTTTGAATGTTTTGTCGTTAATTTGTGAGATAAATATAATAACCGATAAGGATGAATAATTCACATTACATATATAGTTTTCCTTCCAAATCATATACCATCTTCAGTGAGAATTTTGGACTCGAAGTTTGGATATTTCCACAAGAAACGTCGAAATTGCAAAATTTTCTAGTTCGGTTGAATATAATAATTTATTGGATTATATTATATGTGCCATTTGCAACTTAAGGTGTCCATGCAGCTTCAGCATACAACGTTATAATCTCGTTGTGGGCCAGATATTCCTCCTATGGGAACAGAATTGGAGGCATTTTCATTGAAATTAAACTTTTTAGTAACTCCGTGCACCCTCGTATATTCCTTTACCTGAAACCTAAAGGACCTGCTACAGCATTGGTTCTACGAGCCTATTTTGTACATTATATATGATTGCATTGTATAAATAGAGTAATTATATTTTTAAATATATCCTGGTCCACATATATGGTGTTGTTGTATACGTTTTGGGTGGTGGACGAAGGAACACCAATACTGTTTGGAAGGATATATTCTTCAATTATTCTAAGAATTTACTAGAAAAAATGTGAAATGGCGTTTCTCTCTTACATTACAATGGACTGCTATTCCATTGATCAACGTCAACATTAATACCCTGCGATCCACCTCTCGGCGTGTGGCATGGGGTGTAAACTTCAGTAACTAAACTCCATCTTTTCTCGGTTACTTTTATTTACTTGTATTACTAATTTTGATAAAAAACAAGCTTTACAAAACTGCACTCAGATGTAGGTTGTAAATTCGTAAGAGAAAGGGGATTGGAAGCTAGGCTGTGATTGCTTCGTAAAATCAAGGTAACTGCAATTGCGGAAGATACTACCTCATCAATAGCTATTGAATATCAAATAGATGCCAGAACGAATGGTTTTTAAAACTCATTATTTCCGCGAGCGATATGCAATAATAACCGAGTAAAGAAGTTGTTTAGATTAACTGATGGTAACACCCCATACCACACGCCGAAAGGCGTTTCACAGAGTATTAATGTAGATGTAGATCAATGGAATGGCAGCTCATTGTCATGAATGAGAGAAACACCATCTCAATGGGTTTCTAGTTAATTCATCGATTAATGGAAGAAAATATCCTTGCAAACAGTATTGGTGTTCGTTCGTCCACTGCCAAGAAGGTATACCTAGATGTGGGACAATCGATTGAAAAAAATAATCGAATAGTTATTCAATTGTTATCATTCGAATGAATTCACTCGCTTTTGTAGGCTGGACATTACGCAATAGCTGGTCAGGGGCAGTAACACCTAGCTGCAGGGATATCGGATCAGATATACATACATACGCATATATATGATATCTATATTCTTATTTCATCAGTATCACATATCTCTACCAGACTTCCACTAATTGGTATCACGCTACGAGCCACTTCCATCCTCTCCTCTTCAACGAGTATCAAGTAAACAAGTGAAAAATCGAATAAACCGAGTGAATTATTAAATTATTTATAAGTGAGTTATTAAATTTCTATCAGAAAATAATGACGAAACAACCCAACGTCTTGTCTATTAGCAACCATAACAATTATGTATATTTTGCGTTTTTTTGTGAATTTTGGCTAACTAAAAAACTGTTTTCCCTGATTCAAAGGCAATTAGTAATAAATGTTCTTCAACATTCAAGCAATATACGTATTTTATTGCGATTTAATCACTTAGAATTCATTGAGAAACCATCAGGAAAAATTAGAAGTATTTGAATTTTTCTTACAACTAAAACATTTTTACTACAAGTCGCAACCTCACAATAAAATCTGATCGAGTTGAAACGCAAACTTTAAAAAATCGTCGTGAACGGATTCCGGGGAAAACGTTTTTTCGATCCAACCCTAGCGGGTTGGTCCTATTTTTAGTCCTTATAACCAATAAAAAATGTCAAATTGATCGGTTTAGGTTCTGGGGCTGCAATTTTTAGTCAAAATGTTAATAATTTATGAAAAACGTAAACTTTTTTGAAGCTTTCCTGATAGTTTCTCAATGAATCCTAAGTTATATGAAGGCAATTAAATGCATTTGCTCGCATGTTGCTGAAAATTAATTACTTATTGTGGTTGATTCAGGAAAAAACGGTATTTATGTTGGACAATTTTTTATCAAAAAACGTAAAATATACGTATATGTTTTGCTGGTTGGTTAAATAGGAGTTCGGTTGTTTCGTCACTTTCTTCTCATAGAAATATAATCCCCGACAAGAGTGACCAATCCGCATTACAGATATAAATTTTTTTAAAAATCAAATGCTATATTCAGTGAAAATGTTTTTTTCGAATTTTGGAAATTTGCACATGAAACCCCAATGTTGCATAAATGTCTAGTTCACTTAAAATGAATCCATTTTTGATACTGATGTTCTATTTATGATTTAACTCTAAGTTTAGCCTAAGTATACCTCCTATATGCCTCTACATATGGCAGAGAGGTCTCGTTTGAGACTAGATAAGGAGGCAAATTCTTTAAGATTGCGTTTTTTGTAACACCGTTCGTCCTCGCCTATTCCCTCGCCTGGAAGCACCTATTTATTCCATAAACGTTCATTTGATATTATCATTACATCTTCGAGCACATCATAACACAACTTCAAGGTGATGAATTCTTGATAGTGAAGGAAAGAACACCAATACTCGTTGGAAGGATGATATTCTTCGATCATTCCAGAAATTATTTAAAAATCAATGGAATGGTCAATACGCGTAAGGCGATTCGTACTGTTAGGAAATCCTACGATAAAAAAACAAGCTTTACAAAAATGCACTCAGACTTAAGTTGCAAATCCGTAAAAGAAAGGAGATTTGAAGCTTGGCTGTGATTGCTTAGTAAAGTCAGGGAAACTACATTTGCGGAAGATACACCCACTATCATTACAAACCACTTGTCTAACAAGCAACCATAACAATTTTGTATGTTATTCGCTTTTTGATGAATTTTTGCGAATTAAAAACCGTTTTCCCTGATTCAAAGGCATTCAATCATTACTTTACGGCAAAATGGAAGCAATATGTATATTTTATTGCGATTAAATCACTTAGGATAGATTGAGAAACCTCGAGGAAACATTCAAGATATTTGAAATTTTGCTTAAAACTAAAAGAGTTTGACTAAAATTTGCAGCCTAAGATCATAATCCGATCGAGCTGACATTTTTTTTGCTTCCTAAGGACCTTATTTATAAAAGCAATAAAAAATACCAAAAAACCAAGCATTAATAGTACGTCGTCGAGAGATTTCTAAGAAAAATGTTTTTCTATCTACCCCAGCGTGCATGCCTTAGTAAACTCTAACACGTGCAAAGTGTGACATAGGGCTTACTCGAAGGTGTCTCACGTCATTATCACGAATCTCCCAGAAGTGGTTCATGACGATGGCGATTACGTATTTACTCAGTCTGAATGTATAATATTTTATTGGATCGATATCAGATGACACGTGCATTACTAATTAAAATCGAACACATGGAAAGTTTGAAGTATGGTTTGCTCGAAGGTGACTCAGGGCTTAAGCACATGCCTTCCTTCACATTGTCGTCACTGGTGATGGCTGTTACGAATTTACTCTAACTAGCAACCATAAGAGTGATGTATATTTTGCGTTTTTTGATGAATTTTCGCTAATTAAGAAACCGTTTTCCCTGATTCAAGGGAAATAAATCATTAATTTTCTGCAAATTGCAAGAAATATATGTATTTAATTGCGATTAAATCACTTGGGATGCATTGGGAATCCATCAGGAAAAATTAGAAATATTTCTAATTTTTCTTAAAACTAAAAACTTTTTACTACAAGTCGCAGCCTCAGAACATAATCCGATCGAGTTAACATTTTTTATTGCTTTTTAACAGGTTCATGTTGGCCCTATCCTGTTGCTGAGAGATATCATACCATAAATATTTTTTTAAACTCGATAAATGTAAGCATAATTAAAAAAAAATTATTGCAGCATATAGAGCTATCATTCTATTTATAACTGAAATATTATTTACGTGTTTTTATTATTTATTTATTTCTTTATTTACAATTTACAACTGATTATTATATTACTATCTTATTAAATATATATTAATATTATATTGAAAGTATTCAGCCATAGGATAGCAACCATTGAAATCGACACGGAACGGATCGTGTTAAGGACCACCAAACGCAAACTTAAAACATTCGTAGTCAACTGATTTCGAAGAAAAAGCTTTTTACGATCCACCCTAGCGTGCATGCCTTCATAAACTAGAACACGTGCAAAGTGTGAGATAGGGCTTACTCGAAGGTGTCTCACGTCATTATCACGAACCTCCCAGAAGTGGTTCATGACGTTGGCTATTACGTATTTACTCAATCTGGATTAATAGTATTATAAAGGATCAAACTCAGATGACACGGGCATATCTAAAGCATCTCGAACACGTGGAAATGTTCACGTAAGCACGAACCTCCCTTCCCATTGCAATAATGGTGCACGGGACGACGTCTTTTACTCAATCTGAATTTCCAATAAGATAGCAGATCATAGTGAGATGACACGTTCATTACTAATTAAACTCGAACACGTGGAAAGTTTTAAGTATGGTTTGCTCGTTGATGTATCAGGGCTTACGCACATGCCTTCCTTCCCATTGCCGTCACTAGTGATTGCTATTACTTACTTACTCAATCTGAATTTTTACTACAAGTCGCAGCCTCAGAACATAATCCATTCGAGTTGACATTTTTATTGCTTTTTTAAGGACCACCGATCGCAATCTTCAAATGCAGGAGTACACTATATTCACCCATATGAATAATATATAGTCCAACCACGAAATATCGCATTCGCTGTTTGTCCTACATAAGTGAAAATGGAAAAATCTCAGAGGTGGAGAAAGGAAAATAATTTTATCTGTCAACAAATACTCACGGAGTAATTTTCCGGTGGAAAGAGAAGGACGGACGTTTGATGCTACCGGTATCATTATAAGTACTTTACTTAGAATAAGTGCGATCGGTACAGGACCACTTGTCATTCCTCGAAAAGTGCGGAAAACTAGAAAATCTACAAATCTAGCAAATAAGTTACGTATATTTATGATAATTTTGTGCGGAATTTTTTGCTATGCGTCATCAGGTCCATTCTTTCTTTCTTTATACAGTGGAACCTCGAATAACGGACACTCTCACTAGCGGGCACCTCCACATAAAGGGCATGAAACACTTTCCCCAAACTGAGCTCATAAGAAACATTAGTATGTATACCTCTCATTAACGGTCACTCTATATAGCGGTCGCGGACAGTGGGCTTCCCCATTCCTAACCCCCAGTACCTCCAATTAGCGGTTAGTCGGGGTAGGTATGATGAGTGGAAATGATAAGACATTGGAACTAGGCGGCTATAGAAAGGGGTTAGAAGAAGAAGCAGGAGCTGTGTTTGTCATGAGGCACCCCATGGACTAGCGTAATCAACCATTGAAGGAGATTTAGAGAAAACGATTATTAGAGAAAATTTAACAATCAGCTCAAGTCCTTTGCTACCACACCTTTCACTTTACTTATTTCAAAGGTTTTGTAGCTCCATGGGATGCCTCACGAGAACCACCACTCCTCCTGCGTCCTCCAACCCTTCCCCACGTCCATCTATTTTGCAGTTGTTTATCATATCCACTCCCCCCCCGTCAACAAGCCAATAGCATGTCATCCCTTGACTATATAAGTTATCTTCATGCCATTAATTGGATCACAATGTTTACCAAGTTGCTAGATAATATTTACTTTGTTCCTTTGTTTATTCGTACAATTCCCTTCGTCTACGATAAAATGACAAATAAGCGCAAGTGGCTTACAATCGAGGAGAAGGTGCAGATTTTGGAGGATCACCAAAAAACGAAATCCAGTCATCACCAATTGAGTGAGAGGTGAGTAGTTGTCGAAGCTTTTACACACTTCTCTGGCATTTAGTTTTATTCTTTAATCTGATTTATTCGAGAAATGTATCTTTATAATTTTATGTATAAGAGTATTTTTTTCATTCTTCTCCTCAGGTATGCAATCGAGAAAACGCAGATTGGGAAAATATTGAAAGACCGAGAAGAGATCCTGAAAATTTGGCAGGATAATGGAAATCACCAAGCTAAGAAGAAGCTGAAAACTGAAGCCTCCTTAATAGATTCCTTTGTTTTCCAGTGGTTCTGTGCTGCGAGAAACAAAAATCTTCCTATATCAGGACCTATAATCCAGGAAATAGCTTTGGAGGTGGAAAATGAACTACAATTTGGGAACGATTTCAAGGCATCAAATGGCTGGCTGGAAAAATTCAAAGTAAGGCATAACATCACGTGGAAAACTGTTTGCGGAGAGTTAGCCAACGTTTCTAAAGCAACAGAGTCAGTATGGCATGACAAATTGAAGAAATTTTGCTATAGATATGAAGAAAAGGATATTTTTAATTGCGATGAAACAGATCTTTTTTATAAAGCCTTACCGAACAAACCTATGTGTGATAGCAAATACCCATGTACTGGAGGGAAAGCAGCAAAGCAAAGAATAATGGTGTTTCTCGGCATGAATATGCTTGGTGATTTTGAGAACCCTCTTATTATAGGGAACGCTAAGAATCCACGATGATTTAAGGGTGCCCGCTTTGTTCATTTAGATGTCACATGGAGATCAAACAGTAAATCGTGGATGACGACAGGAATAATGACGGAATGGCTGAATGTTTTCGATCAAAAAATGAAAAGACTGAGACGTAAGGTTATTTTATTTCTTGATAATGCTACTTGCAACCAAAACCTCAAACTTGAAAACGTAAAGTTAATTTTTTTCCACCATACACCACTTCAGTGTGTCAGCCCCTTGATCAAGGTGTCATCCAGACATTCAAGTGTTTGTACAGGATGAAAGTTTTACGACACCTTTTATCGAAAATTGACTCAGTTTTTGCTGTTAAAGAGCTTACAAAATCTATTACTGTGCGAGACGCCATAGTGTGGTTAGTATACTCGCTCACGGAAATTTCACCCGACACTATTCATAAGTGTTTTTTAAAGTCAGGTTTCGGTAGTATTGACGACCAGGCCAATGGATGGTGAAACAGACATTGTTGAACTGGAACAGCTGATTCTACATACCATGCCTGAAGACGGGATAAGAACGGATGAGTTCGTAAATTATGACAGAGACACAGTCACATCTTTTGATGAAACTGATGTAAAAGGACTCTTAGCATTAAATGAATACATGAGCGATGAAGAAGAAGTTGAGCCAGAGAATGGAATGAAAGTAGAAAGTGACAACATCCCTAAGTCACACGTAGATGCCCTCAAACTCATAAGTAAATTAGAGTACATGAGTAGAATTAAATGTTTGTACAAAATGAAGAAGACACGGAAAGCCTGAAGCTATAAAAGGAAGTGAAGATGAACTTTGAAAAACGCAATGCTAATAGAATGCATAAATTTGTTAATTAATAAATAAATAATTAATGCAAAATACCATGAATTATTTTTAAAATAAAATTTGTTTTAAAATAAATACGTACCAACGCACTGTTCAATTTTTCTATTATATACATTCCCTCATATCTTTGACAAAACTACCGCTCTTCCCACTAGCGGAAACCTCCCTATAACGGTCATTTCTTTATTCCCCGTAGGATATATATATATCATCATCATCAGCAGTTTTCAATCCGACGTCGGATGTAGGCTTCCCTAAGTACTTTCCAATTTTCTCTGTCCTGAGCTTCTCGTTGCCACGATACACCTAAGTACTTGATGATGTCTCTATTCCATCCGTCCATAGGTCGTCTTCTTGGTCTCTTCACATCTCTTGATATCCAGTTGAGAACTGCAGATGTCCAACGGTTGTCGTTTCTTCTCGCAACATTTTTTTTCCACCTCCATTTTAGTGATCTTACCTTATCTATGATGTCTGTAACTCCAGTCATCATTCTCACCCAAGTGTTGCGTTTCCTGTCTCTTCTTGTGATTCCCAGCATACAGCGTTCCATGCTCCTTTGTGTTTTCTGAAGTCTCTGGGTTATTGCAGCATTTAACACCCAAGTTTCACTTCCATAGGACAAAACAGGTAAAATGCATTGGTTGAAGACCTTCCTCTTCAAAACTTTTGGCATTCTTGACTTCAGAATATGTGAGTTCCTACCAAATGCGCTCCAGCCAAGTTTCATTCTTCTGTTTACTTCATTTATCCTGTTTTTCTCTCCTGTTGTTACAAGTTGTCCAAGGTATGTGTATTCCAAGCAAACATCCAGAGGTTTTCCTTGAAGTTTGACTGGTTCTTGCACTGCAAAAGAATTATACATTGCCTTTGTTTTTGTTAGATTTATCCTGATTTATCCTGAGTTAGATTTATTCTGTCCTGCTGTGTTTAGCTCTTCAAGTCTTGGAGTTAGATCTTCTGCGTTAGCTGCCAAGAAAACTATATCATCTGCAAAACGGAGGTGACTGATGTACTCCCCATTTACTCTTAAGTCCTTCTCTTCCCAATCAAGGGTTTTAAAAACTTCTTCTAAAATGGCTGTGAACAAGATGGGAGAAAGACCGTCACCTTGTCGAACTCCTTTCTCAATCCTGAATTCATCGGTCTCCTCATGCAACATTACAGAAGCTCTGGCATTCTCATAGACACTGCGCAAGAGACGGATGTACTCAGAATCTATCCCTTGATTCTTCAGAGCTTTCAGAGTGGAGGAGGTACTTACCGAGTCGAAGGCCTGTTCGTAATCCACAAAGCAAAGGACGAGTGGCATCTCGTACTCATTCGTTCTGTTAATAATATCCTGTAGTGTGTGGATGTGATCCATAGTGCTGAAGCCTTTCCGGAATCCAGCTTGTTTTCTGGACTGGGCTGAAGACAGGGTCATCTAAAGACCTAGCGCACACCGACGACTTTCTGCCCGCAGACATTTTTGTCACCTAGGGCGCACACATTGGAGACTTTTTGCCCGCAGACTTTGTGTCTCGTTGGGTGCGCACACCGGAGACTTTTTGCCCGCAGACAGTATCAAGGATTCGTGATTTTGTACCTTTTTTGTTTACATTTTTATCTTTAAAATCCCATGCTAATACTGAAGAATTTAGGAACCTGGGAACGTTACTTATTCTGTCAGACCTAGCGCACACCGAAGAGCAAGGGCTATAGCGTTTGCCAATCAGTACAAGTCTTGAGGAGAATTGAGAAGTGAAAAAATCAGTTTGTCGTTGAAATGGATTTCGAGGAAACTGCCGCAGTTTGTGCTCTAGTTATTTGATTATAAAAGAAGAAAATTAAGAGAGTGTATTGAGTACATCCTATCTACAGTTCCAGATTAATAAAAGGAAAATTTTATACTTAATACGAAAGTCTACGAGAACATCCGATAAATTTTTTTTCATACCTTCGTATGAATGTGGCAACGTTCGACGAATTGATAACTTTAGTTAGACCCGCTGTAAGGTTCAACAACACAAACTGTCCTTTAAGTATAACACCAGAAGAGAGAATACCAGTGACAATCAGGCAAGTACAAAATAAATAATAATTTCGTAAGAATAATTTATTAAACATATATTAATTACAAAGAATGTAACTCAGGATCGCTTTCCTGCGATGCCTCATTGCGTTGATGTGACTGACCAACCTCGAACGGTCCCACTAAATATTGTGGTCCGGTTGGTCCTTATGGATAAAGAGACCCAGAGGGCCTCGTAAAATACTGTGATCCAGTGCAGTACTGCATTCTGGATGAGGAGGGGTGGTTCAGGGAGCTGCTTGGCCATTTAATTGTTTTTAGCAAGCTCATTATCTGAATTTTTGCCTCCATTCTTTGGAAATCGTCCGTGGATTTTAATATTGGTACTATTGACAGGGAGAAATTAATATCCTCATCCGTTTCAGTAGGATCTTTTTTTTATTTTCTAATATTTTCAGAAGTGACTCCTCGAAACTTTCCTTTCTGTGAGTGCGTTTACGGCGCACACTCAATCCCCTCTCAACTTCTTCTATTTCCATCTCCTCCTCTGAGTCATGTTGCTCCTCCTGTAAGTTACTCCTAGTATCCCTGTTATCAACGAATGGGAGGAGAAACATAAGTTTATCAAAATATATGTATTTACGTCGTTTCTGCGCTCCCTGCCCTGACTGATTACTTTTCTGTGCTCTCAGTTCTCTTGTAAAACAGTTTCGTAGACTATTCCACTTCTTTTGAAGTTCCATACCTGAAAAGATAACGGATATATAAATACTTTAAGTAATTGTTACTACGGTAGCCAAAAATATAATGTCTGCTTGAGCTAAAACTTAAAATCCAACAGATAACCGTGTGTTTTTCATGAACGAAATAAATAGGTTTTCATCTATACTACGAGATTTTTTTAGCACATGAAAACAGTAGTATGTTCTGGATTTACTTTTGGGCACGTCATTAAGAAGCGAAGAACTTCGAATCTTTTCCACGAGGAAAAGTTACAAAATTATTAGCTCAGTTTATTTATCATCCACTCATTCCATAAGTAGGTAAATTATGTAGTGATTTCTATTCATTCACAGGTACCTATCAACAGGAATTTCGTTTAAGGCTTTGTCCTTTGAGTATCTGATTGCACCTTCCACTCTTCGATCGATTGTGAAAGATTCCTGTGAGAAGATTTGGCAAAGACTGCAGCCAATTTACATGCCAGGAATACGAAGTGAAGAAAATTGGATCGAAATAGCGAATCAGTTCAACGAACGAACTCACTTCCCAAACCTAATAGGAGCCCTTGATGGCAAACATGTAAGAATTGTAAGACCTGCAAATTCAGGCTCAAAATATTTCAACTATAAGAAATATTTTTCCCAAGTATTGATTGCATGGGTAGATGCCGATTACAAGTTTATTTTCATTGGTGTCGGATCGCTCGGAGCAATGAGTGATTCAAACATTTTTAAAGCATCAAACATGGGGAAAATGTTGGACTATAATAAATTAAATAATAATAATTCACCAGGCTGCCCTACTGCCGGTTGGTGAATACCACTTTCATTATTTGGCCGGAGATATTGTTGAAGCCTTCTTAGCATGGTTGAACCTTGGCTATACATCGCCTCCAACCTCCGTTAACACCCCTCCTCCACGATGAGGCAATGAACTGTGGCCTTAACGGAAACCTGTCTTATCCGGAAAAAAATATGGTCCCGGCGGTCGTAATTGGGTTTTACATGCATTGTTACCCTGTATTGAACGGCAACTGTCAAACCCGGAAACGGAATTGATTCCCGGCCTGAACCTGGGCTAAGCAGAATTGTAAAAAGCAATTCCAATTTCGATCTAAATCACTTGAGGTGACTACGAAGATGCAAAGCTTTCCCATGGGAGATGTTATCCCAAATTATGAGCGTTCTGTCGTAAATATCATTTCAAGTGCTTCGTACTGGACAATACGTTCCTTTATCCGAATGTTTATGAGAGCCGAGACACCAAGACACAAATGCAATTAGGATTCTTGGTCACCCCTTATGCATACTGAGTTATTCCTTGTCCATCTCAATTTGCAGATGAATGGCTCTTTATAAACATAGCAGAACAAAGGAATCATTTTTAGCTAATATGTAGGTGAGCATTTACATTTAACCTCTTATATTAATGGGGATTAAATCTCGGGCAGTTTACGGCGGAAAGGGATAAACATTATTGTGTAGCCTTGATCGTCTCTGAAGAAGACGGAATCATTTTCCTACGTGCTGCTGACAGGGTAAGACCACACCAGAGTACCTTATGGAAACTGATGATTGATTTCTGCAATGCCACGCAAGGTATTAACGCTGAAAAATAAACTGGAATTGATCGAGTGCTTTGAACGAAAAGCTTTCCGTAAAGCAGGTAGAAGGGAGGTGTAAGTGTGGAAAGACGCAAGTTTATGAAGCAATTATTTTTTATTTTATTTTTTTTATCAATCCATCACATACAGCGAAACACCAATTTACAGTGAGGTAATAACAGTAACAATAGACGAGCACATATGACCATTCCCTAACCAGAAAAATCTGGATAATCGGGATTTGAACCCTAGACCTTGGCGTTGGAGCATTGACATGCAGGTATGCTAACCGGGGCCAGTCCAAGAAGGAAGAGAAAATGAAGAAAGAGTTTTATAAAGGTTGGTCTTAAGAAACGTACTTCTTAATATCCCAAATAACAATAGTTTGCAAACCCGGGACGAACATAAAACCAGCATTGCAATATGTTATTCTTGCAGAAAAACTGTTTAAGTTTGATGTTGACTGTTGAGTAGGTACCATTTGAAAGTCGACTTTTAATTCAATTTACCAAAGTTTACCACGTGCTGAGAATTGATTTCATAACAGACTTGGTGTTTCGTACTAACTTTGATGTCCAGATTTATACCTACCTCACCTTCAACCATTACTGCAAAACAACAACGGCTATGGATGAATATTAACCATTAGAATATCCTAAGACATTAAAAAGGATTAAATGTTGCCAATTATTTATAGATTATAAGCGGCAATTCCCTTTGAGGGGATACGGATTCAAGGAATTCAAATTCCAGGTAATGGGTCGAATTTGAAAGTGCCAACCCAAAAAAGTGCTGTTTCTCTAATGTAATGAATATCAGACGCAATACAGTATTTAAATTGAGCTAAATTTCATTAATAAAACTTAAGAGTAATCTTGAGACATACACAGTTGGTAATCTCTCCGTAGTGGTCTCACGATAACGATTTATCGATTTCTATGTTTACTGTGGAATCACTACATCAGTAATCTTGACTGTGACTTTGATGCATTAGCAATTTCAAAAGAAGTGATCGAATTGAAATAATGAACGGAATTAATGTTGTGAGGTTTACTTGGAGGTCTTATTTTTTTCGTGTATATATGACCAGTTTCCTCTGAGATAAGGGTATCTCAAGCTTAAAAGAAAGAATCCGAAACCCCTCGCTGTAGGTTCCTCCAAGTGGTGAGGGGGGGGCACAGAGAGGGCTCTCATGCCTCATTTCTTCTTTTTTTCACTATCAATAACCCCTCATCTCTTCTTCTCTCATGAAATGCTGGCCCTCTCTGTGTGCCGAACGCCTACCCATGCGTTTGCCGTGCATGGCGACCCGTGTCGGAGGGAAGGGGGATCCTGGTGGCTGAGGGTATTGGGTCTTGGGGGGGACTTAGCCCCTCCACTTTTCCCCAACACTCCACTTTGGCCCCTGCCTCTCCTAGACGGGCGGCCGGGAACTAGCCCACTCCCAGTCAATCGGCTCCTGGCGGCTGGGGAGCTTGGCGGCTCCTTTCGAGCGTACGCCAGTGGGGCAGTCTAGACCCACCAGAACCGCATTAGTCTTGCGCAGATGGTGGGATCTTAGCTATATCCTCCTGGTAGCCCTGACGTTGAAGTTCAGCGCCCCCTTGTTGAGCTCCGTGGTGGGTGGGGAGCCCGGAGGATGAAACAAAACTGCCAAATTATGGCTAACAAAAACCAAGGCGAGAATATAACCGAAAAAGAAGGTAAAATAGCAAAGAAACCCAGAGTTGAAGCAGAAGCTAATAATAATAGAAGTGATTGTGAAAGTAGTTGTAACAGTGAAGAGAGATTCTTCATTATCTCTAGTTACATAGATGGAGCTCTAAAAAAGCTGTCACCCTTTGCACTCCACAGGGTGTTAAAATTCATGCTGGGGGAGGTGGCGTGCGCAAAGCGTTTACGCGATGGATCCTTGCTGGTGGAGGTAAAAGATGAAAAACAAGCCGCTAAAATAAGAACAGCCACACTTTTCCACGACGTGGCAGTAAAGGTGGAAGCTCACAGAACCCTGAACTATGTTGAGGGTGTGGTCTTCAGCTATGACCTGCTAACAGTACCTGAGGAGGAAATCTTGAATGAGTTGAGGGACCAGGGAGTTGTTGGGGTGCGACGAATCAAATCTCGTCGTAATGGTGTCTTAGTAGACACCCCCAACCTTACCCTCAAGTTCGCAAGAACAGAACTTCCAAGAAAGATCTTGTCTGGCTATCTGTCTCTTGCTGTAAGACCGTATATCCCCAACCCCATGAGGTGCTATAAATGCCAAAGGTTTGGTCACACCTCCGCACGGTGCTTAGAAGCAGAGAAGTGCGGCCGCTGCGGTCAACAAAAGCATGAGGAACCGTGCACGTCTCCTCTAAAGTGCCTTAATTGCAGTGGAGAACACACTGCCTGGTCTCCTACCTGCCCAGTTTTTAAGGAAGAGAAGGCCATTCAGGAGATAAAGACCACAAAAAAGATCTCATACATTGAAGCCAAAAGAGAATATAAGGCACAAGCCCCACTATCGAAAGGTCCCTCATTTGCCGCAGTAGCCTCCAGGGCAGTGAAGACGAGGGAGATGGGCACACAGACCCACCTCCCCCCTGTATGTCCCCCCTGCAAAACCATTCTGACAACCTGCACCTTGGAGCAAAAAACCACTGCTACTCAGGCAACCAGAGTAGAAACAGCAGCAAAACCACCAACCAGACAAGAACACTCTCCATCAACTAATATGTCTGTGTCACCATCACCATCTGAATTGGATGACGTGTCAGAGGAAGAGCTGAAGAGACGCCTTGTCACATACAAACAGAAAAAGAAAGGGGGTCGAAGAAAAATTGCCCGGTAATGAGGCGTACACACTTCTTAATGTTGCAATGGAACTGTAACGGAGTTTATCGCCATAATGAGGAGCTGAAGATTTTAATTCATGATTTTAACCCCACTATTTTATGCCTCCAGGAAACCCACCTGAAAGCAACCGACAAAGGCAATATAAATGGTTTTAACGTTTTTAGATGTGACGATCTGAGTGGCCACAGAGCTAGGGGTGGGGCGGCCGTGGCCGTCCGGGAGACCCTTTACACCTCCCGGGTGGGACTCAGGTCTCCTCTCCAGGCTGTTGCGGTGAGATGCGGCATTCCAGAAATGGTGACATTCTGCAATGTGTATCTCCCTGAGTGGGCACCAGTAAGCCAAAGCAGCCTGGAAAACCTTATTAGTGAACTGCCAAGACCTTTCGTGCTTCTGGGTGATTTCAACGCCCATAGCACTCTATGGGGGGACAACATGAATGACGCCAATGGTCGAGGCCGTATAATTGAGAAGATTTTAAACGATTTTAATTTAATTTTACTGAATAACGGAGAGAAGACACGTTTTAACTCATTTAATGGAGAGACGTCCGTTATTGATCTAGTCATGTGCTCCAGTTCTATTGCAACATCTTTTAATTTTAACTGTCCACTCAGACTTGGGTGGAAGTGACCACTTCCCCTTACTTTTAAGAAAGCCTGGAGAGATACCAGAGTATTTTACCCATCCAGGCAGCTGGTGCTTACGTAAAGCCAACTGGCACTCATTTAAAGCAAATTTTAATTTTTCTAATGGCCCAAGTATAAATACTCCACAAGACATTGAGGCCTTCACAGCAGCGATAATAGACGCAGCCAGCTCCTGTATTCCGAGGACGTCAGGCAGACCGGCTCACCATCCTGTTCCATGGTGGAACGAGGAATGTGCCGAGGCTATCCGGCAGAGGAAAAGAGCACTACGCAGGTTCCAAAAATACCCTACTGCCATGAACCTTGCTGCCTTTCAACGAATGAAAGCAAAAGCACGTCGCATAGTGAAGGCTGCCAAGAAAGCTTCTTGGATCCAGTATATATCCACAGTCTCTCATCGAACACCAATATCGAAAGTTTGGAACAAAGTAAAAAGTATTACTGGTACTCGACACCTCAGCCCAATTACTGGTTTAGAAGTTGGTGACCTCACGCTGACTACCCCACAGGAGATAAGCAATGCCTTTGGCCAATATTATGCTGACATGAGTAGCAATGCCAACTATAGCACTCACTTCCGCCATATAAAGGATAGAGCGGAGAATATACATATTAATTTCAGAATGGGGAACACTAGTCTTCCCTATAATGATCGGTTCAGTCACTGGGAACTATCCGCGGCCATAGGAAACACTACAGACACCTGCCCTGGCAGTGACTTAGTACATAATGCTTTCCTCAGAAATCTTCCTCCACCAGCCATGGAACACCTCCTCAATATCCTGAATCGCCTCTGGTGTGAAGGCGTGTTTCCAGAATCCTGGCGGGAATCAGTGATAATCCCAATCCTAAAGCAGGGCAAAGATAAACGCCTCCCTTCCAGCTACAGACCGATATCCTTAACCAGCTGTCTCTGTAAGGTGATGGAAAAGATGGTGAACCGCAGACTAGTCTGGTATTTGGAAAACCACAAGCTCCTCTCTGAAATCCAATGTGGCTTTCGACATGGGCGATCCACGGTGGACCATTTGGTCTGGGTGGACAATATCCTCCAAGAAGCATTCCTCCTCCGTCAACATGTACTGGGCATATTTTTTGACATGGAACGGGCCTACGATCGCGTATGGCGACATAAGATTTTAATTAGATTACACGAATGGGGATTCAGGGGTAATCTACCAATTTATATTGGAAATTTTTTAAAAAATCGTGTTTTTAAAGTAAGGATAGGGAAACATTTATCTACACCTTATAGACAGGAGAATGGAGTCCCTCAAGGGTCTGTACTGAGTGTAACACATTTTGCAATTGCGATCAACGATATAGTCAAATGTGTCCGAAGACCAGTGATGGCATCACTATATGTTGACGACCTCGCAATCTTCTGTAGATCGGCGAAGCTTCAGAACGCAGAGAGACAACTACAAATGACGCTTAACAGACTGAATGAGTGGTCTCGCTCCAACGGCTTCCGATTCTCAAAAGAGAAAACGAAATGCGTCCATTTCTGTAGGCTGAGAGGGCTATTCCCCCAACCTTCCCTGAAGCTAGATAATAATCTCTTACCGGTTGTTGAGAATATACGATTCCTGGGTATGGATCTAGATAAAAGACTTAACTGGCAAACTCACATCAGTAACCTCAGGGACAGGTGCTTTAAACTTTTAAATATCTTACGTCATCTAGCAAACTCTTCATGGGGAGCAGATCGAGCATCAATGCTCAGAATATATCGAGCCTTAGTACGTTCAAAGATGGACTATAGATGCTTCATATATGCTTCAGCTCGTACTTCTTATATAAAATCTCTGTCCTCTGTACACCACAGCGGCCTACGGCTGGCAACAGGATCCTTCCGGACAAGCCCAGTACTCAGTCTCTACTCAGATTCTGGAGAACCACCGCTTGATATTAGAAGAGAGACGCTAATGTGTAATTACATTAGTAAGATTCAGTCCCTTAATACACACCCATGCTATGGCGTTATTTTTAACCCACGATTTTTAACACTTTTTAATAATAAACCACGGGCAACTAAACCATTACCGATCCGAATGAAACAAGTATTAGATGATGTTGCAGTAGACCTACCATTAATCTATCCTAATGGTCAACCACAATATATACCTTGGCACGTACCAGTTCCAGAGGTTCTGACCAGATTATCAAGTCTACCTAAAGCAACAACAGCTCCTCGTTTGTACCAGCAAGCCTTTGCAGAGATCCTATCAGAGTATTCTGAATTCACTCCATTTTATACTGACGGATCAAAATCCGACTCTGATGTTGCATGTGCTGTCATCTCTCCCATTTCTGAAGCCGTAGGACTAAAACTGCACCCAAAATGTAGCATATACACGGCAGAGCTCTTTGCTATAAAGACAGCACTTGTGCAAATGAAGACATACAATAAGCCCTGTCTGATCTGCACTGACTCATTAAGTGCCATACAGGCCATTACATCTTTTTCGCCTACACACCCGCTTGTAAAAGAAATTCACTCCTCACTCATTGCTCTGAACTCACGTGGGATCAGAGTAATTTTCTGTTGGATCCCTGGACATGTTGGTATCAAAGGCAATGAGAAAGCTGACTAGGCTGCGAAAGCTGCTCTCCTAAAAACGGATCTAGACACAACATATATTACTGCCCAAGACCTGAGGGTTATGCTTAGGGAAAAGATCCACGAGAAATGGCAACAAAAATGGCAGGACTTAGCTGGGAACAAACTTCGGGACATAAAACCTGGCGTCTCATCCTGGCAGTCCTCCGTTCGGAACAGTAGGCGAGAGGAAGTCGTGATCGCACGTTTGAGGATAGGTCACTGTGCCTTGACCCATGCATTCCTCTTTGCAAATGGGGAACCAGCACCAATGTGCCTTAGATGCAACTGTCAGCTGTCAATAAAACACTTACTCACAGACTGTGAAAAGTACCAAGTTTTGCGGGACCAATTACGCATCAGAGGAGAGATGAAAGACATTTTAGGTGACAACCCAGAAAACCTTGACAGGGCACTACAGTTCTTCAGGGAAGCAGGCCTGTATCATCGCCTCTAACTCTGGAACAATTGCGCTAAAGTCTTTTAATTAACTTATTTATTTATTTAATCTTCTTTTATTGTCTTAGCTCATTTTTAGGACCTATGCAAACATCACCTAAAATTTAGGTGATGTTTGCATGTTTTAGCTGTTTAAAGATTTTAATATTTCAATGTTCTGTCCATATTTGTAGTGATTGTAACTGTTCCTTTTTTTTTGAGTCACTGGCGCAAATAACCTAGCGGTTGACGCGCCAAAAAATTTTAATACTACTACTACTAAGAATCCGAAAGCCTTGTGGAGTTGGCAGTAAACCCAATCGGAGTAACATTAAATGAAAACCCAGTAGAGTGTAAAGTAATTGGTAATAATTTAAAAAGAAAGAAAAAAAAGGTAACCTTAACTTTGGGAGACAAGAAGACTCTGGCTGCAGCGATCTCTACGGAACATTTGCTAACTAGATATCTTATCAAAAATCTCAGAGTTTATTTACAAATTTTTATCAGTGTAATGCTTTTCATATAAGCAAAGCACTTCATGTAAGTCCAGTGCTCGGGGAAAGAATTCCTAAAGTCCCTCTCCCTTAAAGGCAAGCCTAACAGATTTTCCATGTGGTGGGTCATGGACGGAGCTGAAGGCATGATTCGTAAGATCCCTGTTCTCTTTCCAAACATTTATATCTCGGCAAAGGCAAGTATATTTTTAAAAATAGCATCTTACTAAAAATAATGGTGGCAGGGTTATTTATCGCTTTACGACTGACTTCCATAAATAATATCAAAGCGTTAGCAAGAGAAATTGATTTAGTCCGATTCCGACGGTATTCTTATTAAGATGTATAATGAATTTAAGGGTATTAATGAATTGTTTAATTCTCTAATCTCTTTGTGTTGATATAAAGAGTGAGAATAACGAATGACATTCCGTGATAATGTTCAAAATACCCATTTAACTTTTATTCTATGCTTGTAAGTGATCTCTGGTGGAACATTAATTTTATCCACAAAGAGGTACAAAAATGAAACTATTATTAAATATATATTTTTTGATCCGTGGGTTCACAATAAATTAATACTGATTAGACATAGGTGTGTGCTTATTATCTATTGATTAGGCACAGTTTTCTCATGTGATTTCCGTTTCCCATTCTGAGTACACCCGAAAGTATTTGATGAAAATACGAAGCGGATTCTCAACAGATTTAAGGAATCCACTGATGTCATACGGGCAAGCAGATTGAAAGATACAACTAAAAACGTATTCCGGAAACCGAATGGGAATCAAATACGTATGATTTACCGTCAAAATTTTCGTAATGCTTCGTTGAGTGCAAATTTTTTATGAGCTGCGGTAATATGGCTTTGTAAAAATGCATGCAGATTTGCTTTCTCATCGTGAGAGAATCATTTCAATTCAATTTTAAGGAATCCTTCACCATCCGAATTCATCAAAATTTTGTCCATCACACATTATATCAATAACTCAAATGGAATCGCGTACAAATCATTAGTTAGATCAACACTGGAACACGGTGCAACGTTTTGAGATACTCAAGCAATAACACTGATTAAAGAAGATGAGATGCTACAGATAACAGCCGTAAAATATGTTAAGAATAATTGCAAAAGAACTTCAAGTGTACTAAAAATGTTAGAAAAGCTAGGTTAGGAAACTTTAGAATACAGAAGGAAAATTTATAGGTTAGGAAGCTTTTACAACGCATATACAGGTAAACAGCACGGGCAGAAAAAAACATAGTTGTAAAATTTAACCCCCCTCTCAAAGGAATAAAACTGCTAAATTCCTTATCCTCAATAGAACAGTGAGTCAATGGAACTCTCTCCCTGCAGACATACTTGAGCCATTTCCTCCCCAAGGGCGTACCCACAAGGAAAAGTTAATTCAATTGTAATAGATGATACCTAAATTCAGTTATGATTGGCTGATTTTCTGAGATTCCTTGTGATGTAGTCCATGAGGTTTTGAATCATATAAATACATTTTTACGGGATGGGATAATATACGTAAATTTTTAATTATAAACATTTCTTGACTTCTGTCAGAGGGAGGTTTTCCAAGAGGTTTCTCTCCCTCCATGACCGAATGCCTGACCTGTATTGTGTTTACCCCTCAATTTCCACCATAATTAGAATAGGACAATTTTTATCTTTCTTGACCATGTACGACTATATGTATGCATACCTGTACAATATGTCATGTATAAACACTCCCAACTGACGTTTTATCTTATGTTAGTGCTCGTGTAATAATAATTTTATCATCTCGCACATTCCGTTAGAATAGCTTTCGACTATATTTCGAATATGTAACCTGCATACGAATGGTTGGGAAATACTTTGCGACATAAGCCCACCTTTAATGAACATTCATTGGAAAAAATGAAATGACCGCCGAGATTCGAAGCTGGATTAATTTTAGCTAGAAGTGAATTTAGAGTGATGAGCAGACATGTTGTTTGTTTAGTTCCATGTCTCGCCGTAAAGCATCAATGGCAACGATGTATTGATTTACCGTAGATTCGGAGGATTGGTCCGCTTTAGGGTGCGTAACGCTTATAGATGCGCAGGTGAGAAAGGCGTACAAATATATCCAGATGTGATTTAGACTTGTTTCGTAAATGCTTGTAATCAAATTGTGGATTAGAAGGTTTTTTCTTTGAATAGTATGTAAGGTACTTAATAACAACAATAACAATAATTAGTATTACTTATTTATCACATATAGGTTAAAAAGAACCCAATTCCATGTGATTTGATAAATTGAAAAATAATAGATTAGTTAAATAAAAAAAGCATATTCAAAAAACAGATAAAAAATACACAAAAAACGGAAAAAATTCAATTTTCTAAAACTTTTATCCAAAATAGTATGTATCTAAATATGATATTCACGGAGATATTTTGCAAAAACGGAAATTTGCTTCGAAGAATAAAGCTCGACTTCCGGTTAACTGATTTACTCCAAAAACTAATCAACTCTGACAGCACCCACCACAGTGCTATATATGAAGTTTAGTATTGATACAATTAATAGTTTTTACGTTAGAGCATCCACAATCACACACACACAGACATAATTCCGAAAATGGCCAAAACGTGTTCTAGGGACCCCAAAACATGTATTTCCGTTGAAATTTGTTGATTTTTTCATGAAAACAATACTTTCTCTATACTACGTATATGGAGAAAGTAAAAACGGGTGGAAAAAGCTGGTCATAGTCGCCCCACTACAGCGAGTAACTATGTACTCTGCACATTCTGCGAATGTACAACAGTTCGGGCAGGCAAGGAGGGCAATGTGCCTGATCATGCCTCAGCCTACTTGAGCCATGGGCACGCCTGCTCACGATTTGGACGAAGGAGGCTTCGGACCAGCTACGAGAGGAGATTCAATCGATACAGTATATATACTCGGTGCACCTGGAAAATGTAGTTCACGATGACTTAATTTTGTGCCTTCAAATTCGCTCGAACAGTGGAGGTCGAGGTGACATGACTTTAACGTAAGGCTAGTTCTTTAGTCTGACTTCTAATCATCATAACTATTTTACCTCGCCTAATAAAGGATCAATCTATCTATCATACTGAATTGCATAATTATCCAACACCCCGAAATTTCGATAAAATCCTTAAGTTTTTTATCCTTATAAGAAGTACTAACATTCATTTTACAAAAATAGGTTAATTATACCTATTTGTAATTAAGTTTTCTTATGATAGTGTATTGCTCGATGCAGTATATTATTCCTCTTTCAAGGAACATCCAATGTGTAGCATCATTATTATTTTATAGATAAAAAATAATCGATGTGCGCTAAGGGGACTATATTGTAAAGATAAGCAGGGTCGAAGTTGCTTTATGACATTTGCGTAAATTTTTGCTGAATTTTTAGTATATCGCTCATCCTTTATATGCATAGCGTGTTTAAATTGACTGGATTCGTTTAATGCCCAAAAACGAATATTTTATATAGGTTCAAGAAATGAATACGCTTGTATTGTAATGTGCTCTTCCTCCTTTATTTCTCTTTTTTCAGTGGAAAAACGTAAGGAAGTTTGCTATTTATGAGAAATAAATCTCGACTGATCAGAAGACTTCCACTGAAGTGTATTGTCAGGGTAACTTGAAGTCGTGGTGGTTGCCTAGAACTTAGCAGATTTTGATACGTACCCCGCGAGCCGCCAGTGACATACGACAGGGTAGCAAATGTCAAATGTGAACACCTGCTTAGCATTAAGCTTGAATATTAAATAATTTTAGGATCCAAGAAAACATTTTATAGTAAGTCATTGACTAGTGAGGATGTTCATACTCAACAATTAGAGCATGTTGGATTGAGTTGAGAGATAAGTTCCTTAGTTTTGTTTCGCATCAATACCGAGATATTACATTTACGTTTTTACAATGAAAGTCGTGCTTCTGAATGTAAAATTAGCAACATTAAAAAAGCACACGAAATTTTATCAGACCATTAGAGTGCCTCATAATCAGCTGAATCCATCGAGTTCCCGAAGTTAAAGCTTCAAGTACTGTCCACCGATAAAAATTAAAAATAATTCACATGGCAGAAAATTTATTTATACGCCTATTTATGTTAATTTTAATGTCTATTCAATACATGCATATATGTTTATTCATTATATATTTAAATATCGAGAAAATTTCGATTAATTATGAAATAGCCGACATTTGTTCATTTTTATCGCTTCGTCACTTACTTTTTTGACATTTCAGTGAGTATATCTTTAGTATATGAGTCAGTTAGCAAGGGATCGTTTTTCACAGTATACCTGTTAGCAAACATAAACTATTTCCAGTCATAAACATTTATCAGTGGCGAAATATTACCGAGGCTAAGAAATAAGCAAATCTCCAGAAGTATTTTGCAATGTTTTCCGTTTTATCAACTAAATATAAAAATATTACACTGTATAGATCACAGGGAGGCAAAAGTCCAGTATACAATTGTCTACTTGAAGTATGTGCTATCTATAAAGTATTCAGCCCGAAGGCCGGTTGGTGCCTCACCCCCTCTGACATAAGCTACTAAGAGCTTGTAGAGAGGAATGAGGTTTACTAGGCAGGATAAGGAGTGAGGTAGTTTGCCCTTGCTTTTCTCACTGAGCCAGAATAGTATAAACGGAACATGTCCATGCAAGTGAAGCACAATCACTCTGAGTAACACTTTTGTAGGCACTCTAAAAGGAGGGACCTTGATCAGTGGAATTATCCGCTCATGCTTCAGTAGCTTTCGATACATAATAGCAATTATGAAGACAAAAGAAAATGAAAGATTATTTTTTCTCTATCCTATACCAAATGACAAATGAAAATTATCCAGTCATCAGAGTATGTTAGTAGGAAGAAGTATGTGCTAAACACGGAATATCCAAAAATAAATTGCAAATGTGTACTAGCCTCCATGACTTATGACGTTACTGTCTCTCAATCTTCTTCTCATTACTCTTAAATAATTCCTCCTCCTACGTCTTTCCTCCAAAACAGCAGCCAAAATAAGATGCCCGTCCATGTTGTCACTGTTTCACTTCCTGTAACTACAGCTTTCTCGGAATCGTTACGATCTCACACTAGTTTCGATCGTTAGCGAGATCCAAAATTGCATTTCTGAGATATCGCGCGTTAATGAAAGAACATGGCCAACTTCTCACTTTTTTGGGACTTCTCACTCGATGTGATAATTAGACACTCTAAGCCAGGCATGTTCAAAGAAAATGCCACGGTGGCAACCACCTGCCACCGCACTCATAGCCGTGGCAAACTCGGTTGTGCGGTAGTGTGGAGGGGGAATCTAAGTCGCGGCGCGGCTGCGGAAGACGGTGTTGTGGTAGCGGTTGGAGCAGCGGACGGTTCGGAGACAGAAATGGTCAAACGTAGCACGGTCAAATGTGGCTTTGCTATTATTATTGAAACCAATAATTCGGGCAACTACAAAATTTACTTATTATTTGTTTTCATGCCTATGCTTTTTACAAGAGTAGTATGATAATATTTATAAAGCTTTAATAGCCTAGTTACAAAGGTTCCGAGGCCAAAACCCTTTTTGCCATGGTGATATTTGACTAGAAAAGACAATGACTGCAAAGGCTTAGTCTAGCGCGAAAGAGAAAGTTTTCTCTCTCACTCCCGCATAAGCGTCGCGTCGATCCAACGACGTGGTAGCGAGTGAGGGAATCAAATCCCAAGGGTTGAGGTAATGGTAGGGGAGGTAGGTTGCCCTAGGCCGAATCCCGTGGCATTCCTTGGCGCCACAGCCACCGTGGCAGCGTTTGTGCATGCCTGCTCTAAGCCCTGGAGCCAGGAAACCAACGCCCAAATACGCATCGCCGCGAGTCGACGCGCGCCGCCGAAGTTGGCGAAAGCCCAACTTTTACGCGCGTAACACGTGAACATGGCGGTGGTGCGCAGTGAAGCAAGTATAGCGTCATGTGAAGTGAGTGACAAACTCCTCATTGAGACAATTCGCGATAAGTACTCATATCTGTACAATGTGCGGGATTTCCGCTATCGCAGTCCTTCAATCTCATCTCCTATACCAAGTTGTGGTATGCACAAACCCCTTTATATTTCAAGTCGAATTAGAATAAGATCGATTACTTAAATCTTTATAATTGTCTTAATTAATTTTTCTTTTTTAAAAATACACTCCTCGTTTTGTTATAATATTGTATATCACCTGGGTTCAATTCTATGGGTGAACTGCAGTTAACGTCAACCGGCGCGTTGTTGCGTAACCTAATCGTAATTTGCCTATGCTAGTTGCGACAAATGCAATGATTCCACTTGATACCATTAAAGCTGTAAAACGAGAGATGTGTGGTTTTGATAGACTATTTCCGTTCATTTTACAATGATTATCATTTACCCCAAGAAATAGATAAATAATGTTAAAATATCGGATATTATATTGATATTTCGAAAAAGGGTTTTAAATTTGGCAATCGTATTAAGAACAATGAGCTGTATATAGGAGTAATTATTTCCCAACTAATTAAGTGAAAACTTCTTTCTTCTTTGCGGCAATTATTCTAGAAGGCAGAAGGTCATGACTTGATTTCACGATAGTATCTTAAAACTATCTCATAATGTGTTCGAATACCTGCGATTTCATCCCCAAAATACACTAGCCCTTAATTGTTCCGAGAGTATATAAATGTTCTCACAATCCATATATCGCAGTCAAAGATGCCTTACTGAGAGTTATGGAGCTAAATCAACACGTCGGCTCGTCATTTTCTAAAGATAGATATTTTAGTATCGGTCTTTCCATTATAGTTACTTGAGTTTTGAGTTGAATAAAACTTAATTAAGAAATTCCAAAGAAAAACTAGTTCAACCAAATTTTAGCTTGATATATCTCGCGTGTGAAAATGTAATAGAAAATGTTTTGTTCTGATCTTTTTGGTACTTAATCACAGTTAGAAAAAAATAAGTTCCCATTATTTCGCCCTCTCAAACGGAGTGCCCAATTTGAAAAAACTTTATTTCAAAATATGTTAATTTAATCTACACAAAATTTTAACACAATATTGCCGTATACATATTAAATCAGAATTAAAAATTTCAAAATATTTCCTTCCCACAAAAGTAATTGTTACCTATTATGTAAAACAACTTTTCCTGAGTAAAGAAAGTAGGTTCAAATGCAAGGTTGGTTTCGTTACCAATCTCCTGGTAGGATATTTCATAATATATAGCATACGTTAACTTTAACTTAATTTATAATAACTGCAAAGGCGTCTGTTCCCCAGTGGGGCCATAATGAGTGTTGGTGTCACGGTAAAAAAAACCGTTGAGGAAGGCAACGGGAGACCACCTCGACTACATATCCCATGTTATGATGCACAAACAAAACAATATTGGTATTGGCAAAGGGTTTCAGCCTTCTAGGATGAGTATCATGCCCGGTAGTGATGGGAGTAAGGCCATCTCGGTCGTCATTCCACGAAACCCTTACACAAGGAACGACAACAAAAGAAGAGAGAAGATGGAAACGAGGGTGGGGACATGGAATGTTAGGACAACGCTCAGGAAAGGGAAATTGGAAAACGTAAAGTTAGAAATGAAGAGGTCCAACATAAATGTACTAGGGTTATGCGAAGTGCGGTGGAAAGACGAGGGAGACTTCTGAAGCGATGATGTTAGAGTCATTTTCAGTGGGGGAAATACTAGCCAGAGGGGAGTAGCTGTAGTGTTGGATAAGAAAACGGGAGAATCCGTGATAGCCAGCGAGCTAATAAGCGATCGGGTTATGTCGGTAGAAGTAAAGTCAGAACCAGTTATACACGGTTATAGTTCAGGTGTACTTGCTCACTAGTGATTACAGTGAGGGTGATGTAGATATGGTCTATGAACGAATAGAGGACGTTATGGGAAGGGTTAAGGGCAATAAGAATCTCGTTGTTATGGGAGACTGGAACGCGGTAGTCGGGCAAGGCAAAGATGGGGAGGAGGTGAGAGAATTCCGTTTTGGGAAAAGGAACGACAGAGGACAGAAACTGATCGACTTTTGCAAAAGATATGATCTGTGAATCACAAACACACTCTTTCAGCACCACAACAGACGAAGGTACACATGAAAAAAGCCCGGGGATACAGATAGGTACCAAATTGATTACATTTTGGTATGAAAGAGGTTTAGAAATAGTGTTAAAAACTCGCAAAGTTTTCCTGGTGCTGATGTCGACTCGGATCATAACCTGGTCATGATGAAAACCGAGCTTAAGTTTAAAAAGATCATTAGACCAAAACGTACACCCAAATGGAATTTAGAAGCTCTAAGGGGTGGGAAGTCTAAAGAAGTTCAAGATTCGGTCAGCAAGGCTCTTGATAGTAAGAGGAGGGAACTATCCAATAACGAGGAATGGGAAAAGCTTAAAATTTGTGTGAAGGACTGTATTCAAAAAACTGTTGGGAGGGTTAAACAAACTAAAATTAGAAAACCATGGGTAACTGTAGAAATGTTAAATAAAATGGAGGAAAGATGGAAATGGAAAAGAGTCAACACTGACCATGGGCGCAGAATGTACAGAGCACTAAACAACGAACTAAGAAGGGAAACTAGGTAATTAGGCTAGGGAACCGTGGTGGAAGGGGCAGTGTAATGAAATAGAGAAGCTGGTGGAAAGCGGGAGGGCCGACCTAATGTATAGTAAAGTAAAGCAACTGACGGGGAATAGAATTAGTAATAGAATGGTGACGGTTAAAGACAGTAAGGGAAGTCTATTAAGAACCTGGGGGATAAGGCCAAGAAATGTTTCTATGATTTAATTAGGAAAATTTATGATGAAGGGCAATGGTCAGAGGATTTTACCAAAACTATCTTGATTCCTTTACACAAAAAGAACAAGGCTACAGAATGTCGGGATTATCGTACAATTAGCCTAATCTCTCACAAAGAAAAAGTAATTCTGAGGGTTTTGAATAGACGGGTCGAGGGAAAAATTAAAGGGCTAATCGGAGAAGACCAGTTTGGTTTTCAGAGAGGAAAAGGAACGAGGGATGCAATTGGGGTGATGAGAGTACTTGCGGAACGAAGCCTGGAATTTAAGAGGGACTTATGTGTATGTTTTGTAGATTTTGAAAAGGCTTTCGATAGAGTCCAGTGCCCAAAACTGATAGGGATATTAAAGAAATATGGGTTAGACTGGAAAGATAGACGTTTAATTCAAAATTTTTATCTGAATAAAACAGCCTGCGTAAGGATAGCTGATGGGGAATCGGTTTGGGCTGAATTGGGTTGGGGGGGTAAGACAAGGGTGTCCTATGTCCCCAACGCTTTTTAATATAAATGCAGAGGAATCGGTGCAAGAAGCCTGGCAAGATATAGACAAGGGAGTAAAGGTTAGTGGGGATGTAGTGAGGTCTGTAAGGTATGCTGACGATAAAGCTATTGTCTGTGATTCTGTAAAGGGTTTGCAAACTTTAGTAAATGCTCTTAACGATAAAGGAAGGGAGTTTGGTATGAAAATTAATGTAAGTAAAACTAACGTTCTGTGGTTCACTAAAGGAAAGAATGCTAAGTTAACCGTTAGGGTGGATGGGGAAAAACTAGAGCAGGTAGATAAATTTTCTTATTTGGGAAGTACTCTCTCTTGGGACGGAAGATGTAAAGATGAGGTTCGTAAAAGAATAGCCTTGGCAAAGGAAGCCTTTATGAAGCGAAGGGAATTACTGACCAAAGGTCTTGATAAAGGAATCAGGGAAAGATTGGTGAAATCCCTGGTTTGGAGTGTGTTGCTCTATGGGTGCGAAACGTGGACCTTGAGAAAGGAAGAAGTCAAGCGATTGGATGCCTTCGAGATGTGGGTGTGGCGTAGAATGGAAAAAGTTAGTTGGGTTGATAGGAAAACAAACACGGAGGTGTTAGAGATGGTTGGGGAAGAGAGGGCTTTGATTGACGTTATTAAACATCGTCAGAAGAAATGGGTGGGCCAAATATTCAGGGGAGAGGGATTGGTAAAGGTTGTAATGGAGGGTAGGATTCAGGGGAAAAGGCAGAAGGGAAGACAGAGACAGAAGATGTTGGATTACATAAGGGGTGGGGTTAAATATAAGGATATGAAGGTGATGGCTATTAATAGGGATTTTATATAGTGCCGAACCTACCGAAAGGTAGAACACTTATGAATGACCCGTTATTTAAAATTCTGTATACAATATCCTCGCAAAAATTTGCATAACTTTTCCCCAAACTCTTATCTCTTTCTCTTTGTGGAGGTGTAGATGGGATATTATACTCGTTCTATTTCTATTTGAATTAATTTTATTGTATTGTAGATAAAATGTTCAGAAATTCTTAACTGAGCGTTTTTTTTCTGGTTACCCGTACCACCGAAAATGAAGACGAAATTGGCGGAGACAATCCACATCGATTAGAATAACCTGGAAGAACAGGGGTAAATAAAAAGGCTACAAAAACCACAGGATAGGGTTTAATTCGAAAGAGAAAGGAACTTACTTGATACGAAGAAGATGATATGAAACCTGGCGAAACTCAACCTTCAACGGACAAAGGACTCTCCGGTAGAGATGATTCCCCAAAGTTTTGATATATTTTAAACTCAACTTGTTAAGTTTCATTTGACTACTAATACTATCGAAAAGTTAGGGATCATCTTTACACACGGATATATTAAAGTAAATGAACTTCCGATATATCTATCAATGTTGATAGAAAAAGATCAAATATACTTCACTTTCCTATAGGAATATGACAAAGTTATTTCAATTATGTTGTAATTATTTGAAGGACTATTCTCTATGTAACCAACAATGAAAAGTTTGGTCATTGGTCTATCCGCTAGAGCGATACTTTTTTTAATTTTTGTAGTATTTAAGTCATAGGAAAGTATTGAACTAGTGTAAGATATGGAGTTAACCGAATAATGTAATGCAAGGTCTTGCCAGTAAATACCATGTATTTCTTAAAAAACCTGTATTCTTGTAAAACAGAATGTGAAGAAATACATGTTTCTCACAGTTTATGTTAAGTTCCAAGTAGAACAGATATGTAAGTGCAAAACTGTAGAATATGAGGAATTATATGATTTGTACGAACCATAAAATTACGAACTTTTCTTATATGATTATACATAAACTCGTTGAGAAAATGTAAGATTATTACATACTACTGATAATAAATTGCTGTATTAATGATATTAATTAGTGGCCTTAAGGAAACAAGTATCCAAAATGAACTTCAAACAAAATATCTTTAGGCAGTTACCCAGATTTTAGGGATTAACAAGCAACAATGTAACTTCCGCCGTAGGGTATCTATTAGAAAAAATTTAAATTTCCTAAAAATTGATCTTAATTTCAGTATCCATTAGGGGTATGATAACAGTATTGCGTTCAGTGATTTGAATGATAAGCTTTCAGTTAATTTGAACTCCAGCTAACACGAATACAATGCTAAGCTGGTTAAATGAGGATATAAAGACCAGATAGAATATACCAGATAGAAAGCTGGTTAGTGAGGATATAAGCGACAGTGAAATATTTCCAAAGGATTACACTATTTACCGCCGGGATCGTAGGGAAAAGACAGGTGGCGGTGTTTTTATTGTGGTTAAATCATCTCTCCAGAGCAAGCCGAGGACTTCGAATGACAGCGATATAGAAAGCGTCTGGTGCACAATAAGCCAACAAAACAAGCCGAACATAAATGTATGTGCGTTTTACCGACCACCAAACTCTTCTCGACAGGTTTTGCGAAATCTGAACGACGAAATAAATTTATACACGAATAAGAACAACCAGAGTATAACTATAATCGGGGGGGATTTTAATCTTCCAGGCATCGACTGGAATAATCATAGCATGAAGAAAAGGGCCCGGGAAGTCGACTCATGTAAAAAGTTATTAAATTTACTTCAGAAAAACTCGCTAAGCCAAGCAGTAAAATCGCCAACCAGGGGTGACAATATACTCGATCTCCTTTTAATTAACTTTCCTGAGCGCATAGAGAACATATCGATTGACGAAGGTCTTGGAGACGACAAAGGCGTTTTTGCAGATATTGAGATAAACCTTAGCAAGTACTTATAAGAAACCCAATCGCAAAATTTATCTCTATTCCAAAGCCAACTTCGAGGAATTTAACGGAAAACTAACTACCGATATTAATTCATTTAAGTCGCGCGTAAGCTACAGCAACACTGAGGATACATGGAAATCATTCGTGGAGATAATACATAAATATGTAGATTTGTATATGCCTTCGAAATACTATAAAAATGATTGCGAGCCCAGATGGTACGATAAAGGGGTTAGAAGGGCTCTCCGCAAACAGAGAGATTTGCACGGAAAAGTAAAGCCTTTTATGGGAATAGATCAGCCTGTTCCAAATCCATCACGATCACTATTGCTAGAAAAGCATAAGAAAGAATAATGCGACACCAAGCAAGCTATGCGTAACGCCCACAGCAACTTTAAAAGAAATTTCTTGGGGAATGTTTAGAGGAAGACCCTAAAGCTTTCTGGTGCTACGTTAGAGAGGTACAGATAAAGGTACAAACAGTGAGCTCGATAAGGGATATCGAAGGTAACATTACTTGCGATTCGAAGAGGAAAGCGATCATTCTATACGAATTTTACCAAAACGTATTCACATCAGATTGTAATATAGACATCCTCTCTAAGGTTAATATACTGGATTCCATGCCAAATATAAATATTACGACCTATGGTATAGTTAAAATATTACGCTTAATTAAGCCAAATAAGTCGCCAGGGCCAGAAGGCATTCCGGCAAGAGTGCTTAAAGAACTGGTAGAAAGTGTCGCCCCCTATCCCAAAATTATATTTTATAGCTAATATTACTCCTGTTTACGAAGCAGATTAAAGGAGGACCCAGGAAATTATATACCTATATCATTAACTTCGCTGTCTGGAAAGGTAATGGAACATATCGTCGTAGCTCACTCATGGGATTTTTAGATAGAAATAATTTCCCCGACGCGAACCAGCATGGTTTTCGATAATCCCGATCATTTAATACTTAATTAATAAAACATTAATAGCTCTATTTGTACACGATATCTTAAAGTCTGCCGAGAGTAAAAAGAGAGGGGACGCTATTTTCCTCGATTTCAAAAAAGCATTCGATAGAATGGGTCCCCCACTACAAACTAATTTAAAGACTGAAATTAGCGGGTATTAACAAGGAAGTAGTCGACTGGGTTAAGAATTTTCTCTATGAGAGGGAACAACAAGTTGTACTGGATGGCGTTAGCTCAAATAGAGTCAAAGTTACCTCTGGCGTACCTCAAGGTAGTGTAATTGGACCTCTTCTTTTCCTGAATCATATCAAACACTTGAGTGACGAGATAGTTAGAAATGTGAGGATATTTGCGGATGCCTCGGTTATATATAGAGAAATAACAAACGAGGAAGACCGAACATCTCTCTCAAACGTTTGAGTCTTCATCTAAAGGTGTTGCGAAAAATGGGAATGAAATATTAACGTAGGTAAATGCTCCGTAGTTGATTTCTTCGGAAAGAAAAAATTGGGTCCAAATCACCAGTACAAAATTAATGGAATGAACAAAAAAGTAGTAGATTCAGTTGAATACCTAGGGATCAACATTACTTATAACTTAAATTGGAGCTCGCATATTCGAAAAATCTGCGGCAAAGCAGGTAAAAGGCTTGGCTTTGTATAGCGTATTGTCGGTAAATGCGATGAAAAGGTGAGAGAGTGATGTTATTTTACCTTGGGCAGACCCCTTTTGGAATATGCGGCAAGTATATGGGATCCGGCGGATGTAACGTGTACTCGCGAACTAGAGAAAGTGCAGCGAAAAGCGGTTCGTTTTGTTAAGAAATATTACGATAAAAAAGCAAGCGTAACAAAAATGCTCGCAGACGTAGGTTGGGAATCCTTGAAAGAAAGGAGATTGGAAGCTAGGCTGCGATTGCTTAATAAATTCAGGGAAACTACATTTTCAGAAGATACAATCGGTATCATGCAACCCCACTGCTACCTCGGTGGATCCGATAATGACCGTAAGTTAAGAGAAATAGATGCTAGGACGAATCATTTTAAAAATTCTTTCTTTTTCGCGAACGATATGCGACAGTAACCAGTAGTTCAGTGGAAGTTGTTTAGATTCAACTGTTGTTTACACCCCCTGCCACATGCCGAAAGGCGGCTTGTAGGGCATTAATGTAGATGTAGATGTAAGCAAGCTTACTATTAAAACGTAGTGCTGACAAACAATCAGATACCATTCCAATTACCTTTATTTATTCCTGCATGTTATATTTATACTAAGCGTTATGTTTCACTTACTTGCCTCTTTATTTAATCATCTTCCTACACTTTTATTACTTTTGGTTTCGTAAACCAGTACCAACACTTACTCCTGGAGTCATCCACGTTCTTGATGGTTTTCCTTCCGCTGCTGATGAGGGGGGGGGGGGAGGGAGGATTTGGGGGGAATACGTAACACCCTAACGTGGGGACCCGGCCAGATCAGAGTGGCGTGCAATGGGGTTCATCCTCATGCCTAAGGATCTCCCCTTTACCATTCATAGCTGGTTAACCGCGGGATCCGACCTCATAGACAGAAAGATCGAACTGGTGAGAAGAGAGGGCTAAGTTAGCTCCCCCCAGCAGAAGAAGGTGAAAGTAAGGGCCCTGGAAAAGATGCCTACATCTGTAGGCCTTTCGGCTAGGGTTGAGAGGAGTAAGGCATTACTCCCTCTTCCCCTACAGAGCAGGTAGTTAATACATAAAAACACACTTCATTTAAAGCTGCATTCAATTTTTGGATTGGTAGCAATTGACTAGAATTTATTATTTTCATGACTTACTGCAATATTTACTTGTCATGGGAAAAAAGTTTAAAATCATATTAAATTTGATTTAAAGACAAATTCGTGAAATTATTTGACTATTAATAATTATCAGTATGAAAAATGTTTAATAAGAAACTAATATTTCAAATTTAAAAAAATGTTTCTTAATCTATGGCAAACTAAATTAATTTGAACAGTAAGTGGCAATAAAGCATTTACAAAATTGACAGTAAAGATTGTTAATACTCACAAGGTTACATCGTGAGGGTACATTGGGAGCTTTAGTTTCAGCACTTAACCTGTAAAGAAAGGAATTATGTAATGAATATTCCTTAATTCCTAATAATATATTTTTTAAAGTATAAGTATTTATGAATATTTGTACAGAACTTAAACGAATCATTATAATTTTATTTAATGGTTTTTCTTGTGTTTCTCACAATAATGTGAAAATACGACAAATCGTTATCCCCAAGTTCCACGCAGTTGAGATTATGTTTGAACCATTTCCATTACACATAAAATATTTCTTTGAATTTACAAACATTCTTGGAGACAAAGTATTAATTTAAGTTGCTTTATTATTTTCTCCGGATATTATCTAATGACTGCAGAAAATAGTAATGGCTCTCAATGGTCCATCTTAGCCAAATATCTACTATCATTTTTGCAATTTACAATGATAAAAAAGATTTTCCGGTATGTTGATTGCTTTTTTCTATAACTGTCGGTTTCTATTGTCCATCCTTAACTTTCTTCATCATTCATATTGCAAATAATTTTACTCACTTATGTTATGAAATACTGCCAAGAACATTCCACCACTTCATTATAAAACGAAGGTATCCCTTAAAAACATTCAATAACTGATTCTTAATGATAAATTTAGATAATTGATAATGATTTACTTACAGAATAAGACGCACTTTCAAGTCCAACAACGTAAAAGAACAATAAATGTAATTTACTTATAAGTAATTAAACAAATGAATGCCAGCCATCTGCTCCAGAATAAACTTTGTTTCCGCGAAACGAACAATGCAAGTATTATCATGATTTTTAAAATCATAAAAGTGAATTTTTATTTTAGGAGGTAGGAGAAATTCGGTCACGAGCTTTGTATGTAAAGGCTAAAAATCTGAAGGTCGTTTAGGACTGTTATCGGTCAGCTTTTTGGAATTTGTTTGTGGAAGACAATCTCAACGTTCGTAGAAAAACTTAAAGCGAAAGTAACGGAAAGGGAAAGCAAAACATCAATGAGTATTCGAAGAAGCCAATCTTAAATACATGAAATTCCGTTTCCTTTTTTGGAACCATGGAGATAAAATGAAAGAGAAAGTATATGTTTGTTACCAAGAAGAATGACTCGAAAACTGATTAGTAGAAAACAATACAAATGTGTTTTAAATGAAGAACGGGGTTGAAAAATAATTATACTTTGGTATAACAACTATCAACGAAGAATATTCCATCTAGAAATCGAAACTTAGACCAAAAATATGGAAGGAATAAAACTTCGAGGGAAAGTTAACAACTTTTAATAGTGCAAAGAAATCTTAAAGGGATGATTTTACAACAAAGAAATTGATAAACGATGTTCACTGGGCCAAGGGGGTTTCAGTATTCATTTTGCATGAAGATTTCCAAAAACAATCAGATAAGTTTGCTTGCATATGTGCACTTCTTACACCATAAATAAAGTTATATTATTATTTTTATTATAACAACGTGGTACTACAGTCAATGATAAACGGAGAGGAAGAGGAAATATTCCTGGATCGAAATAACTGTGAAACGCTTCTTTACTGGAATGTTACACTTGCAAAAGTTGTCTTAACTTATCAGAAATTTCAAATACATCAAAAAGGCTTGATATGTAGTATAAGTCTCTGGCAAGTCTCTTTATTCTAAACAAAAGAATGTTTGTGTTCGGAAGACCCAAATGTAAACATTAGGTATAAGGCTGATGTTAATTACAATCAGACTTCATTTAACGAGTCGAAGATCAGAATTGTAATACGATGATGTACTTAATTCTTTATTAAAGAGTAGAGTTATCAATTGTTACTTATTATGATATGGCAAAGATATAACAAAATATTTTGATTTTCTGTGTGTATGCGTCGATGAGAACGAAAGCGCATTTCATACTTCGTAACTCGCAGCAGGAGGGTTGAAGGCCAAATAAAACCGTGTCTTCCGAGAGTAGACGATTTGCGTAAGGCTGGATTCCTTTTTACTGTACAAAGTTATACTCTCCTCTTTAAAAATAAATGGATCACATTTTTATTGACATGGAATTACTACAGCCCATAACTCAGTACGTTAAATTGAAATTATGACGAAATAATGATATTTAAACACGAAGCTCAGCGAAAACAACGACTATTTGATACATAAATAAAAAATCCAGTTACAATGGATTAGCCTTATTCCAATAGGATTATCTATAGGACCCCACTTATTAATTCATAGCTGATAACGTTCGGATATTTAATAGAATTGTTGATAAATTTACACCCAGCAAAAGATTTCTCACAGAACTATGACTAACCGATTCATACAGAATACAGACTGCTATAGCAGAGAAAATAGTACAGCAAATGAAAAAATTCATCGTATTGGATGCTTAATGACAGGTCTGCGTAACTGTTTGATTCAATTTTAACTAAGCGTTCTCTTTACTTGACGACAACGCACAAACAGTTTGAGGAAAACGAAGAATTATATTATTGAATTTAAAAATGCTTATTCCTGTAAAACCTAAATCTCAAAACATTAATTAAATATAAAAATGAAATTCTTTGAAGTTATATAGTCACTCAACTTCTGCGCTTTGACATTCAACATGAAAATACGTCCCTCTGGCATAAGTCCGCGACAAAATTAAAATAAACAATGAATTGGTGAAACAATTCCTACGTCATCAAAGAATAAGAATTTCCAATCCTCCAAAAGAGCCCTCCGCTTTGTTTCTGGCATGCTCTCGTTATTTGTAAATAGAGATTATCTTATACGAGTAAAAGTTTGATTGCATTCTGCAAGCATATTAATGATACAAATTTTAAGTCGGTATCATATCGGGAAAGCCCTCAAACTTAATTCTGTATTGCCCCTTTGAAATATATGGTAAAATATAAATGGTGCCCTAGGGTAGAACCAATTATCAAAAGGTAAAAGATAAAATGTTTTTATGACATATTCATTATTTCTGTTCATACGAGTATGCCTGGCCATTGAATTACCACCTTCTCGGTGAATGACTCATAAAAAAAGTAGAATTCCCGCAATACATTTCGAATACTAGAGCCACCTGAGAGTATCTATTCTTATATTTAACTGCAATCAACTCAATGTAATTCGGTAATAAATAAGTGTTAAAATTATTGTGTAAATCAGCAATCAAAGATATACCTTAATAGAATGGAGAGCTCCCTATTTAGAAGTAAGAATTTTTTTTTTAAGATTTCCTACGAATGACAAACTTATTAGAAATGCAAGTATTGATCTTTATTAAAAAGAACTTAAATTTAACATGATATAAATGGGCGAATTGTAAGGAAGTTTGAATAAGACTGTCCATCTGATTAGGGACTTAATCGTTGAGCATTAAAATTAATGGTTTATGAAGGCGAGGCATAATTACTAAAGCGTTATATGTTCACAAATTGTCTTAACTTTAATAAACTAATTTCACCTTGAGTGCCCTTGCTCCTACTGTTTGCATTAAAGAGGTCGTTCAATTATATACTACCATCGGAACTTTTAAATTCAACCAGTCTCTTCAATTATGTAAGCGATAGACATATGATTTTGAAAGAAAATAAAATATAGATATGAATCAATATAATTCAATTCAATTATAAGATGCAAATAAAATTGTAATTACTTATCCCCAGTCGCCAGAATCCATGAGCCTCTTCCGTGACTATCTTCGACGGCCTTGGATTTTGATACACGAGAGAACCACACAGCAAAAAACAACGAAAGGAGTGGTATTTTTCGCTTAAAATCTGAAAAAAATAGTAAAAAATATTAATGTGATATCAAATTATAGCTATCCTTTAATATTCTACTCTGGAGCCTGAAGCATGCATAGAGTTATCAATACGAATTCAATTTTCAAATGAGATTTCCATTAATTTAAATCAGCATACCCGTTATGGATAGTATTAAATATAGCGAAATAATTTTTATCGAGATAAACGCATTGCCATTAATACGGGAATTATACTCTGATGAAGAAGGAGTCGGAAAAAAGCAGTAATTGACCACTCAAGCATCTCTTTACTACAGTAAGGTCGAACTTCGCTTGAGAAAGACAAAAATCTTGTATGCATACTGACGAGTACCAAATCGAATAAAATTAAAAGAATGGATATAGTTAACAGCGAATACACAAAATTTGGAAGAATTACACGACTAATTTAAGAAATAACTAAACTTGATATATGAAATATCGGAACGATTCGAAATAGTAAAATCCCTTAATGAATGTATATCATATCCAATTTAATAATATTTAATTTAAGCTCACTGAAACAATAATGAATAAACTTCGATATAGATTAAAGTATTATAGATTGGGAAAGTGACTCAGTTATTTTCAATGGCCTGTAACCGTTACATACAAACAAATAATTTCCGTTATTCAATTGTTCAAGACATTTACTAAATATCACCCAAAAGTTCAGGTTCGTTAAAATTCTTATTCGTAAACTTCTTTACTTAAAATTCAGCGTAAAAGACATACGTTTTTCATTAGTATTTTAGACATCGATTGAACTTTATGATATTCATTTACGACGATCGTTTACAGACATATCATTACGTGCATATAATATCGGATTATTACTAAATCGAACAGTAATAATACGATCGATTTCTAGGAATGCACAGTGAAGAAGTACTCTTCTATCTCGAAAGACAACTGCACTAAATTACCTACTCATAGAGCAAAGAACGTGGCGCAAACATAATACGCCAAATCGACTCTTGACATATTGAAATTTAAAAATCGAAAAATTACTAAATCAACTGAAAATACATTTCAATCCCGAACCGAAATCACTTAACGAATAACAAAGAGTACAAAATAAATCACTAGTCTTTACAGTTATTATTCGATTTAATAGGTTACGATATTTATGCAAGTTGGCAAACTTATAGCAGTAATCAGTTGCAGGTAATTTCAAATTAAAGTAAAATATGAATGCATTAACACTAGAACGGCGGGACTTGTTCGACCCCCTAGAACAGCGGGAGGTGTCCTCAAGACACCTTCCCCTGTGCTACATTTAAAGTGCATGAGGCAGTCGTATTTAAATTTCAAGTCTTTTCTCAAATGATTAGGAATTTTTCCCTAAGCTCGGTTGAATTTCTTTTGGCAAGGCATGAGTTAAATCGTATCCAAAATATTTTAAAATGTACAAATTGTTTTTGAATTTCAAGCAATTCTAGTACACTCATGTTCGAATAGACAAATGCAGAGAACAGTGAAGCCAGAAATTTATAGATAAGTCTAGATAAAATAATTAATCACTGGAATGACTTACCAAAAAGAACAATTGAATATACAATTTACATTAGGACTATTACGAAATAATCTTACGAAAAACAATTTTACCGCCTCGCCTACCTTTTAGTTTTATTTCACAATACAAAGTAAAGAAATTAACTACAAAATACAAACAAGGCTATAATGTTTCTTTGTACACCCAAGTGGATTTAGTATTTATTTTTTTAAGCACAGTAATCCAGTTAAAAAATAATTACTTCGCAGAAAACTTGCATGCAGCACAAAGATACATCTTCTTCGTACTACAGTTTCCACAAACCCATTTCTTGCACTTCTTGCACTTGCCTGTTGCTTTGTTGCTCTTGCATTTCCTTTTGAGTTGACATCTGTGCCTTCGTCCTATATCATCCGGGTTCGACTGGCGCATCGTCTGAGTTGTCCAGGTCACTTTTGGGACCTCTTTGGACAGCATAGGTTTCACCAAGTTGTTCTGCGAGTCGTTGCAAGAATCTATGCCTGGATATTCGACGACCTGTAGTCTGCTTGTAAATAACCCATGCATTGATTCCTGCTAGATCGAGTGTGTTGTAAAACGAATGCATTGGCCAACGTCGTGAGGCTGCTCTCACCGTGTACCCACGGGTTTGGTCCACTACGTCAACGCCGCATTTTGTGCGATTGTAGTAAGTCACCGTGTCTGGTTTCCTCTTACCAGTATTATCCACTGCTATATTTGGATGCAATGAGCTGAGGATAAGAACATGTTTACTTGGTTTTCCTATATAAACGGTTAGGGATACATATTCATGTTTCAGCAACCTCGAAGTATGCAGCGTATCTTTACAGGTTTTTAATTCTAAAGTCACCTCTCGTCGCATCTTGTTCAATGTCCCAACTAAAGAAGTACCCTCTTTCTTCACCCTCTTCAATAGTTTCAATGATGTAAAAAAATTGTCAGTCGTTACGTTTCTTCCATTCCTAAGATAGGGACCCATCAATTTCATTACTACATATTCAGGAAGACTCTGATCGGATGGCCTATCCTCCACCTTGCCAACGTAGGGAAACCCATTCAATACATATTTGGAATTTAAATCTGCTGCTAACCAAAACTTCTGCCCATATTTATCGGGTTTATTAGGCATGAATTGTGTGAATGGACATTTACACTTACTGGGAAAAAGCTGTTCATCCACTGTCACTTCTGCACCAGGTTTGTAGCAAGCTTGACAGTTTTCTATAAATCTGTCCCACACGAAAGAAAAAAGGGCAAATTTGTCAGTGGCCAGACGGTTACTACGTGTTGATCGGTCATCGAATCTTAAAAATCTCATCAGCTCTCTGAAGCGATCACGTGACATGATCTTTGTGCAGAATGGAAGTCCCCAGTTTTTTTACCACATTGTGTCTAAAGGAAATTTGGTGGCACCCATGACTCCACGTGCGTAGAGAATAGAGACGAACGCATCTAATTCATTAAGAGAGGTGGACCAATCAGATACACTCAACACTGGACGGGCTTCCACTTCTGTACAGATTTTGATGTGAGTGAGTATTGTTTTGTCAATGAACAATCTCCAAGCGGAAGTAAGATCACTGCCAGAGATGTTCCTCCTAGCGTACGCAGATGGTCCTGGGAATCTCTCTCAGAATATTTTGCTGAGCACGTCTCCCAGCATTTCCAGAGTCTATTTTCACATGTTCCCATTCTGTCCCATCCTTACCTTGGATCTTCGATCCAATAACTATAGCGTTATGATTCCTAACAGCCGGTATATCTGCTTCTTGGCTAACTACTTGCTCTACTCCTCGGCAAACTCCACTCTGTCCTCGGCTTGCCTGCCTGCCTTCTGCAGCTACCTGAAGTTTATTCCTGGATCGATTGCACTGCGTGTAGCATTTGCGTGCACAAGTACCTCTCTCAATAACAAAAGGACGGCCACGAGCTGCTCCACGCTGGCCGCGAGTGTGAGCGATATTGCTATCTGCAAGATTACCAGTATAATTTAATAATTCATGATGGGAAATGGACCAAATAATAACAAAACATCACATATACGGAATAAATTTTGTTAAAATTGCACACTTACCATTCACTTGATGTACTTCATTTTCCTCGCTGTTGGAAATTTCGTCACTGTCACTGGTCGAAGAACTAGATTTACATATATACTCCTCGTCGCTGGATTCTGTATCGCTTTGAAGATCGCCAGCTTCTGACATATCATCCGCAATATCACACAGCAGTTCTAGTGTTTCCTCAGGTGTCAGGCCTTTCCTACGCGCCATATTAGTGGACTAAAAACACACCAAATGAGGCTGTAGCGGAGCTGAGAAGACCACGTGTATTATGTCAACATGCAAGCTCATACACGTCACCCCAGTCACAGCAACCGCGTCTAGTAGCGCCAAGGTGGCGACAACGGATGGAAATGATATCGGATCTTATGTATAACAAATGAAGACAAGAGGAGGAAAAGATTTGGCTACTCAAACCGTCTTCAGAATTTCCACAGCAAAAATGTTATATTAAACTATGCCATTCCATATATTTTGGAGGGAAGAGAAGTACTAAAACAAAAAGAAGCACGTATAGGGATTATGATCTCGAAAGACTTTTGTAAGAGCTTCTAATCTAAATCAATGAAGGTTTTATCATCCGAAATAAGTGGAAAAATAACCCACTTGGGAACTCCTATAAGGAGGTGTCCTTAGGACACCTCCGCTGTTATAGGGGTATATGGTATCATCTTGCATGAACACATCTCAATAAAGATAAAAATTGGTGGACATATGAAGAACTTTAGATAAATAAAAGTCACCGAATAATTTTCTTCTCCAGCAAAAAATACAAAAATGGCGCTCTACCAAAATGGGTGAGGTGTCCTTAGGACACCCTTCGCTGTTCTAGTGTTAAGTTATTCAATTGAGAATTAGTTTCTATACAATGAGATTGGAAAACCTGATTATGAAATTATTTCAAATACCAATGAACGTTACAGTCGACAAAATAATTTCGTTATTCTACTGTTAGGGATATTTGCTAAATACCAAGCAAATTTTAAAAGCGAGTCATTATATTCCATGTGCCTTTTAGTTATAATTAAATATACCATTTAAGACTTGCGTTCTTTCTTTTTTATTAAAGTTTTGATTTACTTTACTGACATTCATCGACGACGAAAATTTACATACTTAACATAACTTAATTAACAAATCGAGTGATTGCAATAAAGAATTTTAAGTGCAAGCTTAGAGTAAATGAAATACAAGATAACGAGACGGAATTCTTCTGTCTTCAGGGACAACTGAACTTAATGACCTACTCATAGACACGGAAACGTTACTCACAAATATTACGCAACAAAAGAACTTCAAATATCAGAAATTCCAAACCAAGGTAAAAAATATTCCTTTGATAAGAGACAATAAGTTCAATTAAGATATTTTTTGAATCATACCATACACAGGAATTCCTTCTTGACGTTCACGGATATATTAACACACCGAAATTCGTTCTCTCATTTCGTCGACAAATAATCACGAACGTGAGTATTATATCTAAAAAGAGATAGCTAGACTTTAAAAATACAAATTAATAAGAAAAATATAGAGTTGAACTTTAAAATATCCCTCCTATTTCCAGGTTCCGCAATTAACGCAAGTCGGTAAATTTAAATTTAACGGTTTTTTCCAGAAAATTCAGTAAAAGGTACTCACCTGAAGAAATCCGAACAGCAAATGAGAACTTTACCGTTTGAACAAATTTTGAACATTATTCCTGTGCTGTGATTGGTCCATTTCGAATTCGCTGTAATTGGCCCCGACCACCCTCGGTTTTTATAATCTATATTTATAATTAAATCAATAGCTATTTCAATTAGAAATTGTTAAAATTGAATTTTAACATTATTCGAACATTAAAATTTTTGTAAATATCAATTTTACACTTTGCTATTAATATTATAACTACTCTTAATATATGAACAAATGAATGGGAGAAGCGCATTTGTACACTCAAAGAATTAACATAAATATTTCTGATAATATTTCAATATATAAACAGACTTTCTTCTTTTCTACGAAGTTTCCTTAAGGAAACCAGTGATGGTGTTAATGATAATTAAGATATGTTGATTAATAGTATGATACCCTTTCCTAAATGGAAAACAAGATACTCCTAGATCCGGAAAATTTTCGTATACTTTACTGCAATGATAATAAAAGATGTACACCTAAATCCTGTCAAAAAGAACACTCTTTAGTTAGACATTCTCTTTGAGTTTTATTGCATTATTTTAAAGATCTTGTATAAGGAACAGTATTTCAACATTCATACCTTCTGTGTCTTTCCTCTTCAAATCCTTTCCTCAGATTTTCTTCTCACCTTAGGAATTTGTGGATATAATCTGTATTTTAGTTGCTATTACTTTAACGGGATTTAATAACATTCGATTTACCACTATCACATACGACACAATTAAGGTGTTGAGTTATATATACTGTAGCACCATTTTTTTAACTCTTTGTCTAAGTTTGACGGAAATCACAAGAGTGAAGGTTCAGATATAACTACGAAGAAAGGCCTTCGAGTATTCCTCTGGTAAATTCACGTGTCCGATTTTCTTAGCATTGATGGGACATTCGCAAGAAAAATATGCTGGTATTTTAGAGGTAGATAATGGCCGCCATTGTGAGAACAGAAACGAGGACTGTCAGTCACGAGAAAAACATTACTCACTTATTCTGAAACGCCATATACGTGATTCAGGTTTTTCAAGACGATCGATTTTTGGAAAGCGCGGTAATGGTCTCGTAATCGCCTCGTGGTGTATTGAGTATGTAAGTAAAGAGCCAAAATTAAGTGATATTTGAGCGCTAATTATTATTTTATGTAGGTAAAGTGGATTTATTGTAAGGGATCAAGATCGAGTGTGCTTATGGATAAATGTTATGCTGTGAATGTGCAACAAGAACGACGTATTACTCCAAATCATCCGTGGTATAACCAGAAATGCTTGGCTTTAGAGCAGAATCAATTATATAATCAGTGATTACATTTAGTAAGGGTGTACCAGTGTAGAATTCTAAATCAGTGATTAAAGAATCGTCAATGAAGGACAACCTAGGAATGGATGAAAGTAAATGCTAGAGTTTTACGAATTGTGCCACCTTCGAAAACAAACATATTGCCTTCAGTGATTTTTGACATAAATGTAAGTATGGAATGAATGATATCTAATTGTACGTCTATATTTTCAATCCATGCCAAGTTTTCGTATCAATATCATAGCCTAAGGAGGAGATAATTATGTAATTACTAAAACGATGTTCCTATTTGATAGAATCTGTTAGTTTGTCAGAACGTGTAATATTGTTAAGCCCGGAAAGATAGCAGCATTTTCGATGCTGTTTATTCGATTTATCGAATGATTCCATTGCCAGCCACTATCTTTCTAGTGAGAAATAGTATTAAATTTTAACGAAATTAAATTTGAATGTTAATTTGTAAATCTATCAAGACCTGTAATCTCCAGTTGTCTAATGTTTCATTTTGAAATTACTTTGATTGGTTGGCTTGATGTTTTAGAGGTCGTCGAGGAGACGTCAGTTCAAATGCTGGTAAATTCTCGACCTCTTCACCATTAGCTAAAAATCATTTAGTAGAGGGAATGAGGCCTTCTGGATATTATGAGGGATGAGGCAGATATGCCATGGTTTTCTCGCAGGTTAGGAAAAGTTAATGCAACTTCAGAACAATTATTACTAAAAATATTGCATTTCCTTAACAATCTACATCAAGGGCAGACACAAATCCCACCTTTATCTCCTTAGCTTGCATATTTTCACTGCTATTAAGAAGACAAAACTAAGGGATAGATAGTCAATTATCTGCTTCTGCAAAAATATAATGGGAATAACCCCTTACTAATAGGTTCGGTGGTAAAAGTTTACAAATTGAAACATGATTTTAAAATGAAGGTATGTATTCTTTCTTCTTAGCGATATTTCAGTGACAGCAATGTTTGCCTTCTAGTACTTAAAAAGATGAATGTTTGTGTTGATGTAGATATGGACACATAACAAAGCCACTAGATTTTTAGCGATTGAGAATCAATCACTGTGAAGATATATCGAAACAAAGGAATTCTTACGGTGAAAATAAATTAATCTATTCATATATAATGGAGATATTCTGGATAGTAAATGCTTCTTTAAATTAATATTTTTATAAAGTATTGCCAGCAATAGCAATGTAAATCAATTAAATGTGCGCTTAAGCAAATCCTATTCTTTGTTAAAGAATATCAGGAGTTATAATGTATGATTAAATACCTTGATGTCGTAATCCTGGTGTAATATTAAAATAAATTGATTTATGGTATGGATACTCGTATATTCTAGTTTATCGCCAAATTAACATTTTGTGAAAATAAATAGCATTTAAAAAAATTATATCCAAAACTTTTAAAATTCACTTTCAACAATACATAATTTCATTTTCTATGAACTTATCAAATTAAAAAAAAAAACAGATATATACCCATTTACTTATCCCATTCATTTGTTTATAGATTATGAGTAGTTATAATAATATACGCAAAATTTAAAATTAATGTTTAAAAAATAATTAGCAAGAAAAAAATTCTTTAAAATCAATAATAACAATATCTCATTGATTTGGCTATTAATTTAATTGTAATTATTGCTTATAAAATTATAAAAACCGAGGGTGGTCGGGGCCAATGACAGCGAATTCGAAATGGACCAATCACAGCACAGGAATAGTGTTCAAAATTTGTTCAAACGGTAAAGTTCTCATTTGCTGTTCGGATTTCTTCAGGTGAGTACCGTTTACTGAATTTTCTGAAATAACCGTTAGAATTTAAATTTATCGAATGTGTGTTTATTGGGGAACCTGGGAATCGGAGCCATATTGTAAAGTTAAACGATTTTTTTGTTAATAATTAATATTCCTAATGTCTAGCAATCTCCTTTTAGAAATAAATATTCATGTTCCTGATTATTCGTTAATGAAAAAGAGAGAACGAATTTCGGTGTGTTAATATATCCGTGAACGTCACGAAGGAATTCCTCTGTATGATAGGCTGCATGAAATATCTTAATTGAAACTGAAGTCTCTTATCAAACTAAAATTTTCTACCTTAAGCTGGAATTTCTGATATTATAAGTTCGTTTGTTGCGTAATATTTGAGCGTAACGTTCCCGTGTATATGAGAAGGTCATTCAGTTCAGTCGTCCCTGAAGACAGAAGAATTCTTTCTCGTTATCTCGTATTCCTTTTACTCTCAGATTGCACTTAAAATTCTTTTTTGCAATCACTCGATTTGGTAATGACGTTATGATTAGATTGTAAATTTTCGTCGTTCACGAGTGCCAGAAAAGTAAATCAAAGCTTAAATTAGAAATAAAAAACACATATCTTCAATGGTCAATTTTATTATAACTATACAATTGATTATTTTTCAATTATTGTTGTTCGTTAAGTTATTATTGTTTTTATATAAGTGGAGTGGAGTCACTATTCGTGGAGTATTTTCCAAGGTGTCCGGATTTCTGTGGTCACGACTTAGGATTTCGTATTTATGGTATGTAATTTTAGATATCCGAATAGAATTTCATTTTTTTAGTCTCCTATCAATGAAGAATTTTCCTTGCAATTTGTAAATGTAGATATGTCAAGTGTCGACATTGCGAATTATAGATGCGCCACTTTTCTTTGTCTATGAGTAGGCCATTAAGTGCAGTCGTCTTTCGAAATAGAAGATTACTTCTTTTTTCTCAACGTACATTCTTTGAAATCGATCGTCTTACTGTTCGATAAATTAATAATCCGATTTCATAAGCACGTAATGATACTGTCGCAAATGAACGTCATAAAAAATATCATAAATTTTAATCGATGCTTAAGTTAAAAATGAAAAACTTATTTATTTTACGCTAAATATCAAGTGAAGAACCATAGGAAGGGGAATTGGATCGAACTGGGATTTACGCGTGGTACAGTCCTGGCCAAAATTAACGCAGCACCAGCCGTAAGGATCGCTAGGGAGGTGCTGTGTTAATTTTGGCCTGAAGTGTACATTTATCAAACAATAGAATAACGGAAAAAAAAGCTATTTTGAATGTAACGGTTACAGGCAATTGAAAACTGAGTCATTTTCCCAATCCAAAATAGTTTAATGTATATCGAAGTTTATTCATTATTGTTTTAGCGAGCCTAGATTAAATATAATTAAATTAAATTCTATTGACTTTAATTATGGAATTGTATTATTTGGATTCGTTCCGATATTTCATTTATCACGTTTATTTCTTATATTAGTAGTGTAATTTATTGTCTTCATTTTATTTTTAATCCGATACAGCCCAAGACCATTCTTTTGAATTTGAGTCGATACTCGTGAGTGCGGCTACGGAATGTTTCACCTGAACCAAAGTCCTAAATTTTCAGTCGAAAAAGGATGCATGAATAGTTAATTACCGTTTTGTCAGATCAATTATCGTCATCAGAATTTCAATCCTAGATCAATGAAAGTGCATGTATCTCGATGTAGAATAAGTCGTTCTCTTTAATAGTATGTATTACGGATATGCTGATATTAATATAACGGAAATCTCATTTGAAAGTCAACTCTCAAATTTTTAACGTCCATACATGTTCAACGCTTCAGATAAGAATATTTTCCTGATTAGTTTTACTTAATTTTATATTAATTGCATTTTCTATTTTTTTCCAGATTTTAAGTAAATTTAACGTCTTCCATCGATGATTTACGTGCGTCTCTCGAAATCAAAGTTCGTTGAAGGAATTCGTCACGGAAGAGGATCACGGTCACCGACAACTGGTGTTCTAATCTAGGTTTTTACAATTTGTATTTATTTTTAACAATATTAATTTTATTTTCATTGATTCATATCTTCATTTTATTTTCTTTCAAATTTGCATGTCTACCGCTTACGTTATAGAAGTGACTACTTGAATATTGGAGTTCCGAATGCACTATATAATATAACGACTTTTCCGAAGTAACCATTAGGCGCAAGGCCACACAGTGAAATTAGTTTGTTAAAGATTAAACAATTTTTGAACATAGTAATAATAATAATATTAAATAATTTATTAATTACGCCTCGCCTTCTGAAATATATAATTTAATTTGTAGCAATTAAGTAGTGCCGAAATAGATCGCATGTCTTTTTGTTTGACTTTCAGTTTGCTCTTTTAGATGATTTTAACGTTAATTTTCAATATTTCATTTTTAATGCGTTTCGCATTTGTCCAAAATCTTAACAAAACTTTTAATCCCTAAATGCGGCCTTTTTTTCATTGAAAGTTCTATGTTTGATCTCTTCATTACTTCAATAAACTCAACATTTATAGCACTTGCTAAAAACCGAATTTCAAAGAGTTAATAGAAGTAACCTATAGAAATTGATAGTCACAGCTCTACTGACAAACATTGGGAGCATTTCAGAGACTTAGCCGAGGGCTCTTTTAGAGCATATGGAATCCACTGTTTATTTTTGATGACATAGGAATTGTTTCAGCACTTAATACTTTTATTTTAAGTTATAATGTAATTTTAAATTATATAATTTATATCTTGGTGCATTCATAATATTTATATAGCTTTGATTGGGATATTTTAAGTACCATTACTGAATTTATTTGGTGCATCTTGTTCTGGTCTTTACGGTGTCGAGGTTAAATAGGCATCGTATAATTGAAAGGTATATTTCTCACTTTTAGTATTTTATCGTCGATATAAATAAGGCTGCGTCTATTCTTTTGAATAGTATTTAACTCGCTACTCATCATCATAGGTAATTAATTTTTCTCCTTCCAAACCTAATTTTGAATTTCCCTTTCAAAAAAAATTTAATTTTTTCTCAACTAATGAATTATTAGAGTCACCAGTATTTAATTTCGATAGTGATTTTCATGCATGTATTTTAGGGCTTTAAAGTAGCGATCCTTAATAGTAAGCGGGAAGAGATATTGAAATTAATGTAACAGAAATCTCCTTTGAAAGTCGCCCATCATATCGGTCATGTCTGTACATGCTCAAGGCTGCAGATTATAATATTTACCTAAAAGCAATTATTTTATGTGATATTAATTTAATTTATATTTTTTCTAGATTTCAAGTAAATAACCTCTCCTTTAGATGTTTTCCTGGTGTGTTCGTCTCGCGTGTTTCAAAATCGAAAGTCGTTGAAGAGATTAAGAGTTTCGTGGACTCCTGCAACCGAGATGTCAACTTTTTAGGTAAGGAGAATTCATATGTACATTTTATCGATGGATTTCATTTTCAATAAATGCATGTTTTCATTTTATTGGCTTTGATCATTTGCATATCGTTTATGTAATTGGAAAGACTTTGTGAATATTTCCTTAATTAGTTTCTATATAATAGGAGAGCTCTAGTGAATATAGAATATTACCGTTAGTACGGTAAAATAATTCAGTTACATTAATGAACTGAAATGTAACATTATGAGTACAACATGATGATATTCATTGGAACTTCTTTGCAATTCGCGATTTTAGAGTTTGTTTTAACCAGTGTTTAGGTAATCAGGCGCGTTGATACTTTTCATCATGCTTCCATATTGTAAAAGTCGCATGCAACATTTCTTTAAGACCATCGATTTTATGACAGCATCATAAACACAATTATTTGTGTTTCTACATAAGTGCTCCATAGCATATAAAAATATATTTCGGATCCCTGCTATGCAATAATCGATAGGGCATTTCAGAACACTCGCTGATTCTCGACTTCCAATGATTTTAATAAAAGTAAATCGCTGTAACTTAGAAAGCAAAGATGCATTGACGGAATTTCGCGGAAGCCGCAGCAGTCGTTGACTTTTTGTTAGTTATTTAGAATTAGAAATTGGATAATTGGTTATCGTATGCATTTGCATGCACTGCAGGCGTTGCCCGTGGGTTGTGATTTCGTTTCCACTGCCTCGGTACATAATAGTAAAACTAATAATGATCTATTTTTATTGTTTGCTACATTTAAAAATAATTTAGGAGGCAGCCCCAAAACATCGTTAATTACTCTTTCACACATACATTATTACATTTAAAAATTCTTTAATAACATCACTATATTAGAGAACCGGATTAGGTCACATTTTTAACTACGAACAAGACTTAAACATTAGTAAACATCCCCTATAACTCCACCTATTTATTCCCACATTTACATCAGATGCATTCTATAATTACTGTTCCTATATAATAATATTTTACATTGTTTCTTTTATAAGTCACTTGTCACTTCAGAAGTTTCTCAATCATCTCACATATTATAGATTTAACAATATCTAGACAACACATCCGAAGATCCCTTTCATACGATACATTTTTATAATATCTTAAAGTATCAAAGTCCAAAATCTTGTTAAAAGACCTAGAGTGACCTTCACGCCAACAAATGCGCATTCCTACGTTTAAAATACACTTTCCTTAACTTCGCTTTGCAAACAAATAATGTCATTTGAATTGGTCTAGTGTGATATGTTATGATGATGGACAAGGGGGAATATGGAAACATAGATAGGACACGTACATTCATTTATAAAATCCTTCCTGCAAAAAGCTCAAAGATGTTCATGTATGGAAGCTTAATATCCATTACGTTATTCATACTTTGTCAATAATTTATTGACATATTGATTAACATCGATGGTTTATTTTTTACTTTTTATGAAATATTCCTTGTTGAAAGTAGTAAAACTAATGCTTTATGGTTTCTAAGTCCTGATATTGATTTTAAATAGATTTTCTTTTCAAATGATTCGGCTTTCAGTTAGTGGAACTTAATCTTAATTGTTTCTTTTATCTTATGGTTATTCATCTTCGAGTTATTAAGACAATTTTTAGAAAACTGTACATCTTAATCAAGAAATAAAAGCAAATTATCAATTGACTTCGGATACAGTTTATCTAAAAGCGGAAATGTCGTTCCGCGATTATTTTCAGAAACGCAGAGATAAAACGGAAGGGTGTATGTTTGTGATATAAGAAGGATTAAACGATAACAAATTGATATGATAGAAAAGTGCATATTTTTTAAGATTGAGATGAAGTTTGAAAATTCATAGAGGTCACGATAGTTTACGAATGAAATTTCCTAAAAATATTACCAAATACTTCATAAATGCAATCCTATTAGTGATAAATTTTAAATTTATTTAAAGTTATTTTAAAGATAAAGTAACAAACATATACTTACTCTTTCTCTTTATCTCCATGGTCCCAAAAAAGGATGCGGAATTTCATGTATTTAAGATTGGCTTCTTCAAATACCCCCTGATGTTTTGCTTTCCCTTTCCGTTACTTTCGCTTTAAAGTTTTTCTCCGAAAATTGGGATCGTCTTCCACAAACAAATTCCAAAGAGCCGACCGATAACAGTTCTAACGACCTTCAGATTTTTAGCCGTAGCATCCAAAATTCGTGACCGAATTTCTCCTACCTCCTAAAATAAAAACTCACTTTTATGATTTTAAAAATTATGATAATACTTGCATTGTTCGCGTCGTGGAAACAATGTTTTTCCTGGAGTAGGTGGCTGGCATTAATTTGTTTAATTACTTTTAAGTAAATTAGATTTATTTTTGATTTACGTTGTTGGACTTGAAAGTGCGTCATATTCTGTTAGTAAATCATTATCAAATATCTAAATTTATCATTAAGAATTAGTTATTGAATTTTTTTAAGGGATACCTTCGTTTCATAATGAAGTGGTGGAATGTTCTTGGCAGTATTTCATAACATAAGTGAGTAAAATTATTTGCAATATGAATAATGAAGAAAGTTAAGGATGGACAATAGAAACCGACAGTTATAGAAAAGGCAATCAAGATAACGTAAAATATTATTTATCATTGTAAATTGAAAAAAATACAGAAGATATATGGCTAAGATGGACCATTGAGATCCATTACTGTTTTCTGCAGTCATTAAATAATATCCGGAGAAAATGATGAAGCAACGTAAATTAATAGCTTGTCTCCAAGAATGCTTGTGAATTCAAAGAAATATTTTATGTGTAATGAAACAGGTCAAAAAAAATCTGAACTGGGTGGAACTTGGGGATAGTGATTTGTCGTATTTGCACATTACTGCTCTAAAAGAAACATATAGAAAATTATATTGATTCGTTTAAGTTCTGTATAAACATTCATACATAGTTGTACTTTAAAAGATTTTACCTTTTAATACTCATTCCTTAATTCCTTTCTACAGGGTAAGTGCTGAAGCTAAAGCTCCCAAAGTACCCTCCGGATGTAACCTTGTGAGTATTAACAATCTTTACATATTAAATCTAATTTAATTTAATCTTTACTTTGTTAATTTTGCAATTGCTTAATTGCAGCTTATTGTTCAGATAAATTTAATTTGCCATAGATGATGAAACATTTTTACAATTTGAAATATTAGTTTCTTATACAAAATTTTTCATTCTGATAAATCATTAATAGAAAAAAATATATATAATAATTTAGTGTCCATATATATATATATATATATAATAATTTAGTGTCCAAAAACCGGTGTTCCCCTGCAACGTTGGACTCTCCAGATGAAGCAGTGGAACCACCCCAAGGTTAGTCACAGTGTTTTCTTACTTGGTTGAATTACGGCAATTGGAGTTTTTTCTTTTTTATAATTAAATCATTAATAGTCAAATAATTTCACAAATTTTTCATTAAATCGAATTAAATATAATTTTAAACTTATTTCCCATGACAAGTAATTATTACAGTAAGTCATGGAAATACATTCAAGTCAATGCTTTCTGTACTCAATAAAATAAATTCTAGTCAATTGCTGCCAATCCAAATAAAGATTGCAGCTCTAAATGAAGTGTGTCTTTATGTATTAACTACCTGCTCTGTAGGGGAAGAGGGAGTAATGCCTTACTCCTCTCAACCCTAGCCGAAAGGCCTACAGATGTAGGCATCTTTTCCAGGGCCCTTACTTTCACCTTCTTCTGCTGGGGGGAGCTAACTTAGCCCTCTCTTCTCACCAGTTCGATCTTTCTGTCTATGAGGTCGGATCCCGCGGTTAACCAGCTATGAATGGTAAAGGGGAGATCCTTAGGCATGAGGATGAACCCCATTGCACGCCACTCTGATCTGGCCGGGTCCCCACGTTAGGGTGTTACGTATTCCCCCCAAATCCTCCCCCCCCCCCCCCGCATCAGCAGCGGAAGGAAAACCATCAAGAACGTGGATGACTCCAGGAGTAAGTGTTGGTACTGGTTTACGAAACCAAAAGTAATAAAAGTGTAGGAAGATGATTAAATAAAGAGGAAAGTAAGTGAAACATAACGCTTAGTATAAAGATAACATGCAGGAATAAATAAAGGTAATTGGAATGGTATCTGATTGTTTGTCAGCACTACGTTTTAATAGTAAGCTTGCTTACATCTACATCTACATTAATGCCCTACAAGCCGCCTTTCGGCGTGTGGCAGGGGGTGTAAACAACAGTTGAATCTAAACAACTTCCTTCTTCGGTTATTGTCGCATATTGTTCGCGTAAAGAATGGATTTTAAAAACGATTCGTCCTAGCATCTATTTCTCTTAACTTACGGTCATTATCGGATCGACCGAGGTAGCAGGGGAGTTACATGATACCGATTGTATCTTCTGAAAATGTAGTTTCTATATAAATTAAGACAGAATCGTGTCCGTCCGGCTGTCCTCAAAAAAGGGATGTAACACTTTTAGCAAAATCTGAGTCTAAATTCAATCTCCCGCATCGATTCTTAGTGCGCTGGAGGCGGACGGCCTGCACTCACAGGCGTGCTAAAATTTAATTTTTTTGGTTGAGTTTTGAGGTGCAAAACGGGCGAAAAACTGAAAAATCGGGAAGATGAGGGCAGTGGGAGGCGTTTTCTTTTGGGATGACGAACGCCGCTTACCTATCGCTTGCGCGTCATTTAACATAGTTAAGTCTTTATCAGTTGATCTCACTGCTGAGGGTGAGGTCCCGACTTTGCGGTCTCTGACATTATCTACTTTTTCGGAATCTTTTCGGAGGAAATGCCATTCAAGAGAGAAACGATAAAACCGAATACCTTTCTATGCTGCCCAATCAAACGTAAGGGAACTAACCTGCCTGCGGAGCAGGCAGTTGGCAACTGCTAGTCCCTGGATTTATTAAGCAATCGCAGCCTAGCTTCCAATCTCCTTTCTTTCAAGGATTCCCAGCCTACGTCTGAGAGTATATTCGTAACGCTTGCTTTTTTATCGTAACATTTCTTAACAAAACGAACCGCTTTACGCTGCACTTGGGGTTCGATCAAGGTAAAATAACATCGCTCTCTCACCTTTTCATCGCATTTACCGACAATACGCTTTACAAAGTCAAGCCTTTTACTTGCTTTGCCGCAGTTTTCGAATATGCGTTCTCCAATTTAAGTTATTAGTAATGTTGATACCGAGATATTCAACTGAATCTACTACTTTTTTGTTAATTCCATTAATTTTGTACTGGTGATTTGGAAGCAATTGTTTCCTTTCGAAGAAATTAACTACGGAGCATTTATCTACGTTAATATCTCATTCCGATTTTTTGCACCACCTTTGGATGAGTACTTAATCGTTTGAGAGAGATGTTCGGTCTTCCTCGTTTGTTATTTCCCAATATATAACCGAGTCATCTTCAAATATCCTCACATTGCTAACTATCTTGTAACTCAAGTCATTGATATGAAACAGGAAAAGAAGAGGTGCAATTACACTGCCTTGAGGTACGCCAGAGGTTACTTTGACTCTATTTGAGCTAACGCCATCCAGTACAACTTGTTACCTCTCGTAGAGAAAATCCTTAACCCAGTCGACTACTTCATTGATAATGCCCGCTAATTTTAGTTTTTAAAGTAGTTTGTAATGGGGGACTCTATCGAATGCTAGAGAATTAGAGAAGCAAATAGCTCTCCAGGTTAGATAGGTATTTTGGTGTCTTACACCCCCTGCCACGCGCCACTGGCGGATTGCAGGGTTTAAATGTAAATGTATATGTAAATGCTTTTTTGAAATCGCGTCCACTGGCTTTTTACTCTCGGCAGGCTTTAAGATATCGTGTACAAATAGAGCAAGTTGGGTATTAAATGATCGGTACTTTCGAAAACCATGCTGGTTCGCGTCGAGGAATTCATTTCTATCTAAAAATCCCATGAGTAAGCTTACGACAATATGTTCTATTACCTTTCCGGACAGTGAAGTTAATGATATGGCTCTATAATTTCCTGGGTCCTCCTTTAATCCGCTTTTGTAAACAGGAGTCAACATAAGTGTTCTACCTTTCGGTAGGTTCGGAACAATCAAAAACCCCTATTAATAGCCATCTCCTTCATATGCTTATATTTAACCCCACCCCTTATGTAAACCAACATCTTCTGCCTCTGTCTTCCCTTCTGCCTTTTCCCCTGCATCCTACCCTCCATTACAACCTTTACCAATCACTCTACCCTCAATATTTGACCAAACAATTTCTTCTGACGATGCTGAATCGCGTTAATTAAAGCCCTCTCCTCCCCAACCATCTCTAACACCTCCGTGTTTGTATTCCTATCAACCCAACTAACTTTTTCCATTCTACGCCACACCCACATCTCGAAGGCCTCCAATCGCTTGACTTCTTCCTTTCTCAAGGTACACGTTTCGCACCCATAGAGCAACACACTCCAGACCAGTCATTCCACCACATCACCACCAATCATTTCCTGATTCCTTTATCAAGACCTTTGGTCATTAATTCCCTTCGCTTCATAAAGGCTTCCTTCGCCATTGCTATTCTTTTACGAATCTAATCTTAACATTTTCCGTCCCAAGAGAGAGTACTTCCCAAATAAGAAAATGTATCTACGTGCTCTATTTTTTTCCCATCCACCCTAATAGTTAACAGAGCTTTTTTTCCTTTAGTGAACCTCAAAACTTTAGTTTTGCTTACGTTAATTTTCATACCAAACTCCCTTGCTTTATCGTTAAGAGCATTTACTAAAGTTTGCAAACCCTTTACGGAATCACAGATAATAGCTTTATCGTCAGAATACCTTACAGACCTCACTACATCCCCACTAACCTTTACTCCCTTGTCTATTTCTTCCCAGGCTTCTTGCACCAATTCCTCTGCATTTATATTAAAAAGCGTTGGGGACATAGGACACCCTTGTCTTACCCCCCCAATCCAATTCAGCTCAATCCGATTCCCCATCAGCTATCCTTACGCAGGCTGTTTTATTCAGATAAAAATTTTGAATTAAACGTCTATCTTTCCAGTCCAACCCATATTTCTTTAATATCCCTATCAGTATTGGCCACTGGACTCTATCGAAAGCCTTTTCAAAATCTACAAAACATACACATAAGTCCCTCTTAAATTCCAGGCTTCGTTCCGCAAGTACTCTCATCACCCCAATTGCATCCCTCGTTCCTTTTCCTCTCTGAAAACCAAACTGGTCTTCTCCGATTAGCCCTTTAATTTTTCCCTCGACCCGTCTATTCAAAACCCTCAGAATTACTTTTGCTTTGTGAGAGATTAGGCTAATTGTACGATAATCCCGACATTCTGTAGCCTTGTTCTTTTTCTGTAAAGGAATAAAGGTAGTTTTGGTAAAATCCTCTGGCCATTGCCCTTCATCATAAATTTTCCTAATTAAATCATAGAAACATTTCTTGGCCTTATCCCCCAGGTTCTTAATAGACTTCCCTTACTGTCTTTAACCGTCACCATTCTGTTACTTATTCTATTCCCCGTAAGATGCTTTACTTTACTATACATTAGGTAGGCCCTGCCGCTTTCCACCAGCTTTACTATTTCATTACACCGCCTCTTCCATCTCTGTTCCCTAGCCTTATTAGTTTCCCTTCTAAGTTCGTTGTTTAGTGCTCTGTACATTTTGCGCCCATTGTCAGTGTTGACTCTTTTCCATTTCATTCTTTCCTCCATTTTGTTTAACATTTCTACAGTTAACCATGGTTTTCTAGTTTAAGTTTGTTTAACCCTCCCAACAGTTTTTGAGCACAGTCCTTCACGCAAATTTTAAGCTTTTCCCATTCCTCGTTAGTGTATAGTTCCCTACCCTTACTATCAAGAGCCTTGCTGACTGACTCTTGAAATTCTTTAGACTTCCCACCCCTTAGAGCTTCTAAATTCCATTTGGGTGTATGTTTTGGTCTAATGATCTTTTTAAACTTAAGCTCGGTTTTCGTCATGACCGGAATATGATCCGAGTCGACATCAGCACCTGGAAAACTTAGCGAGTTTTTAACACTATTTCTAAACCTCTTTCTTACCAAAATGTAATCAATTTGGTACCTATCTGTATCCCCGGGCTTTTTCCATGTGTACCTTCGTCTGTTGTGGTGCTAAAAGAGTGTGTTTGTGATGCACAGATTATTTCTTTTGCAAAAGTCGATCAGTTTCTGTCCTCTGTCGTTCCTTTTCCCTAAACGGAATTCTCTCACCTCTTCCCCATCTTTGCCTTGCCCGACTACCGCGTTCCAGTCTCCCATACAATGAGATTCTTATTGCCCTTAACCCTTCCCATAACGTCCTCTATTCGTTCATTAGACCATATCTACATCATTCTCACTGTAATCACTAGTGGGCAAGTACACCTGAACTATAACCATGTTTACTGGTTCAGACTTTACTTCTACCGACATAACCCGATCGCTTATTAGCTCGGTGGCTATCACGGATTATCCCGTTTTCTTATCCAACACTACAGCTACTCCCCTCTGGCTAGTATTTCCCCCACTGAAAATGACTCTAACATCGTCGCTCCAGAAGTCTCCCTCATCTTTCCACCGCACTTCGCATAACCCTAGTACATTTATGTTGGACCTCTTCATTTCTAACTTTACGTTTTCCAATTTCCCTTTCCTGAGCGTTGTCCTAACATTCCATGTCCCCACCCTCGTTTCCATCTTCTCTCTTCTTTTGTTGTCTTTCCTTGTGTAAGGGTTTCGTGGAATGACGACCGAGATGGCCTTACTCCCATCACTGCCGGGCATGATACTCATCCTAGAAGGCTATAACCCTTTGCCAATACCAATATTGTTTTGTTTGTGCATCATAACATGGGATATGTAGTCGAGGTGGTCTCCCGTTGCCTTCCTCAACGGTGTTATTTACCGTGACACCAACACTCATTATGGCCGCCCCACTGGGGAACAGACGCCTTTGCAGCCGCCTCACTGAGGTACAGACACTGCGTGGACTACCTTTCGTCTGGCCCCTACCTATTGATCTTTCTAGCATGGGTGACCCTACCAGGAACTATATTCCAGCTAGTCTAGCTCTTTAGGTCATAGGAACACGCAAGCCCTTCCACCACGACAAGGTTGTATTCCAGGGGAGGGTAAACAGGATTAATGTTAGCTAATTTCTAACGGATGGGACCCTACCTTCATTTATCGATTTACAAAATATAATTTTGAGATAAGGGGCGACGCTTTCTGCCAGTTCTTTAAGCACTCTTACTGGAATGCCTTCTGGCCCTGGCAACTTATTTGGCTTAATTTTGCGCATGATTTTAACTATACCATAGGTCGTAAAAGTTATATTTTGCATGGAATCCAGTATATTATCCTTAGGGAGGATCCCTATGTTACAATCTGATGTGAATACGCTTTGTTAAAATTCGTTTAGAATGTTCGCTTTCCTCTTCGAATTGCAAGTAATGTTACCTTCAATATCCCTTATCGAGCTCACTGTTTGTATGTTTCCCTGTACCTCTCGAACGTAGGACCAGAAAGCTTTAGGGTCTTTCTCTAAGCATTCCCCAAGAATTTTCTTTTTAAAGTTACTGTGGACGTTACGCATAGCTCGCTTGGTGTCGCATTTTGCTTTCTTGTGCTTTTCTAGCAATAGTGATCGTAGTGGATTTGGAACAGGCTGATCTATTCCCGTAAAAGCCTTTACTTTTCCGTGCAAATCTCTCTGTTTGCGGAGAGCCCTTCTAACCTCTTTATCGTACCATCTGGGCTCGCAATCATTTTTATAGTATTTCGAAGGTATATACAAATCCATATATTTATGCATTATCTCCACGAATGATTTACATGTATACTCAGTGTTGTTGTTGCTTACGCGCGACTTAAATGAATTAAAATCGGTAAGTTAAAGATTTCGCAAAACCTGTCGAGAAGAGGTTGGTGGTCGGTAAAACGCACATACATTTATATTCCGCTTGTTTTGTTGGCTTATTGTGCACCAGACGCATTCTATATCGCTATCACTCAAAGTCCTCGGCTTGCTATGGAGAGATGATTTAATGGTCACTAACGGCATTACTGGTATCTTTGTTTCGATTCTTCAACTTTTAAGCCTTATTCTAATAAGCAGTTCATTTTAGAACTCACCCACCATTATAACTGCCGTTAAAATTCTGCATTGAATTTATTTGGCAAAAGGAGACTAAAACTCAACCCGATTAAAAAACACTTATATCCCGAGAAATTGTTTTAAATCATCTCTCTACTTTGGAATATACATAGTAATCCAAAAGATTTTTTCTGTTGATGACATGACCCTATCAGAAACAATTTTAAACTTTTATTGCATTTCTTCATTGGCCTCCTTCCACATACACATAATGACGTTGTAAATAATTTTCGTTCTTGGCTGTAAAGCGCTTTCAGATTCCCAATTTTGGATAGTTCGTAATTTGTAATTGAAAATTATAGGAAAAATGAAAGTACGAATATAACGGAAAGAGAGGAAAATGTGGAAATGATTAAATGGAATGAATATAAGTACAGAGCAATGAATTGAAAGTGAACATAAGAAGATGAGGGAATTCTAAAATTAACTGCTTAATACCCATGAGAATTAGAACCAGGCTTAAAGGCAACAAGGCGTAGGGACGGAGCAGACATTACATTGTACATGCTCTCTGCATTTTTCGGTTGTCCGTCCGCGTAGGATGACTTGGTGACAACAGTTTCGCTGACTACCCTGTCAGCGTCTTCAGGTCGAAGGATTAACTTCGACTCTTACCACCTTCGACCTGAAGGCGCTGACAGGAAAGTTAGCGAAACTGTTGTCACCGAGTCATCCTACGCGGACGGACGACTGAAAAGATGCAGAGAGCATCTAACCAACGCCGCGGAGACATTCGAGCTAACATTAAATTGTAAAATTATAAAAGCAAAGAAGACATCCTCTCTGGCCAGAAGCAATGCATAACAAATAGGCTATCGGATAAAAGGTGTGCCCGAAATATTCCATCCAATGCGAAACAAAGTAGCTACAGATAGAAATAGTAGCATTCCGAAGCTATCAGCGAAGGCAATCTGGAAGGGGCACATACAGTCATTATTTTTCCACCCGCTGAGACCGAGTTTTATAAATCAAGACCTGTCAGATCGTCCTCTGCGCATCTGCCACGAGCTTGTACTCGAGAAGTTGTGTGAGAATTAAATTCATCAGACATCCATCGCCCGTTGTCGTCGTAATACTGGTACCAAACAGTTTCGGAATTTCCTCAGTGCAAGTGCAAATTAGCGCAATAATTATTATCACATAGGTAAGCACGTATTTATTACTATCATTTTTAATTCAATTAAAATAGTAAAATCGTACATATAGAATGAATATGCACAATCTATGTAAATTTTCACTGACTTCTTTTTAACAGTACAACGCGTGTCGACGTTTGATCCTCAGGTACTATTATTATCATGTACACCTTACCGTCGGATCGCGTTGTACTATTAGAATAAATTCAGCGAAGAGACAAACAGGAAGGGGCGCATATAGTCATTATTTTTCCAACCGCAGTGACCGGGTGTTAGAAAACGGACATATCCGCCACCAGATCGTCCTCTGCGCAACTGCCACGAGCTTGTATGTGAGAAGTTGAGTGAGGATTAAATTCATCAGTCATTCATCGCCCGTCGCGTCGTCTTTGTAGTATTGACACCTGATAGTTTCGGAATTTCCTCAGTGCAAGTGCAATTTGGCGCAATAATTGTTATCAGATAGGTAAGAATGTATTTATTATTATCATTTTGGATTAAATTAAAATAGCATACATCATCGCTTTTAGCATACATGAAATTTTATTTTAATAAAAGCGACACGTTTTGGTCATAGACATCTCTGTCAGCAGGCATGTAAAAGTAGAAAGAAAAGGAAAAAATATATCTTTTGTCACTAAATTTACAAATTATAAGTGCGTCGGTCGCATAATCAAATAGCAGTATTTTTGAATATTACTACTGATTGTGAGAAAAAATATTTCTCAAACTGGGACGCGGACTCAATTTTATTCATCATTGTTTTAATTTAAAAGTATTCCAAATATCAGTGAACTATATCGAATTTGGTTAACTCTGATACAGTGTGATAACATCATCGGATTTTACTCGTAGTTTGGTTAATGAAGTTTGACAATGATTGACACAGAGAATAGAAAATAATAATAACAAAATTTTTCATAATTTCTGCTCTAACGCATCTCAAAAATCATCACTAAAGTGCAATCCATAATAATTGACAAGAGGTTACTCGGGGTATTCATTTAAAAACAGTTCCTATTCATGAAATATCAACTCTTTTACATTATCAGTGAGAAAAATTATAGCTTTACAGATTATCGAGCATAAGTTCTCGTTATCTTACAATACCGTTCCTCCAACTTAACGGATAGATATGTTTGTGTTTACAGACCTCTCTGAATAGTGAAATTGCTAATTCCTTTAGTGAACTTTCGTGCTGTTATTATTAAATGTCCAATTATTACGGCACAAATGACTGAAACCAAACCCAAAGTACCACAAAGGAGTGAACTATCCTGTCTTGCGGTCCCTACTTGTCGTACTCAACTTTAGTTAGAAAAAATGTAATTACCATTTACCATGAAACATAAGAATAACTTTCAATTGAATTAATTTATGCCTATGATTAAAAATATAAAATAATCAGGTAGCTTGAAGCAATGAAAATACGATACGTTCAAGAATGATAGGGTTAGAAAATAGAATGCGGCATTAGGCATTACGAGATCAGATTAGCTAGGAACGCCTACCTAATCGCTCAGGAATATGACAGCATCCCAGTCTCATGGTTTTAATTTCTACACACCATATAGCGAGTCGGTGTTTTCCTTGCGTAGATTATTAGTCGGTGTTTTCCTCGAGTAGATAGATTCTATGCACCTATGAGAACAGTTCACACGTAAAGTCTACGCGCGTAAGCCCTTAGCTCCGCCTGAAACGCGTCAATAGAAAAGCTTCTGGGAACTAAGGAAGTGGTCGTACTCGTGCCAGTTCTCGGTCCCTTCGTTATAGAAAGTAAACACCTCCGTGTTTAAAGATGGAGTTAACCACGTGGATGGTACCGTAAAGAGCATGAATAAGACTGATTGGTCACATTGACTGTACGGCAGTTCTTCATGATATGTAGTCAATCTTAAGCCCCAGAAAACCAGAGGAAAAAGGATGTCAAGGTAGCTAGCTTAACTGATTAAACTACGTGGCACGATATCGGGGGGTCCGGGTTCGTGTCCCGGTCTGGACGAATGATATTTCTTTTGTGGTATTCTTTCAAAGTAAGCAGTAATGGTTAAATTTCCGCTATTTTGCGGTTCATTTAATTTTTCAAAATTGTTGGAAAATTAATTATTCACCTTGCTTTTATTTTTAAATAAGTAAATACAGAAATTTTTATCTCTGAAACATAATTTTTATAATTACAATATTTCCATACATATTTATCTCGTAATAATCATATCTTGTGTTATATCCACATATAGATCCATGTCGGAACCAAAGAAAAAATGTAGACAATACAATGTCGATTATTTAAAATATGGTTTCATTCAATCTCCAACAAACAAGACATTACCAATGTGCCTAATTTGCCACAAGGTTTTTTCCAATGAAGCTATGAAGCCTTCGCGATTAGAAGAGCACTTAAGCAAAATACATCCTGAGAAAAAATATATCTCACTTTCAAATGCTCAGCGATCAACATTCGAGACGCCCTACTTCGGGTGATATGTTTTCGGCCGCATCAAAAGAAGAAAATGATGGATTACGTGCGTCATATAATATTTCCGTACTCATTGCTAAATCGGGAAAACCACACACAATTGGCGAAGAATTGATAATTCCAGCTTTGAGTGAAGTTCTGCGTACCGTGCTGCATAAGCCACCTGATATAATTTAAAAATTCAGTTGAGTAATAATACAGTGCAGAGGCGAATAGATGAAATGTCCGAGGATGTGGAGAGTTCTGTAGCTGAGTTTTTGAAGACTACCGAGTTTTCATTACAGCTTGATGAATCTACTTTGCCAAAATTCGAGTCTTTACTTCTGGTGTACGTTCGCTTCATAAAAGATGAAAGCATTTGTCAAGAATTATTATTCGCAAGAGCGTTAGAAACGGACACTAAAAGAAAATCTGTTTTTGACGTTTTAGAAAACTACTTTGTAGAAAAAGGAATTTCTCTGAATAATATCTTGTCTGCTGCTCCCGATGGTGCTCCGGCAATGGTTGAACGTCACCGTGGTTTTATTTCATAGTTGAAAAGAGCGGTACCAAATGTAGTCGCCGTGCATGGTATAATTCATCGACAACATTTGGTAGCAAAACATCTTAGTGATCGTCTTCACCGCGACAGTATGTAATTATTGCAGTTAATATGATAAGAAGCAACGCTCTCGATGATAGATTATTTAGAAAGCTTTGTGATGAAAACGACGAAGACTTTAATCAGTTACTATTGCACACAGAAGTTCGTTGGCTGTCAAAAGTTACTTGTCTAAAACGATTTTTTGAACTCTTTGAAGCAGTTACTAAGTTTTTTGAAAGCAAAGATGATTTATTAAGAGTGCATTTATTGAAATGTAAAAGCGATATTGCTTATTTGACAGATTTATAAAACAAATTTAGGAAACGAACTTTCAGCTGTAAAGGAATGATTTAAATCTGATCAAAGACAATTATCTCTGCGTTTGTGTTAAAACGTGCTTTGTACAAACAAAGGGGTAGAACACAATTTATCAGTTTCCACATCTTTCTTCAATGGAAACTAATGATAACGACATTATCGCTTACTGCCAGCATTTGAAAGCACTAAAAGAAGACTTTACAATTAGATTTGAGGATTTACTTAATATGGTCATTCCAGATTGAGTCATAGAACCATCCTCTAACTTAGAAATCAAGAATTATCACTGCAATTGTCAACAAATGAAGAGTTGAAATTTAAATTAAAAAATGGTTATCAAGAATTTTGGCTTCAACGTCAAATTACAATATTCCATCCAGCCTTATGGGCTGCAGTTAAGAAATTTTAATTGCTTTTCCGTCCTCGTATTTAGCAGAAAGAGAGTTTAGCATGGCGACCAATCTATTAACTAAGAAAAGAAACAGGTTGTCAATAGTGGAACGCGGTGACTTAAGGTTATTAATGACAAAAATGATACCAGAATAAATTAGTTTAATCGCATCAAGCTCAGCTGTCTCAATAATATTGTATTAATTACTAATAACATATTTTAATCGTTCTGTAAACAATACTTCAATATTTCATTATCTTAAGATTAAAGAAAATTAAGAAAATTGTTCTTGTTTTTCAATATATAGCATGTACAATGTAGTTAACCTAAGAGGGGCGCTATCAAATTATTGACTGAAAAAGTGGGCGCTGACTCCAAAAAAGGTTTGGAACCTATGGTCTAGCGTATGGCTCTGCAGTAATTTACAAACTTTATTTATTTGAGGGAGAATTTTGCTTATAGTTTCTCAAAACAGAAAATATTATGTTAGTAATTTAAGAATGGATTCCATTTGAGAATTTTCTGAATAGTCTACAACATTATTTTCCTGGATTACCGTCAATTCCTAAGAATTGAAGCATATTTTGATTTGTAAAAAAACCAACGTCTATCCCAAAGTTCTAATACATCATAATCATTTTGATTATCTATATTAGAACATATGAAAAATCAGCTGATGTTCTGCCCGTTATTTGACGATTTGTATATTTAATTTGACGACATACAATGGGTGCGTGCGCCAAATCGGTGGTTGCCTGCAGGTGCCGATGCTTGTGGTGGCGAGATAACGGCCTCTGGTGCCTCTCAGAGGGAGGCGCCGTCCTTTCACAATCTTAGTAGAGGTAGTCAGAAAAACCCCATGACGGGGAAGCCTTAGTTAATGGGATTCCCAAACCCCTCAAAAACCAGACGAATTGGAAACAAAGTATGGAACAATGACCCTTTACCTGTAGGCTCATTTACAACCCTTTTTGTACACCTTACAAGTGTTTTGCAGCTGTGGTTCTGAACAAACACATGCCGCCGATTTTCCCCAAGATATTCTCTTCATTCTAATAATACAAAATGTATGGATTTCCCCTCAATAAACCTCCAAATTTCCGAAGGTATGCATGTCTGTATGACCGTTAGTTCATTGCACCCCTTTAGTTCCCTCCAATTCCAGTCGCATTTTGTCAGGAATACTGGGTATGCGAGCATTCATAGAAGAAGTGTCTACGAGCTAGCAGCAACATCATATTTTACCATCCATTCATCTTTTGCGGACGCCAGGAAGATCCAAGTGGAACTATCGCCTGGAGTATCGCGTGGAATATCTATAGCTGACATCATACCAGGTAAATAATTACATTTATTTAAACTTCCAGGTCTCTTTATACGCCATCCCGATCATTTCGGATGGACGGGAGTTTACTGTGTTTTCATTTGTATACTTAAATATATTATTATGTAGAATAAGTCATAGTATGCCTTTATTAAGAAATGAGTATGGAAGTGAATTTATTAAGGCAAAGTATAGCAAATTTGACCAACATGCAGAACTGTTCCGAATTCCTGTTAATGTAATGCGAAAGCAATTCTGTTAAATTTTGGCTTACTTTTTGTTACAATGCATTAATTGCGTAATTCTCTCATTTGAATTGCACTAGTTCATAAAAATAAACGGTGTATTCGTGGTGGTTAATGTAATATTGCATGAATAAAAGGTGCCTACGATAATTCGTGGGGTGACCATAACTATCCTCTTTATGTCTTTGTAATAAATTTACATTTAGGAGTAATAGTTATTTGAGTTGTCACGAGGAGTTAAATTAATCTCATATTTTCAACGATCCCTATATATCAACTAAATTTATTTTAAAATTAAATTTGAGATGAAATTTTAAGGATATTATCTTTAATCGTCCATTACCCCTTCGATATTTCCGTCACCCATCAGCAAATTTCTAGACTCGCTCCTACTTTTGATTCTTATCTTTGCTCTAATTTCTATAAATGAGCGTATGAAAATTGGAATCATACTGAATCTATTCTTAAATTATTTACATAATATTTTCTGTTTTGAGAAACTATAAGCAAAATTCTCCCTCAAATAAATAGAGTTTGTAAATTACTGCAGAGCCTAGACCATTGACCAAACTTTTCATTGTTGGTTACATAGAGAATAGTCCTTCAAATAATTACAATAAGTTTGAAATAACTTTGGCATATTCCTATAAGATATTGAAGAATATTTGATCCTTTTCTATCAACATTGACAGATACATCGGAAGTTCATTTCTTTTAATATATCCGTATAAAGATGATCCCTAACTTTTCGATAGTATTAGTATTCAAATGAAACTTAACAAGTTGAGTTTAAAATATGTCAAAACTTAGGGGAATCATTTCTCCCGGAGAGTCATTTGTCCGTGAATTAATTTACCGATTTTCGCAACTCCGAGTTCCGAAGGGGAGAGGTGTGTTTATTTATTAAATAATGGGTGTCATGTTGAACGGGTGATGTCAGTAGATACCCCAGACACATACAAATTCCTCAAATTTGGTTTCAGAAGAAACTGGTTTGACTTTCGATAAATTCATTTTATTATTTATTTCAAATTCTTGTATTCTTCATATTGCATTTCCTTCAATAATTTTCCTATTAATATTCTGACCTTTATTATTTTTTTAGGTATATATAATATTCAGAAGGTATACGCTTCTCGCCAATATTGAAAGTTTATATCGACCTCAAGCTACTAATTTAGGAACTTTTTTAACGTTTTTATTTAAGAATTGCTTATCATGTTCAGTCAAAAATGAATATTAAGATAAAAGCAGAGGTTTTATGAGTTTATCTGGCTAGTTTGGTTTTACAAGCTGAGTTTATTACAGCTTTTTCTTCTTGTATTAAAATCTAAGAATTTACTTCAATTTTCTCGTATATATCCATATGATATAATTTCTTAAACGTTCATGCTATTTAAACGGTATTTATTTCTTGATTATTTTAAAAATATAAATGTTAAGTGACTCCCACCCAGGTTAAGTGAGCCTCGCCCGGCGGGCAGGAAGCAATGTTCAGTGACCGCCACCTAGGAGGCGCTCACTGTACAGTGAACGCCACCTTAGGCGAGGCCAACTGTACAGTGGACCCCCACCCGTTAAGTGAGCCTCGACTCCTACACCGGCACACTCTCTGGTTCCTTACCGAGGTACGGAGAGCGTGCCGGGACGCTCATACCCACCAGTTTTAAATGAGTGGGGGAACGCTTCAGAAACTCGGAAAGGTTTTCCTTTAGTCTGCCGTTAACCACGAAGGAATAAAATCTCATTCTCACGCATACGGGCTGTATCATTATGAATGCGCAAAAATCGCCAATATGGCCGCCGTAGTGAAAGGCTTAATTGGGCGTTAGTAACTGTTTCTACTGCTAAATTAAAGAATAACTTTGTCTGCGTATATTCGCTCTATTCTCTAATCTATTCGCATTTAAACCGCAAAAGAACGTAGTAAACGGCATTAAAACTACGGTCTTCATGGAGGGAGAGGGGGTTGGGAGAGTTTCGGAAGAGTCCGTAAACTGCATACAAATTTTAGTAAAATCAGTGAGCAATAGCTGAGTATGGCGCATAATATACGGATCAAAGTAGCCATTAAAAGTATTTAAGTATAGGGGAATCAAGTTGGAACAAATTGGAAGCGGAAAATTTTATTCATCGCTACGGAGAAAGTAGAGAAGTGAATACCGGCCTCTTGGAAACTTTACGGAAGTTATGATCATACTGCAACAAGTATTTTCTTATGTATGCCCCGTTCTACAGCGTAAAATCTGTGGGGCACATGTATTTCGTCGATTGTGTGTGATAATGTTTACACTACGAGGCGAGTACGGAATATCTAATGATTGATTATCGGACATTCTAATCATCAATGTTTATTAGCATTTAAGATTCCAACTGTTGGTATGTAATGGAACCTACTTTCGATTGCATTGTAGCTCATTAATCAAATATATTACTGCTCTGGATGAATTAGATTGAAATTAACTGTTGTAGAATAATACACTCACTGTAAAGGAAAATCGTATGAGTGGTGTGATGAATGACTGTAACATCAATAGAGATGTGATGCCGTTGCAATTTATTATATTTTTTTCAGCCAGTATGGTTAAAGTGCATTGATGTCTCATGAGAAACACCATTTGTTATTACGCAAATATTACTCCCTATTACATATAGCCTGATAGAGCTGAAAATTGTTGATTGCCGATTCCACTATTTGAAAGTCAATAATAGTTATGACAATTCCTGTCAAAACGTTAATTGCTAAAAAGCTCTAATTATTAAAAAGCTCTTGGAAAAGTTGAACTCCTTCAACACACGGATTAGATTGGATTCATCGAAGGGATATTTAAATATCTTATGCAGTGGAAAACTACACTGCTCGAGAGAAAATAGAAAGGTAAGAATAGGACGCATCTTAGTGGTTTCTGAATTCGAATTTTTAAGTGTTGAATTCTTTTTGCAAGAATTCAATTCCATCACAATTCTAGTATTTAGACCTTTAATTCGCGAAATAATACCTCAAAATGTTCATTTTAACGTCTGATATTCCGCTATCAAACAATCTTGTTTGTATTTATCTACCAGTGTATTATATTGAAATTCTACACAACTATTTTTATCACGACTAACTTTGAATAATAAATGGCAAAAAATGAAGACAATGAGGCAAAGGCACTACTTGGAAATCTCGCGAAGGTGAGTCTTAAATGTCTGCATATACGAGGGTCATCCGGAAAGTAGTATCCGTTCGTGAAATAAAGACACAAAAGTAAATATTAACAAACATAAAAAATTTTATTTGAAAGAGGATACTTTAAACTACTTCTCAACATAATCTCCAAGCAAATTAAGGCATTTGTCATAACGTGTGACAAGTTTCTGTATTCCTGCTGCATAGTTCTCCGCCGCCAGCTCATTGAGATACAGGGTCACTCCTTCTTTAAGTTCTTCATCGCTGTCAAATCTTTTCCCCGCCAAAAAGTCTTTAAGCTGTGTAAAGAGATGAAAATCTGAAGGGGCCAAGTCCGGGCTATACGGTGGATGGTCGAAAGTTTCCCATTTGAATTGCTGCAAAAGTCTTTGTGTTATCCCAGCTGCATGAGGCCTGGCATTGTCATGAACGAGAATGACACCAGTAGACAATAGACCTCGCCGCCGATTTTGTATTGCCCGCCGTAATTTCTTTAATGTTTCACAATACGCATTGGCATTAATAGTGTCTCCACGGGCCATAAAATCAATAAGCAATACACCTCGTCGATCCCAGAAAATGGTTGCCATGAGTTTCCTGGTGGACAGAACTGTCTTGAATTTTTTTGGTTTGTTTGGTGAATGAGCATGATGCCACTCCATTGACTGTCGTTTACTCTCAGGTGATGCATAACAAACCCATGTTTCGTCACCAGTAATTATGAGAGTCAAGAAAGAGTCTCCTTCATCAGAATAACGTCCGAAAAACGTCAGTGCTGCAGCCATACGCTTGGTTTTGTGCTCATCTGTAAGCATGCGAGGGACCCATCTTGCACAAATTTTTGCATAATGCAGATGGTCTTTAACAATTTCATGAACAATTGTTCGAGAAACATTGGGAAAATGCTCACAGATGTCATCAATTGTGACGCGCCGATCGTTCCTCACGAATTCGTCAACTGAGCTCACCAGTTGGTCTGTAATGACAGAAAGTCTCCCCGAACGCTCATTGTCGTGTGTGTTCCCCCTCCCCATGTTGAACTTGCGACACCACCGCCGAACAGACGACTCGTCCATTACATTGTCTCCATACACCTCCTTTAATTGGCGATGAATATCACATGGACGAACGTTTCTTGCATTGAGGAATTTAATCACTGCCCTCACTTCACAACTGGCGGCGTTCTTAATTTTTTTAAACATTGTAAACAATCACAGAAACAACACAGGCAATGCTAGCGTCACGCAACTTGGCTCAGAGAAGGCAGACAAACCACTGAAGCTATCTGACCTTGTCCAGCGGCTACTCGCGTCGTCAGCACTTCATGCGGCACTAACGGGTACTACTTTCCGGATGACCCTCGTATATACGATACTTAAGGTCTATTTTCCATTCGTATGGACTTTGAATATTGCCGGTTTTACTGCATCTATAAAGAGTTGCCGAATTGTCGGACTTAGAGAGATTTCAGTTAGTTTCCACGTAATCCGCGCTCTGACGCCAACTGGTGTTGCGATAATTGTTTCGGCCACTGTACTTACAATATATTTCTGTTGTGTTTAATCATCATTTCCTTGAATAGGTTTTGCCTTTCTGAAAATGACTCCTTAAATGTGGTTCTGCTTATCCATATTTGTACTGCTAGAATTTAATAATATTCGAATGATTGATGCCTTTATCGAAGAATATTTTCATTAACACTATAAGGACGGCGGCGGTCATTTTGACCCTTTTCAGAGTTTAACTTAAAAAATTTAAAACTAAAAAGGTTTTGAATTTTTTGAAACTCTTGACTTTGTTTGATCCCAAATTTTATATGATATATTGAAAATTTTGTTAATGCTCATGTGGTAGAATTTGCATCAAGTTATACCTAGCAGGTCGGCTCTGGGTAATTTTGATCCATTTTTAAAAATTTGAAATTAAATACTTTAAATAAAAACACATAAATGTTAATAACTTCGGAGAAAGAGGTAAAAATTTGTCACGAAAGGAGGGAGGGATCATATGACCCAAGCCGTCCTTTTTGGTATAACATCTTGTAAAATAAACCACATATGGGTTAAAATGATGTAATTATTAAGGCAAGTCTAAAATATATATTAACATAATGTAACTAGTATCAGAGAGGATAAGCACATAATAAAATATGAGTCAAAAAAGCCATTCTCGATAAATTCATAAAAATTGTTAGGTTTTCCACGAAGATCTGATCGCTTCCTTGACTTTAATGCCCAAGAAGTTGGTCACACTGCTTCTTTATAGTTGATAAACTAATTTGGGACCCCCAAAGAGTTTAAACTAATTACATCAAACAAATATTTAAGGGAGGGTGGGGCAAGACGGGGTAATTAACAAAAAACCCTTTGTGAATAAATTAAAAAAGCTTATTTCATTCAGGAAAAATGTGTCTTTATTTGCACAATATCATAAAAAAACACATGCAATTAAAAGCAATAACTTATTTTAAAATTTAACAAAATATGAATTTTTAATCTAATTAATCTTGCCCCACCACGTGGGACATGATAAAGAGGAGGACTTGTTTTAAGTGTTATATTCTGGCTCGACCTTTTCCTGTTTGGCAGAGGTTGGTGCAGAGTTTATTAGATCTACTAAAGTTACCTTGACTCTACTTTTCTTTAATGATTTTTTCTCAAGAATCATTTTTTTTCTTCCTTCTTCTTTGATTTTTCTCTCTTTTGCATTTTTTTTTAACTTTGGCATTGATCTCCAATTTTAGGTGTTTTTTGTATGGTGATTCAGTTAATACTATAGTTTTTCCGTGTTTTCGTGGATTCCTGTTGGATCGTATGCCGCTGCAACTTGGTATTGGGAAAAAATTTTCAGGAGAATAGGATGGCTTTGACGATATTTTGTAGAGTTTTAAGCTTGGGGTAACGCATACTTCTCAAACTCGGGCGGACGTAGGGCCATGGACGGCAACATGGTCGGAGCCTAGGACGATGACAAGCTCTGGACGTTGGACGATAGGCTCGGAAACTTGTAGTATGGCAACAGGCTGGTGACCATGGACGGCAACTGGTTCAGGATCTAGAGCAGCAGGGAGCCCGGGAATTTGTAGGCCTACGGCAATTGGCTCTAGACGGTGGATTGCGGCAGTCTCGGGATTTTGGATGTCTGTAGTCTGAGACGGAGCAAAGTCGTGTTCACCGAACACAGCTGGATTGAGTGGCCAAATTCCTGTCTAACGGAAACCATCAATTGCAGTTTTCATTGTAGCTGCTCTCACAAAGGCGTTCTTTACAAATCGTATCGCCTTTCGTTGTACTTTTTCTAAATCCCGAATATGACATTTCTCGGCGGGGTGCCATACACTACATGCATACTCAAGGTGAGGCCTAACTAACGCTAAGTAATAACGCTCGCGAACTTCTTCTTTACTCCTACCGACTATTATTTAACGAAGCCGAGTTTCTTAAGTGCTTTTCCACATATATTTCGGATGTGGGCACTCCATGATAGATTATTCTTGCGAGTTACTCCAAGATACTTTACCGATTCTGCTGTTATTAGGTTTACCCCTCGGAGGCTATAAGAATATTCATTTATCATAGATATACTTTCGAAGAAGTTAACTACCGAACACGTTTCTACATCTAGCTCTAATTGTCAATCATCGCAACAGTGCAGTGAAACAAACTTCAATGGTAATTGTATTTTCTCTCTCTGAAGGTGTCAGGCAGCCTACTTGCCTTCTGCCTTTCAGTGACAGTATTCTTGATCTGTGCTTTGGCAATACTATTATGCAAGTTTCTTCAAAATTGAATATTTTTTCTGGTGTTAATTTGTGTTCGTCGATTAATCGGATCAGAAGATGAAAGAATTTCCTAACATTAACTTCATTAAAAGCAGCTGCCGTAGCAGCACTTGTAGCTTCTAACTTTAAGCCAATCTTTGCAGGTTATTTTATTATCTTTATCGAAGTTATAAGTTTCCCCCAGTTTTTCAGCCCACTGGTAAGCTAAACGCCTGAGGTCTTAAGAGTTGAGGCCAAATAACCTTTCTTCCAATTTTTAAATGTAATCAAGTAGAAGATCCTCTTCTACCAGAGTGAAAACTGTTTGAAGAGGTCCCAGAGGTTGGACCAGTATTAGATTTCTTTGGTTTTCATAAATATTGCAGGAAACCGAAACTGGCGAAACTCCCCTGTCTTCAGGCGTTTCTTTTGCCATTTTTACTCTTCCCTCAAGAGTAGACTGTGAAGCAATATACATTTTTGCTGCCATTCCATATCGCATATTTCCTCAGATAACCAAATCGGTACCTTCTTTCATCGATTCTGGTGACCATTTCCCACTATCCATCTTCCATTGGTTGTCACTCACCACCTCTTTAAATCAGGAGAAAATATAAATATGGCTAAAATGCGACAGGGGCAAAATGGGGTACTAACCCGTCTTGCCCCTCTTATGAAACCCCGTTTTTCCCCACTGACGCCATTTCGCCTGTTCATTATCTGGCCTAGGTTAGGTTTTCAGTAAGATTATATCCAGCCATCTTAAAAATATCTTTGTAAATTACTTACTTAACTAGTATGATACAAAATATATATTGTAGAATACTACTTACCAAAAATCACATTGAAAGTTGAGCAAACAGAAAAGGCGAACAGAAAAATCAAGAGATTTGCACTTAAACATCCACTCAGTATATGTAAATCGTTCAGCATGGGGGTTGTGCTCAGGGTCGTTTCTTCATATTCCACTACAACTACTCTCCCTTTTTTCTGCAAGATGGAAGCACCTCCTGTGTCATAAGCACTAGTACCCCATCACACCGCGCTACCCTTCATGCCCCACCTTCCCGTACTTAAAATATCTCTATAGTTATTTATACTGCGAACGCATAACTCTCTGTTTAGAGATGCAGTCTTACGTCAGGAAGCCCTGTTTCATAAAGTCATTATCCCTGAAATGAATTGTAATTGTTTATGAAAGGTTATTGTATGTAAATTTGAGAAATCAATTTGATATTTACCTGAGAAAGTAATTGGAAAAACATTTTATAATAGTAAAATTAATAGTAGGTAACCCTGCTAAATAGTGGTTTTATGACTTTGTAAATGTTATAAAAGATTTTGCGTTGACGAAATCCCCAGGTTGGAATTTTTCATGACATGGGGAGAGCGGGGCAAAGCCGTAGAGTGGGGTAAAACCGTACACTGTTTTCCCGTTATAGAGTGCGGTTAGGGGAGTCCGATCGGTTTTGCACCCTAGCAAAAGACCCCGCAAGCTCGCCGGAGACATGTGGTTGCTGTATGATCAACGATGTGGTTTATGTGGAAAATAGTGTTTTTGCTTGATTTGTTACTATTTCTAAGCTTCAAGTAATTAGAGAGGTGGAAAACCTTTAAATATTAGCTAGTAACTACCAAACCAAAAGAGTCTACCGTTCTTGAGCTATATTTTGATACTCTTGGTGATTTGTGAATTCTAAATTTTTAATGTTATGTTAATAATTTGTCACGAGGTCAAAGTCGGGGCAAAATCGGGGCAAAGCTTTACATCGAGAAAGAAAGGAGATTGGAAGCTAGGCTTCAATTGCTTAATAAATTCAGGGAAACTACATTTGCAGAAGATACAACTGGTATCATGCCACCCCCCTGCTACCTCGGTCGATCTGATAATGACTGTAAGTTAAGAGAAATAGATGCTAAGACGAATCGTTTGAAGAATTCATTGTTTCCGCGAACGATAAGCGACAATAACCGAATAAGGAAGTTGTTTGGATTCAACTGGTGTTAACACCCCCTGCCACATGCCGAAAGGCGGCTTTTAGGGTATTAATGTAGATGTAAGAATTTCTGCCTAAAAGGTAGTTCCCGAAGAGAAGCATCTGGATCCAAGGATTTGTGCCTCATTTGTGGGGAATTTGGAAAAGATAAAGAACTCTGGTTCCGCTGCTGGTTTTGTTCAGGTTGGGTGCACTCTGCTTGTAGTGCTGCAGAGTCAGCAGAAGATTTTATTTGCTACTTTTTATCAATACCTAATTGCATTGTATGCCTAATTAACTACGAAAACTTGAATTCTTACTGGCGAAACTAGACTTAAATGGTTGTGTGCAATGCTTGTTTCTTTATTTACTTCCCTAATTATGCGTCTATGTTTATGTACGGCATTGCCACGCTCCCCGACCCCATGGGGCAGTTCCGAACAGTGTAACATTTTTTCTTTAATTATTTTACAAAAAAATGAAGATAAATAATCCAGCTGTTATGTGACGATTTGGTAGCCAATAAAACAAAGTAACATTTGATCATGTGTCTATGCTTCTATACTGAATATTATATGAGCTGTAATATATCTTGCTTGAGTGTACGCCATTTCCACCCTCTCCCCTAATTTGAAAAATTCATCCACTATCTTATTCGCTGGAGTTTTTTTTTCCTAGGCGCGAACGAGTGGTTTTCATGCTTTCAGTCAACTGGCATAGCAAACTTTGTAAAACGTGACTAACTTTTATCAACAATTCGGACCTTCTACCTCTTCTTACGAAAATATGTGTTTCATTGGTCTAGTTTGAGCAGGAAATATATTGCAGAACATAAAACTCTGCAGATTTAGGACATCGGTCCGCATTTTGTTTAATTAATTAACATTTAAGCAAAGTAGAGCTGAAACATCTTATCAGCACATGCTCAAAAGTCACATTTTGAATTTCTGCAAAATTCAGGTCATTGAGACATATGAAATATTTAATTACGAATCTTAAATATAGGGGTCAGAATGACCCCCTGCTGTCCTTCTAGGTAGAGCAAAACTGCCATCCTTCTAGTGTTAAAAGGATATGAGATTGAATATTTAGGTGACTTTGTAGTCTTAATTATAACTTCATATTTTTTGTTTATTGGTTTTGAAATTATTTTAGGCTGGCTTTGCTATGAATCCAAAAATTATGAGGTATGTGTTACATCAAGACTCTTACAATAGTATTTATTAATTTATATTTACCCATTGAGAATTAATGGGCACTTTGGCTAATTCAATATAAAATGTATCTCCTAAGAAGTTTTATGGTTGGTGTTTTGGTTTTAATTCAAACCTTATCATTAAGAAACTTTTCATTTATTTTTAGTTTTACCTGAAAGATCTTTTTGGTATGTCTCGTTTAGGAATTAATCCATAATTATATGTTAGTTACCTTTTGATGCATTTTCTCCTCTTCCTCAGGTAATGTGTGCACAGGAAAAGTCAAGACACTTTTAAATCTGGGAGTTAGATGTGGAGTTTTTTGTTCTTCAGTTCTGAGACTTTTTTTAGTATTTCTATTACAACTCTTCTTGAGAATTCAAAAACTTTCTATCAATGATTAAACTCTATAGCTGTGAGCAAAGAAAATTGGTTTGTTAGCAGTTCTTACTGAAGAAACCTTAAAATCTCCCATGTATCTTTTATTTATGAGGAACAAATTTATGAAAGTCCAATTTTTCACCTCTCTCTCTTGGAAAAGTGACACACATTAGTGTGTTACAATAAAAAATAAAGTCAAAATGTTCTAGTCTCCCTTCTCCCAGCAGGAAAATAAAGTAAACAGGCAATGCAAGTAATTTATTCCGTATAACAATAATAATAATAAAAGGACTTCATTTAGGGCGAGTATCAGGATTATCCTCTCTGATTTAAGCCCAATTTCTTAAAATCGTTCTACCAGCTGGTATGATTCACTTCCCTCTCTTAAAGCTTACTGAATTGTTAATATTCCATATTCTTTTAACTTATGAGATGTGCAAGTAAATAAATAATGGTTATATCATCATACAGTGAGAAAAAATAGCTAATGCATCTCTTCCAATTGATTCATTTATGTGTATGATGTGTGACAAGAATAGGCAAAAAAATCCCTTATGGGATATTATAAAATGTAATGGATTGGAAAATACTGAGAATATTTACATTTGAATAAATATGTCACGAATTTGCATTTACTGATATTGATGATAGGCTAAGGGATTCAATCAAAATGGAACATTTTTCAACAATAATATTTATTCACTGATTACAGTAAATACAATTTTTGTTAAATTGCTGTGTACAATTTATCATAACATAGCATTTGTAATGTCATAGTACATCTGAAAAAGAAAATATCTCCTGCATATTTTCAATTGGAATCATTATATCAACACTAAAATTATCAAAGAAACTACAGGAAGTAGCACTTTTTAATTTTTATCTTTTCTAGATTTCATGATCTCCCTCAAAATTATAATAATGAATATGCAACATATCAAAATACAATAGAGTAATCAAGAAAAAAATATCCAAACATTTATATGAGGATTCCATTATTATTACAAAAAAATCTATACAACCTTGTGATTCCCTTTTCTTTATTGAATACTATTGAAGATTACAAATTTTCCTAAGAATCTTGATCTTAATCATCATCTAAAATGCTGGAAATCAGTTTTTGTTTGGATTCTAAGGGTCTTCAAACACAAAATCTCCAATTCTTTCTCAAATACAATGTGAAAATGAATTTTAATTTCTTCAATGCTAATTGAATCAATAGTAGAAGTGTTTCCACTCTGTTTTTTAAAGTTGTTGGTATAACATTTTTACCTTTTTTTACTCTAATACATAGATAAACTTCATTATCATTAAATTAAGGCTTTTTGAAACAGCTGTTTTATCGATTCCAAAAGTTTTCTTATGATGCTCTTACATGAATTAGTCCCTTCTATACCATCATCTAGTGAAGTGGGAATTTCTCCTGTTTCCAGATCAACTGGTACATCCATAGTATATTGCTTATCTTGTACATTACAAAAATAATCTGATACCTCATTGTTTTGGGTATTCTCGGTAGCCGCAGCAAGAATTTCAACTTTCACTTTGGTATCTGCAGTTGCCTTATTGACTTCAAAAAGAGTATCTAGGGTTGTTTTACTGGCTTCAGAAGTAACATCAGTTTTTTCTTCAGCAGGTATATTATATGTCGTTAGCACATAATCATTTTCATCGTCAATACTTATCACAGATTCTCCATTATCATCATTTCTCTGGAATAGTAATCTTCCTACTTCTTCTAACAGTCCTTCTTCTGTTACATCAGTTTTTAGTGTGGTTACTCTGATCCCCAGATAACCTGGAATATTTTCTGAGGATATAATATCTTTTTCTTCTCCAGAATACGATTTATTTTTAACTTCTGTGAAGGTATCTCCTTTCTTTATTCCATCTGTTATGTTTTTGAATCCTCTTTTACAGCATACAATGCTTGGCAATTTGTTTTCAGAAGTATTATTTGAATCATCCAGTGTAGTGGGATTGTCTCCTGCTTCTTTATCAAATTGTGTCTTTGTAGTATATTGTTTATCTTTTTCATCACCAAAATTATCTGATTTATCATTGTTTTGTGTATTCTCGGTATCCATAGTAGATATTTCTTCTTTTGTAATCGTATCTGGGGTTGTTTCACTGGCTTCAAAAGTAAAATCAGTTTTTTCTTCAGCAGGTATATTATATGTCGTTAGCACATAATCATTTTCATCGTCAATACTTATCACAGATTCTCCATAATCATTATTTCTCTGGAATAGTGTTCTTCCTACTTCTTCTAACAGTCCTTCTTCTGTTACATCAGTTTTTAGTGTGGTTACTCTGATCCCCAGATAACCTGGAATATTTTCTGAGGATATAATATCTTTTTCTTCTCCAGAATACGATTTATTTTTAACTTCTGTGGAGGTATCTCCTTTCTTTATTCCATCTGTTATGTTTTTGAATCCTCGTTTACAGCATACAATGCTTGGCAATTTGTTTTCAGAAGTATTATTTGAATCATCCAGTGTAGTGGGATTGTCTCCTGCTTCTTTATCAAATTGTGTCTTTGTAGTATATTGTTTATCTTTTTCATCACCAAAATTATCTGATTTATCATTGTTTTGTGTATTCTCGGTATCCATAGTAGATATTTCTTCTTTTGTAATCGTATCTGGGGTTGTTTCACTGGCTTCAAAAGTAAAATCAGTTTTTTCTTCAGCAGGTATATTATATGTCGTTAGCACATAATCATTTTCATCGTCAATACTTATCACAGATTCTCCATTATCATAATTTCTCTGGAATAGTAATCTTCCTACTTCTTCTAACAGTCCTTCTTCTGTTACATCAGTTTTTAGTGTGGTTACTCTGATCCCCAGATAACCTGGAATATTTTCTGAGGATATAATATCTTTTTCTTCTCCAGAATACAATTTATTTTTAACTTCTGTGGAGGTATCTCCTTTCTTTATTCCATCTGTTATGTTTTTGAATCCTCGTTTACAGCATACAATGCTTGGCAATTTGTTTTCAGAAGTATTATTTGAATCATCCAGTGTAGTGGGATTGTCTCCTGCTTCTTTATCAAATTGTGTCTTTATAGTATATTGTTTATCTTTTTCATCACCAAAATTATCTGATTTATCATTGTTTTGTGTATTCTCGGTATCCATAGTAGATATTTCTTCTTTTGTAATCGTATCTGGGGTTGTTTCACTGGCTTCAAAAGTAAAATCAGTTTTTTCTTCAGCAGGTATATTATATGTCGTTAGCAAATAATCATTTTCATCGTCAATACTTATCACAGATTCTCCATTATCATAATTTCTCTGGAATAGTAATCTTCCTACTTCTTCTAACAGTCCTTCTTCTGTTACATCAGTTTTTAGTGTGGTTACTCTGATCCCCAGATAACCTGGAATATTTTCTGAGGATATAATATCTTTTTCTTCTCCAGAATACGATTTATTTTTAACTTCTGTGGAGGTATCTCCTTTCTTTATTCCATCTGTTATGTTTTTGAATCCTCTTTTACAGCATACAATGCTTGGCAATTTGTTTTCAGAAGTATTATTTGAATCATCCAGTGTAGTGGGATTGTCTCCTGCTTCTTTATCAAATTGTGTCTTTGTAGTATATTGTTTATCTTTTTCATCACCAAAATTATCTGATTTATCATTGTTTTGTGTATTCTCGGTATCCATAGTAGATATTTCTTCTTTTGTAATCGTATCTGGGGTTGTTTCACTTGCTTCAAAAGTAAAATCAGTTTTTTCTTCAGCAGGTATATTATATGTCGTTAGCACATAATCATTTTCATCGTCAATACTTATCACAGATTCTCCATTATCATAATTTCTCTGGAATAGTAATCTTCCTACTTCTTCTAACAGTCCTTCTTCTGTTACATCAGTTTTTAGTGTGGTTACTCTGATCCCCAGATAATCTGGAATATTTTCTGAGGATATAATATCTTTTTCTTCTCCAGAATACGATTTATTTTTAACTTCTGTGGAGGTATCTCCTTTCTTTATTCCATCTGTTATGTTTTTGAATCCTCGTTTACAGCATACAATGCTTGGCAATTTGTTTTCAGAAGTATTATTTGAATCATCCAGTGTAGTGGGATTGTCTCCTGCTTCTTTATCAAATTGTGTCTTTGTAGTATATTGTTTATCTTTTTCATCACCAACATTATCTGATTTATCATTGTTTTGTGTATTCTCGGTATCCATAGTAGATATTTCTTCTTTTGTAATCGTATCTGGGGTTGTTTCACTGGCTTCAAAAGTAAAATCAGTTTTTTCTTCAGCAGGTATATTATATGTTGTTAGCACATAATCATTTTCATCGTCAATACTTATCACAGATTCTCCATTATCATCATTTCTCTGGAATAGTAATCTTCCTACTTCTTCTAACAGTCCTTCTGTTACATCAGTTTTTAGTGTGGTTACTCTGATCCCCAGATAACCTGGAATATTTTCTGAGGATATAATATCTTTTTCTTCTCCAGAATACGATTTATTTTTAACTTCTGTGGAGTTATCTCCTTTCTTTATTCCATCTGTTATGTTTTTGAATCCTCTTTTACAGCATACAATGCTTGGCAATTTGTTTTCAGAAGTATTATTTGAATCATCCAGTGTAGTGGGATTGTCTCCTGCTTCTTTATCAAATTGTGTCTTTGTAGTATATTGTTTATCTTTTTCATCACCAAAATTATCTGATTTATCATTGTTTTGTGTATTCTCGGTATCCATAGTAGATATTTCTTCTTTTGTAATCGTATCTGGGGTTGTTTCACTGGCTTCAAAAGTAAAATCAGTTTTTTCTTCAGCAGGTATATTATATGTCGTTAGCACATAATCATTTTCATCGTCAATACTTATCACAGATTCTCCATTATCATAATTTCTCTGGAATAGTAATCTTCCTACTTCTTCTAACAGTCCTTCTTCTGTTACATCAGTTTTTAGTGTGGTTACTCTGATCCCCAGATAATCTGGAATATTTTCTGAGGATATAATATCTTTTTCTTCTCCAGAATACGATTTATTTTTAACTTCTGTGGAGGTATCTCCTTTCTTTATTCCATCTGTTATGTTTTTGAATCCTCGTTTACAGCATACAATGCTTGGCAATTTGTTTTCAGAAGTATTATTTGAATCATCCAGTGTAGTGGGATTGTCTTTTGCTTCTTTATCAAATTGTGTCTTTGTAGTATATTGTTTATCTTTTTCATCACCAAAATTATCTGATTTATCATTGTTTTGTGTATTCTCGGTATCCATAGTAGATATTTCTTCTTTTGTAATCGTATCTGGGGTTGTTTCACTGGCTTCAAAAGTAAAATCAGTTTTTTCTTCAGCAGGTATATTATATGTTGTTAGCACATAATCATTTTCATCGTCAATACTTATCACAGATTCTCCATTATCATAATTTCTCTGGAATAGTATTCTTCCTACTTCTTCTAACAGTCCTTCTTCTGTTACATCAGTTTTTAGTGTGGTTACTCTGATCCCCAGATAACCTGGAATATTTTCTGAGGATATAATATCTTTTTCTTCTCCAGAATACGATTTATTTTTAACTTCTGTGGAGGTATCTCCTTTCTTTATTCCATCTGTTATGTTTTTGAATCCTCTTTTACAGCATACAATGCTTGGCAATTTGTTTTCAGAAGTATTATTTGAATCATCCAGTGTAGTGGGATTGTCTCCTGCTTCTTTATCAAATTGTGTCTTTGTAGTATATTGTTTATCTTTTTCATCACCAAAATTATCTGATTTATCATTGTTTTGTGTATTCTCGGTATCCATAGTAGATATTTCTTCTTTTGTAATCGTATCTGGGGTTGTTTCACTGGCTTCAAAAGTAAAATCAGTGTTTTCTTCAGCAGGTATATTATATGTCGTTAGCACATAATCATTTTCATCGTCAATACTTATCACAGATTCTCCATTATCATAATTTCTCTGGAATAGTAATCTTCCTACTTCTTCTAACAGTCCTTCTTCTGTTACATCAGTTTTTAGTGTGGTTACTCTGATCCCCAGATAATCTGGAATATTTTCTGAGGATATAATATCTTTTTCTTCTCCAGAATACGATTTATTTTTAACTTCTGTGGAGGTATCTCCTTTCTTTATTCCATCTGTTATGTTTTTGAATCCTCGTTTAGAGCATACAATGCTTGGCAATTTGTTTTCAGAAGTATTATTTGAATCATCCAGTGTAGTGGGATTGTCTCCTGCTTCTTTATCAAATTGTGTCTTTGTAGTATATTGTTTATCTTTTTCATCACCAAAATTATCTGATTTATCATTGTTTTGTGTATTCTCGGTATCCATAGTAGATATTTCTTCTTTTGTAATCGTATCTGGGGTTGTTTCACTGGCTTCAAAAGTAAAATCAGTTTTTTCTTCAGCAGGTATATTATATGTTGTTAGCACATAATCATTTTCATCGTCAATACTTATCACAGATTCTGCATTATCATAATTTCTCTGGAATAGTATTCTTCCTACTTCTTCTAACAGTCCTTCTTCTGTTACATCAGGACTTTTATCTATTTGTTTATCTTTTTCATCTTCAATAATCTGCTCCATTTCTTTAGCTTTTTTATAAGAATATGGATCTCTATCTTGAATACAGATGTTATGAAAATTCGTTTGCCATTGTTTTTCAAGAAAATTTACTTCCTCTGATTCTCCTTGTGCATTTTGTATACTGTTTAAGCCTGAAGACATTGATGTGCTACCTTCAGGGTGTGCTTCAAGATAGGTTGCGTTGGTTGATATTTCTTTATGTTTTCCATTGGAATTTTTCCTTTCCTCGTTAATCTCCAATATGTGTTTCTTTATTTTGATCTGAGATATGTTGGCATCTTTTTCATCAATTTCTGACAAACGGAAATTGATGATTTGTTCATATATTGCATCTTCTGCATATTGATGCACATGAACTGCATCTTTCCTTGCAGTAGTTTTCTGTGTTTCCTTGATTGCTCTAGCACCTAGAAGAGTAAGATGAAAAGATAAAATTTTAGAGTTTTAGGAGTTGGCTTGTAATGTTATTAAATGGTTAACTTACTTTGATAGCATTTTGTTTTTTTATCGAATTATAAGTTTAATATGTTATCAAAAAAACTGCATTTAATCCAGCTGACAATTTTTTTAATTAATTTTTTGGTCATGGGATCCTTTTTTCCATTAATGTCCTTGTTTCTAATGTACAGTCGTGGCCAAAATTAACGCAGCACCGGCCGTAAGGATCGCTAGGGAGGTGCTGCGTTAATTTTGGCCAGGAGTGTACATACATAAATACTTTTCTTATTATGAAAGGTTAATGTTGTTGTGTCCTACTGAGTTTGCAAATAAATTAATTCTACATTTTTATTGAATTTTGCTCTAACCTTATAATAACTTTTTTATCATTTAAATAGCTAATTACATTAAATATATATACATCTGTTTCACGGTCATACCATCAAAATCTTATAACTATGTTGTGGAGGGATATCTTTTCGGCTTATTAAGAATTTTTTTGATTTTTAAGTTTTGCAGAATAAAAATAGGTTTAAATAAAGTATCCGCAGCCTCACCCCAAGCCAGAATTCCATATGTTAGTATTGGTTGTACCATTGCATTATAAACCAACTTTATCACCTTCATGTCCAGTACTTGTTTTAACAAATAAAATTTGTATAATAATTTCCCTAAAAAATTTAGGCTAAATATGACATGAAATCTACAGTTTCACTCGTCATCAGTTTTAACTCCCAAGTACTTAGTATGATCCACCACTTCAATTCTGTTACAAAAGCATGTCTGCCTATTTTTACACCTAGTATTGTGAATGAGTGGTTTACAGTCATTATCAAGAAGTGTTTTTTTGTCCTTACCAAAGACAGTGCATTCAGTTTTTTTTAAATTTAATGTTAGTAAATTTTTATCTAACTAAGTCTTTATTTTATTATTCGTTAGCATATTTGCTTTCTCAAACATTTCTCTACATGTTTTGCGACATACCATATCATCAGCATAAGCTTGTAATTTTGCATTGTCCAATTGAATCTCACATAAATCATTTATATACAGTATAAATAGTAAAGGTCCGAAAATGGATCCTTGTGGCACTCCATATTTCACCTCCTTAGGTATACTCAGTCTGTGTTTTACTTTTACTTTTTGGACTCTCCCATCTAAATAGGTTTGGATAAATTTGAAAGCAACTCCTCTAATTCCAATATTATGTATCTTTTCTATCAGCAATTTATGAGATATTGTATCAATTGCTTTAGAGAGATCTAAATATATAGTTGCACATTTATCCTCATTATTAATATGATTTGTTACCTCCTGTATTAAATTTGTTAAACATCACTAGTTCATTTACAACTTTGAAACCCAAATTGATGTTGTGAAATAATTTTATGTTTATTCTTAAACTCTAATATTCTGGTTTTAATACATAGTTTGATTATTTTGGCAATATTACTAATGCTTTGCTTTCAAATTCAGGAATTAAAAAAAATACTTCACAGGTAGGTAGAGAATCAAAACTAAAGGAGCCAATATATATGGTCATAATCTATGAAAAACATAAATGAAATTTATGGAAAAATTCCTGGGTTTGATGCTAGGACAATACAAATAACTGCTTTTTAAAATACATTGAAGTAGTATTTCATTATTTTTTTATGCAATTATCGAAATGATAGGATATTCTCACTCTGCTAGAAAATGTATATTACGAATCCGTTCAATGAAAAAAATTATAAAAGACCATTCTGTTCTTGTGTTCGATGCCAGAGCACGTAACAATTTCTCATATAAGGAATATATGTGAAAAGTAGGACGTTGTTTGAGACAGTTGCAGCAAATATGTCTGCTTCAATTTTCACACATAGTTAGAGATGGTGATCTTCTATTGTGCTGCATAGGATGTATAGCCAGAAAGACCTGGGTTCGATGCCGGGCGGTAAATATCTCCCATATGAAACACATTGGGATAGTATTTCATTATTTTTTTCATGCACTTATCGAAACGATAGGGAGCTCTTGCTTAGATGGAAGATGTATATTAAGACTCGGTTTAAGAAAAAAAATGAGATAAGATCGTACTGTTCCTGAGTTCGATGCCAGAGCACATTACAATTTCTCACATTAGGAATATGAAATGAAAGTGAGTTAGGAATATGAAAACATGTGAAAATAGGACGTCGTTTGAGGCAATTGTACCCAATATTACTGCTTCAATTTTCACACATATCTAGAGATGGTGATCTTATGTTGCGCTGCATAGTTACTATGACCAGATGACCCAGGTTTGATGCCAGAGGAATAAATTACAGCGAATTATAAGAATATTCTCAATGCATTTTTTTTGGACGACCCTCTCTGTATGATGCCGACTTGAAATAAGTGTTGTCGATATGCTATCGTCGACATTTTACTCGTTATATATAAACGCTTCTCCGGATTCATTCATGTATTTCTATTATATATAGACGTTTTTCCGGATATACCTAGATATACACTCACTCACTCACTCACTGGGGAACAAATTGTATGCTAGTTATAGATACATTTCAAAAACATGTTTTACATTTCATTGATCGTCCTTGGTTCGATCCCAGAAAATCATTTACATTACCCAATGCATTTCAGATGGGGATAATGGAGCCTTACTTCAGGACTTTCCCGGTATGATATGGACTTTAAACTTTGTATTAATTAAGATCAGTTTCTAAGAAGTTATTATCGTTATTCGTATGTTCCGATAGGTCCTGGGTTCGACACCAGGCGTTTACAAAAATTATAAATTGCAGCAATTTTCAAGTATTTTATGCCCTTCCCGATAATTGAAACCCAAAACGTGGCATCAAACGACGTCCTACTTTTCCCTAATATTCCTTATGTGAGAAAAATTTTTAGAAGTTTTTTTTTTTTAATTTCCGAAAATCAAAGCAATGCTTTTAAATGGAAAAAATACGGACTATGGGGCCCTCTGGTATCGAACCCATGACACTGAGGTTCAAAATTGCATTTAGTATGGGGTTTTTCGTTATTGCCATTATTTCGTAAAAATTTCAAGTCAATAACGCTTGTGATTTAGCCTGTGCATTAGTATCCTATCTATATCTATTATATATAATTCCTTCTCCGGTTTCATTCAAATATACGAGTAAAATAATGCTTGCATACTGCAAGCATATCGATAACACTAATTTCAAGTCGGCATCATATCGAGAGGGCCCTCAAAAGAAAAAAAAAAGGAATGAAAATATTCTTAAAATTCGCTGCAATATAATCGTCTGGCATCTAACCAGGATCTTCCCGGTGATACTATGCAGCACAACAGAAGATCAGCATCTTTAATTATGTGCGTAAATTCAAGCAGAAATATTTTCTGCAACTTCCTCAAACGACGTCCAACTTTTCCCTTATATTCCTTATGTGAGAATTTCTAATGTGCTCTGGAATCGAACCAAGTACCAGCATGGTCTTATATATTATTGTTTATAGAAACCGAGTCCTAATGTACATCTTCTCTCTAAGCAAGAACTTCTTGTTATTTCGATAAGTGCATGAAAAAAATATTGAGAAACTACCGCAATGTGTTTTATATGGGAGATAAATTTACCACCCGGAATTGATCCCAGGTATTTCTAGTCATACTTCCTATGCAGCACAATAGAAGATCACGATCTCTAACTATGTGTGAGAATTCAAGCAGAAATTCTGTCTGCAACTGCCTCAAACGACGTCCTACTTTTCCCTTATATTCCTTATGTGAGAAATTGTAATTTGCTCTGGCATCGAACCAAGGAACAATGTCGCGACGATATTGGGTAGTGGTAAATGACAATCGTGCAGTGACTTTTAAACGATTTATTGAACAATGAACGGATTACCTGAAGGGTGTCTCCTAAGATACCGACTTGGGGTCGCTGGTGGACCGCGGCCGCTATTGGGAGGCCTAGAAGCAGAGCGTCCAAACTGGGGTCGCTGGGGGACCGCAGCAACTAACAGAGGCCCAGAAGTGGAACTTGTGGTCACTGGTGGACCACAGCCAACCCTTAGGGCACTGAAGTCGTTTGGAGTCGGAATCAGACTCCCCCTTTCCAAACGGAATGCATGGCTTAAATAGTCCCCGAGGCGGGCTAACATTATATTGTAGCTACAAAGTTGCCTACATTGTAGACGCAACGTCGTCCCGCCTCGCGGTCGCTACAATGCCGCGCAAGCTACAAAGTAGCGGCGTGGAGCGTCCACAAAGTAAACCTCACAACAACGCAGACTTAACGTCCTCCTCCCATTGCGCAGACGATACTGCCTACACCGCCTGTGGTAATATGCAAATTCGATTATCAATCGAGAACGAAAAAAGTTTGCCATCACACCAATCGTTGATAATATCCCTATCAATCTGGTCTCCTTGCATGAATTTCTTGGTGCTGCTCTTGACTCTCATCTAAACTGGCAAGAGCACACTCAACGCTCAATTGCTCAGGCCGCGGCCTGCACTGTTTCTCTCCCCGTGCTATCCTTATGTAATGCTTAATTAACCACTTCTAAGTTACGGATATTTCATAAAATGATAACCCCTATAATCGTATGTGCCTCACCAATCACTTTCAACAGTGCAAAAACAATCACATCTATATACGACTTATTTTACCGAAAACCTATCCGCCTCACAAATACCTGCAGCCGCCTAATTCCATGAAGAGAAATAAGCAAACATCTCAACTTATCGTCACTCACTGAACTATATAAAAAACAAGCAACTGAATGAAAAATGATGACACCGCTATGAAATAATCCTCTATAAAAGGTGCGCGGTAAAAATGTCACAGGTAAAAATGCCACGGTAAAAATGTCACACTTTTTGATAGGTAAAAATGCCACGGTAAATATGCCACACTGGAATTCGGTGGGCGGTAAAAATGTCACAGCAGAATTTTCACGGGGGGACATTACCATTTTGACAATGTTAAAGACCATTTTGACAATGGCTCATATTGTTCTAGTTACTCCTGTATAGAATGCAATAATGTTTGTTATATTTCAACCATATTTACGCAATAATGCAATTATTCACCGTTATGGCAATGTTTAAAACCGTTTTGACAACGTCATGACTATCACTCACGCCGTAATTTATTATTGTTGTAACTATTGGCTGGATTGAAATAAATTTTTATGCATTTTTATCTTTTTTACGTCCAAAACAAACAGTGCACTATCCGCATCATAGGATGAATGGGATAAGACGATAGCTACGATCCCTACGAACCTCCTTGATTGCTACAAGATTACTCGCCGCAGCGAATTAAAATAGTTTAAGTCGCGGAAGGAGAGGAAACGAGGGGGATGAGATGCACATTTAAATTAGTGATGAGAGATGGGTATCAAACCACTCGTGTCGACGTAGCGTTTATCTTGAACGGCATGGTTTTGCGAAGACCAGCTTGTTGGTTGTTGTTCCTTATTTGATTTGAACGATATTACATAGTCTCGTCTGTATAATTTAGTTGAATCCTATGGTAAAACTAGAATCTTTTCTAGTCAAATACATAATGAACTATTTCAGTCTTTACTTTGTGGAACCTTCTAACATTATTCACCATAACTATTCTTTTCTTGTTTATTACAAGTTGAAATTTCTCCAATAGTTTAAAAACTATACTAAACTCGTAAACGTTAGAGTTCGAGAGTCATCTGAACCATAAATACAAAGAAAGTCGATGCGAGTCATCTATGAGATTCTAAAACCAATACAAGATCGCAATGTATGTACAATGTATCATTGAATACAATGTAGCTTTGAAGAGAGTAGGGGTGAAAGCTGTCATGACTCGCAACTCAAACGCTCCTACATTTAATTTTGTAACCACGGAAGATATTGCTGTGACACCGTATCACCTAAGAAATTATTGTCTCCATAAAGGATATTTTGCATTTTAGCAGAATTTAGTTTTATGATTTCTTCCATTGAAGTCATCGGAAGTAATAAACATGGTTCAAAAGTGTGCTTCATTGGGTTTATGTACACGAAACAGATCACCCGTGGAACCAAGATCGGAGATTGGTCTTCCACACAACCATGCCCTATTTCCATGCACCATTGTTTTCATATTAATTACATAATATAAATAATAGCATCTTACATTTTAACATTGAAAATTTATTCTTAAAGAGTTGATCGATAAGTTGTTGACATGATTAATAACTTGTGAAATCTTCTACCGAGAACTTAAGAACGAGACTAGTTTGTTTCTACATCCACCCATTACCGAGAAGGTTAAGAGAAGATCTCCGAGACCCTGATGTTGAACATTATGTGAAATGTTTCCATTTTCCAGAATCTCTGATTGAAACCAAGTAGTAAAACAATTTACCCTATGTTTTGCTTCAATTAAGAACCATTTTCCCCCCCAATAGTTTTTTCTCTCTTCATATTCTTAATAATTATCGCATACTATGACAAACAATAACTGCAGCGTTTATGAAATGCTCATTCATTGACACCTAAAAAAAAACAAAAATAGTTATGTGAATGTTTACAAAAATGCAGTTCCACATTTCACTAATAACTCACAAGATATAAAGAGAAATATGAATAAGCATCCATTTCCTATGCATGTTGGGCGAAAGCTTTCCTGCCCCTGAATTACCTAAAGGCAATTCTGTGTTTACGACATGGCTTTGGACTCCCCCCTTAGTCAAATCCTGGTTACGCCCCTGCTGTGATACATACCAAAAAAATTAAGAAATATATATTTTGAGTGTAACATAGGATACACCCTATACCACTTTCGAATTTTAGGTAAAAACAAAGGTAACATAAAAGAAACCTGAGGCTTCGTGAAATATTGTTAAAAAAATCTTGCAGAAATTTATGTTAACGTTGAAAAAAGGGGTTATTCCTCTGCCAACCTTTTGAATTAAGTAGACATTGTGTATTTGTAGATAGTGACATTTTCACTATGGGAATTTTACTGTGACATACATGGATATAACTGTGAAGTGTGCTTATATCATAGAAAACATACAGGTGGGTGTATTTATATTAGAAATTATATTAATTATGGAATAGTAGAAAATAGAATTATGAATTTAAGTGTATGGATTTAAGGTACTAAGCTAAAAACATTGAAAGGCATTTATTATGTTTATACTTTATATCGATCACCAGGATCATCAGTTAATAATTTTATTAATTTCTTAGATGAATGGATAGTTGAAAAACTAGAGTGGTAAATGTATCCTGATTGGTGATTTTAATATTGACATGAAGAACATTTCTACCTATTCTATTAAATTGATAAATGTGATTCAAAGCTTTGGTTTAAAGAAATTTGTCAAATACTTCATTAGAGTTACAAGAACGAGTAAAACAATGATTGACTTAGTAATTTCAAACCAAAAAAGTTATTGGTAATAAAACCTGCCATAACAAAAATTAGTGACCATGAATTACTAACTATTGAGTGTGATTTTTTAAAATATTAATGAATACATACAACATTCAGTGGAACCAAGAGAAATTAAGTTATGGGATAAATGTAATATGGAGGAACTGAAAGGCTACCTAAAGACATGTAATTGGGGAAATTTTAATCTGAATGAAATATCAAATCAATTTGTGGGAAACCTATTAAATGCAGTTGATAAATTTGTTCCAGCAAAAATAATTCATCAGAAAAATGGTAAAGATCTGCCTTGGTTTACTGATGAAGTGAAAAAAGTTTGTAAACTTAGAAATCTTGCATGCCAAAGGGCAAAACTCACTAACAATACAGAAGATTGGAACAGTTATAAATCATTAAGGAATAAGTGTGGGGTTATAATAGACAGTGAAAAGAAAAGATACATTGAAATTGAAAATTCAAAATATGAGCCAAAACAAATGTGGAAAACTATTAAATTCTTAGATGGTTGTAAAATCGCAAAAGGGGAATCTCTGAAAGTAAATATAGTTGGTTATGAATCTTAAGCTGAAAATGATTGCCTGAATAATTTCTTTGTAAATAGTGTTGTAGATATTGTAAACTCTATATCCAAGGTATCTCAAGCTGAAAAGCTTACTGTATAGGATATTACATTTCAAAATCACAGTGTTAGTTTTTTGAGTTCAAAGAGATAGATTTATTTAAATTACACAAAGTTGTATGTTCCCTAAATAACAAGAAAAGTGCACCTGATCGCATTACAGCAAATTTAATATCAGATACATTTGATGAATGAGGGGCTTTGTTGCTGAAGATTGTAAATATGTCAATCAGACAAGGTACTTTTCCTGAGTCCTGGAAGACATCTCTAGTTACACCTATTCCAAAGAAAAAAAATCCTCTTGATTCCCAAGATCTGAGACCAGTAAATTGTTTACCAAAATATGATTATTTTAGAAATAATACTCCATGAACAGATAATTGAATATGTTGAGAAAAATAACATATTATGCACAAATCAATCTGCCTTCAGGAAGACTTTTTCTTGTGAAACTGCCATCCAACTTGTTTTTTCTAAATAGTGAAAAATGGCAGATGATGGAAAGACTACAGTTTTAATTATGTTCGATTTTAAAAGGGCTTTTGAAACTACTGACAGGGACCTACTGGTAGAAAAATTAACAAAATATGGTTTTGGAAATGCAGCTGTGGAACTAATAAAAAGCTATCTGAGCAATAGAGAACAGAAAACAAGGTATAACAACTTAACCTCAGGTGAAATTTTCAACAATTTGGGTATTCCTCAAGGGGCAATTATGGGGCCATTACTATTTATCCTTTAGATTAATGATCTTTCATTACAATTAAATTATGTATTTGTGATTTTTTTTGCCGATGACACATTAATATCTGCATCTGTGGGGGCCTATGAAAAAGTATGTAATAAAATCAATTCTGCCCTTGCCAACTTGAGCACCTGGCTTAAGCTAAACTAACTCAAGCTGAATGTGACCAAATGCATATTAATTATACCATCAACCATAAGAAAGAATGCAATTCTAGATGACCAAAATAGACCCTTAATCCTTTTTGATAGTAGTGCGCTAGATTTTGTGAATGAAATAAAATATCTAGAAGTATTTATAGACTCCCATTCGAATTTCAAGAGTTATGTAGACTATATTGTAAAAAAATAGGCAAACAAATTGGGTATTTATTAGGAATAAGTAGATACTTAAGCCCATGGACAAAGAGTCTCATATACAAAACAATTATTTCTCCTCACTTCGATTATTGTTCTTCAGTTCTGTATGGAATCTGTAAAAACTACATGAAAATATTACAGAAGCTACAAAATAGGGCAATGAGAGTCATTCTAGGATGTGGAAAATACACTCCAATTCAAACAATGCTTAGCGCCCTTCAGTGGAGGAAAATTGAAGAAAGAATTTCTTTACATGTACTATAGTTAGTGTATAAAATGTTACATACATGTTACATCTAAACAGATAACATGTAATAGTGACTATCATAAATATGCAACTAGACAGCAATCAAATTTAAAAATTCATAAGTTTAAAACTAATTTCTTAAAGAAATCATTAATAATTGATGGGTTTAATCTTTTTAATAGTCTTCCTGAATGGATCAGAAAATTAGAAAATGAAAAAGCATTTAGAAGGGTATGTGCAAACATGGTATAAAATATGTAAATGTTTTTAATGCAGGTTCAAATACTTTGTTAAAATATTTGCTAATGAATGTTTATTATCATATTATGTACATTATGTATTATTTATATTATTGTATGTATGTATTACCTATTATATTATTGTATGTATGTATTATCTTTTACATTAGTGTATGTATATTATGAACATATACTTACTTACTTACTGACAATTTTACCGTGGCATTTTCACCTGTGGCATTTTTACCGTGACATTTTTACCCGTGGCATTTTTACCGTGGCATTTTTACCGTGACATTTTTACCGTGGCATTTTTGCCCGTGGCATTTTTACCCGTGACATTTTTACCGTGGCATTTTTACCGTGGCATTTTTACCTGTGACATTTTTACCTGGATTCCTATAAAATCACATCTGATCTCCGAAGAAAATCATCATAAAACGATGCCACCGTATCCGCCTTCCCGCGTACATATTTAAAATTTAATTACTTCAATCATTTTATTTTTATTCTTTTAGCTCATAAAACCAACCAATACATCAAATTTATTCTCATATTTTTATCAAGAAAATTTAGGCAGAAGATGTAGGATGACATAAGGGGTGGGGTTAACTATAAGGAAATAAAGGTGATAATAAGGATTTTTGATTGGTATTTACCTACCGGAAGGTAGAACACTCATGAATGAATTAAACCACTTTCCCCTTTAATTTGTAAGCTACTGAGAATCTAAAACAAGCTCTTCCATTTTGAACAACATAATCATCCTAATTTAGATTTAGATATATACCCCGCGAGCCACCAGAGGCGTATGGCAGGGGGTGTAATACACCACCATTATTCATTCCTACCTATTAGCATCTCTAATAGCTTGGGGAAAAAACGACCAAAAGTAATTATCCGTCCTTGCGATTACTTCCCTATTACGCTTCGTCGATGCCTCTCGGAGATCGCGTTCGCTCCTTACTGGAACTAACATTTCACTTACTTCGTCTATAAATTCTGAACGATTGAACTTTTCGAAAAGTTTCCGACGATATTCAGATCTTCTCATCTGTAGTGAATTCCAACTGAGGGACTCTATCATTGCCGTAACGCTGCTATCAAACCTGATATCCCCGCAAATGAATCGGGCTGCTCTACGCTGGACCATCTCTAAATCTGAGACTAAACCTACTTCGTTTGGGTCCTAAACCGCACAGCAGTATTCAAGACTCGGGCGAATAAGAGAAAAGTAAGCTATTTCTTTGACTCTCGATGAGCATCCTCTCAACGTTCTACCAGTTAATCTTTGCATTCTATTCGCATCTCGAATATGTTCTTTAAAAGATAAGTTACTGCTAGACGTGACTCCTAGGTATTTGTTGTCGTGCACTAACTCTAATGGATGACCTGAGATTTGGTACTGCGTGGGAATTATGTTTGTGGAGCCCGTAAAACTCATGGCAACGCATTTATTTACATTTAAATCCAGCTGCCAATCTTTACACCATCCTGATATTACGTCCAGGTATTCTTGAAGCACATTACAATCGTTTTCTGTCAAAATCTCTCTGTATATCAGGGTATCATCGGCAAATAATCTAACCTTACTCTTTACGTTATCTACGAGGTCGTTAATGTAAATTAGAAATAAAATTGGACCAAAAACACTTCCCTGTGGAACTCCTGATGAGATACTTATTTCGTCGGATAAAACTCCATCTAACGCAACTCGCTGAGATCTGTTTTCTAGAAAAGATTTGGTCCATCTGATAACTTTTTCGTCGATCACGTAGGCACTCAGCTTTTGGATAAGCTTTTCGTGAGAAACTGTGTCGAAAGCTCTCCTGAAATCTAGGAAAACTGCGTCTGATCTAACACCGCTGTCTGCTGCTTTAGATACGTCATTCATAAAAAGCGCTAACTGGGTCTCACAAGACCTACCTTTACGGAATCCGTGCTGGCTCTGACTGATTGCTCCCTTTTCGGAAAGAAAGCGCATGATAGAGCTCGCTATAATATGCTCCATTATTTTGCAAAAAACTGAAGTTAATGAAATTGGCCTATAATCATCTTGTTTTCACGCGCGCCCTTTCTTAGGCACCGGAGTGACGTTAGCTTTTTTCCACAACATTGGGACGATTCCCTCATCCAATGATTTCCGATAGAAAATCTGTAGAAGCGGAGCAATTTCATCGGCTAAAGTATTTATTACAACAGCGGGAATACCTTCGGGTCCTGGCGCCCTTTTCCTATCAATATCTCGCAATAATTTTCCAATTCCATCAACCGATATCTCGATGGGACACATCTCTGAATCAATGCGCGAGGTAAAATCCTTAACTTGACCATTGTCTACAGTGAAGTATTTCTGGTAGTGCCCGTTAAGTAAGTTAGCTTTATCATCTGATTTATTTACGGTAATTCCCTCTGCGCTTATGAGGCTAGGCACAGAAAACTGACCTCCACGGGTCTCACGCACGTATGGCCAAAATTCTTTCTGATCGCCACCTAATGATTCAAATAGGGTTCGAGATCTATATTCCTGGTATTCTTTTCGCGCTTCTTCCTTAACTAACTTTCGCACTTCTCTATAGTTTTGTTCTTCGAGCTCATGGTTCGTTCCGCATGCTTTGAGTTTTCTCGATCGCGAGTGTATGACCCTTTGCTTCCTATGTAATGCTCGTAATTTAAGTTTCGTCCACCGTGGCTCTTTACGCTCACGCACGCTCTTAGTAGGAACAAATTTAATTAAACATTCTTTGATTATCCGGAGAAACTCTATCCAACTATCATTTACTGTATTTGCACCCAAGAAGCAGAAAAATCATCCTTGCACTCGTTAATATAAACCTTAAACTCCGAAAAATTAGCTTTGCGAATTACATATACTTGCCTCGATGGCTTAAGAGATTTAACCACTACTGCTTTCATCTCCGCCATTATGACATCATGGTCTGAAATACCGTCAACTATATCGAGATTAGCTATCAATTGTGGGTGGGTGGTGTCTAGTAAATCTAGGATGTTACCTTCACCCGCACGAGTCGTTCGAGTCTTCGTCATGTTTACCTGTTCTATCGCATGCAACGAGAAAGTATCGATTAATTTTTGAGAAACTTTTCTCTCTCTACTAGAGTTGGAGCATGTTAAATTCCGCCAATTAATATGTGGTAGGTTAAAATCTCCTCCTACAACTATGATGGGATCTTTTACTTTTTTACCGATTATCTGTAACGACCCGGATATATCGTCAATACAATCAATTTCGCCATCGGGAGGACGATACAATGAACAAACATAAATCTTACTACCGTTTGGTCTTAAAATCGAGCACCAAATAATTTCGCTCCTGCTATTTTCTACAAACTCATCTCGCTGACTAATCAAATAGTTCTTTACAGCAATAAAAACTCATCCGCCTACTCTACCCTGTCTATCTTTGCGATATATCACATAATCTGGAGGAAATATCTCGCTTGAATTAATGTCTTTGCTTAATCAACTCTCAGATCCTAGTATGATATTGAACTGAGTCACAAATTCGTAATGAATGGTGAGACTTGGTGGTATAGGCGTACCGCCTAGTGATTCCAGCAAACCAAAGTCAAGTCAAGACATCGACAATGTACCCATAGAACACCAATTATTTTATGAGCGTAAGTAAAGATATATATTTTATCACATTTGAATCTGTTTATCCCATTCCCATCACTTCCAAAAATAGATATCGATTTTTGAGACATCCTATACTAAACTCTTCTGCATTTGAATTATACTATCTTACCTGTTAAGGTCACCAAGCAAAACAGCATAAGGACGGATAATCCTAATGTCATCGCTATTTTCCATCTGGAAGCCATGTCGCAGAATTTCTTGGATGAAGTATATGTGAATGAATGAAAAAATTAAGATGTGAATAGAGATCACAGGAAATGAATTAAAATAAGTTCTATTAACAACAGCTGTACAACAATAGCAATATATGAATAATTCTAATAACTAAACAATATGGGATCCTGGATAGCCAAGTGGGCAGTGCGTTAGGCTTTGAGGAAAGCGGTCACGGTTCGAACCCCGATAGGAACACCGTGAAAATGAACTAAGCAGTGGAAGCACATATAACCTTAAAAATAAAATACTAACTAAACAATTACTATATTATTAAATAAACTGTGCAATAAGGTTTTGATTCATCAAAATCCCATTGCATCAAACAAAGTTGTAAGCGAAAAATCTTCATTATACTTGTATATTCAATATTGAATCATCTATCTTACATTCCTCAAGTAATGTAACGATGCTTTTACTTACCATTGATTAGATGAGTTCTGCCACTCCCAGGTATTGTTCTTCTCACAACTTTCTAGCAAATGATGGTGCCTTACTTGAGGTTGGAAGCCTTTATATAGCTGGCGAAAAGTAATGACAGCATGGAGGGGGTGATTGGCTGGTAAGCAATGAGTCGCTAGGCATGAGGCAGAGTCGTTAAAAATGTTATCTATATTATTTGGTGCCCAGTACCAAAAGCACGTGTAATGAGCACGCGCTTTTGAAAATTACACAGCATACATACAGGTTGAGTAAATGCGTAATCGCCATCGCCGGGAAGCACTTCTGGGAGGTACGTGAAAATGACGTGAGACACCTTCTAGTAAGCCCTATCTCACACTTTTTCTTCGAAATCAGTCGATGACGTACATTTAAAGTTTGCGTTTGGTGGTTCTTAAGAAGCAATAAAAATTGTCAACTCGCTTGGATTATGTTCTTAGGGTGCGACTTTTAGTCAAAATCTTTTATTTTTAAGGAAAATTTCAAATATTTTCAATTTTTCCTAATGGATTCTCAATGTATACTAAGTGATTTAATCATAATGAAATATATATATATATATTGCTTGGATGTTCTCGAAAATTTATGATGAATTTATGCCTTTGAATCTGAGAAAACGGTTTTTTTGCTTCGCCAAAATTCATCAAAAACTCAAAATATACAGAATTGTTATGGTTGCTAGTTATAAAAATGGTTTGAATGTTTTGTCGTTAATTTGTGAGATAAATATAATAACCGATAAGGATGAATAATTCACATTACATATATAGTTGTCCTTCCAAATCATATACCATCTTCAGTGAGAATTTTGGACTCGAAGTTTGGATATTTCCACAAGAAACGTCGAAATTGCAAAATTTTCTAGTTCGGTTGAATATAATAATTTATTGGATTATATTATATGTGCCATTTGCAACTTAAGGTGTCCATGCAGCTTCAGCATACAACGTTATAATCTCGTTGTGGGCCAGATATTCCTCCTATGGGAACAGAATTGGAGGCATTTTCATTGAAATTAAACTTTTTAGTAACTCCGTGCACCCTCGTATATTCCTTTACCTGAAACCTAAAGGACCTGCTACAGCATTGGTTCTACGAGCCTATTTTGTACATTATATATGATTGCATTGTATAAATAGAGTAATTATATTTTTAAATATATCCTGGTCCACATATATGGTGTTGTTGTATACGTTTTGGGTGGTGGACGAAGGAACACCAATACTGTTTGGAAGGATATATTCTTCAATTATTCTAAGAATTTACTAGAAAAAATGTGAAATGGCGTTTCTCTCTTACATTACAATGGACTGCTATTCCATTGATCAACGTCAACATTAATACCCTGCGATCCACCTCTCGGCGTGTGGCATGGGGTGTAAACTTCAGTAACTAAACTCCATCTTTTCTCGGTTACTTTTATTTACTTGTATTACTAATTTTGATAAAAAACAAGCTTTACAAAACTGCACTCAGATGTAGGTTGTAAATTCGTAAGAGAAAGGGGATTGGAAGCTAGGCTGTGATTGCTTCGTAAAATCAAGGTAACTGCAATTGCGGAAGATACTACCTCATCAATAGCTATTGAATATCAAATAGATGCCAGAACGAATGGTTTTTAAAACTCATTATTTCCGCGAGCGATATGCAATAATAACCAAGTAAAGAAGTTGTTTAGATTAACTGATGGTAACACCCCATACCACACGCCGAAAGGCGTTTCACAGAGTATTAATGTAGATGTAGATCAATGGAATGGCAGCTCATTGTCATGAATGAGAGAAACACCATCTCAATGGGTTTCTAGTTAATTCATCGATTAATGGAAGAAAATATCCTTGCAAACAGTATTGGTGTTCGTTCGTCCACTACCAAGAACGTATACCTAGATGTGGGACAATCGATTGAAAAAAATAATCGAATAGTTATTCAATTGTTATCATTCGAATGAATTCACTCGCTTTTGTAGGCTGGACATTACGCAATAGCTGGTCAGGGGCAGTAACACCTAGCTGCAGGGATATCGGATCAGATATACATACATACGCATATATATGATATCTATATTCTTATTTCATCAGTATCACATATCTCTACCAGACTTCCACTAATTGGTATCACGCTACGAGCCACTTCCATCCTCTCCTCTTCAACGAGTATCAAGTAAACAAGTGAAAAATCGAATAAACCGAGTGAATTATTAAATTATTTATAAGTGAGTTATTAAATTTCTATCAGAAAATAATGACGAAACAACCCAACGTCTTGTCTATTAGCAACCATAACAATTATGTATATTTTGCGTTTTTTTGTAAATTTTGGCTAACTAAAAAACTGTTTTCCCTGATTCAAAGGCAATTAGTAATAAATGTTCTTCAACATTCAAGCAATATACGTATTTTATTGCGATTTAATCACTTAGAATTCATTGAGAAACCATCAGGAAAAATTAGAAATATTTGAATTTTTCTTACAACTAAAACATTTTTACTACAAGTCGCAACCTCACAATAAAATCTGATCGAGTTGAAACGCAAACTTTAAAAAATCGTCGTGAACGGATTCCGGGGAAAACGTTTTTTCGATCCAACCCTAGCGGGTTGGTCCTATTTTTAGTCCTTATAACCAATAAAAAATGTCAAATTGATCGGTTTAGGTTCTGGGGCTGCAATTTTTAGTCAAAATGTTAATAATTTATGAAAAACGTAAACTTTTTTGAAGCTTTCCTGATAGTTTCTCAATGAATCCTAAGTTATATGAAGGCAATTAAATGCATTTGCTCGCATGTTGCTGAAAATTAATTACTTATTGCGGTTGATTCAGGAAAAAACGGTATTTATGTTGGACAATTTTTTATCAAAAAACGTAAAATATACGTATATGTTTCGCTGGTTGGTTAAATAGGAGTTCGGTTGTTTCGTCACTTTCTTCTCATAGAAATATAATCCCCGACAAGAGTGACCAATCCGCATTACAGATATAAATTTTTTTAAAAATCAAATGCTATATTCAGTGAAAATGTTTTTTTCGAATTTTGGAAATTTGCACATGAAACCCCAATGTTGCATAAATGTCTAGTTCACTTAAAATGAATCCATTTTTGATACTGATGTTCTATTTATGAGTTAACTCTAAGTTTAGCCTAAGTATACCTCCTATATGCCTCTACATATGGCAGAGAGGTCTCGTTTGAGACTAGATAAGGAGGCAAATTCTTTAAGATTGCGTTTTTTGTAACACCGTTCGTCCTCGCCTATTCCCTCGCCTGGAAGCACCTATTTATTCCATAAACGTTCATTTGATATTATCATTACATCTTCGAGCACATCATAACACAACTTCAAGGTGATGAATTCTTGATAGTGAAGGAAAGAACACCAATACTCGTTGGAAGGATGATATTCTTCGATCATTCCAGAAATTATTTAAAAATCAATGGAATGGTCAATACGCGTAAGGCGATTCGTACTGTTAGGAAATCCTACGATAAAAAAACAAGCTTTACAAAAATGCACTCAGACTTAAGTTGCAAATCCGTAAAAGAAAGGAGATTTGAAGCTTGGCTGTGATTGCTTAGTAAATTCAGGGAAACTACATTTGCGGAAGATACACCCACTATCATTACAAACCACTTGTCTAACAAGCAACCATAACAATTTTGTATGTTATTCGCTTTTTGATGAATTTTTGCGAATTAAAAACCGTTTTCCCTGATTCAAAGGCATTCAATCATTACTTTACGGCAAAATGGAAGCAATATGTATATTTTATTGCGATTAAATCACTTAGAATAGATTGAGAAACCTCGAGGAAACATTCAAGATATTTGAAATTTTGCTTAAAACTAAAAGAGTTTGACTAAAATTTGCAGCCTAAGATCATAATCCGATCGAGCTGACATTTTTATTGCTTCCTAAGGACCTTATTTATAAAAGCAATAAAAAATACCAAAAAACCAAGCATTAATAGTACGTCGTCGAGAGATTTCTAAGAAAAATGTTTTTCTATATACCCCAGCGTGCATGCCTTAGTAAACTCTAACACGTGCAAAGTGTGACATAGGGCTTACTCGAAGGTGTCTCACGCCATTATCACGAATCTCCCAGAAGTGGTTCATGACGATGGCAATTACGTATTTACTCAGTCTGAATGTATAATATTTTATTGGATCGATATCAGATGACACGTGCATTACTAATTAAAATCGAACACATGGAAAGTTTGAAGTATGGTTTGCTCGAAGGTGACTCAGGGCTTAAGCACATGCCTTCCTTCACATTGTCGTCACTGGTGATGGCTGTTACGAATTTACTCTAACTAGCAACCATAAGAGTGATGTATATTTTGCGTTTTTTGATGAATTTTCGCTAATTAAGAAACCGTTTTCCCTGATTCAAGGGAAATAAATCATTAATTTTCTGCAAATTGCAAGAAATATATGTATTTAATTGCGATTAAATCACTTGGGATGCATTGGGAATCCATCAGGAAAAATTAGAAATATTTCTAATTTTTCTTAAAACTAAAAACTTTTTACTACAAGTCGCAGCCTCAGAACATAATCCGATCGAGTTAACATTTTTTATTGCTTTTTAACAGGTTCATGTTGGCCCTATCCTGTTGCTGAGAGATATCATACCATAAATATTTTTTTAAACTCGATAAATGTAAGCATAATTAAAAAAAAATTATTGCAGCATATAGAGCTATCATTCTATTTATAACTGAAATATTATTTACGTGTTTTTATTATTTATTTATTTCTTTATTTACAATTTACAACTGATTATTATATTACTATCTTATTAAATATATATTAATATTATATTGAAAGTATTCAGTCATAGGATAGCAACCATTGAAATCGACACGGAACGGATAGTGTTAAGGACCACCAAACGCAAACTTAAAACATTCGTAGTCAACTGATTTCGAAGAAAAAGCTTTTTACGATCCACCCTAGCGTGCATGCCTTCATAAACTAGAACACGTGCAAAGTGTGAGATAGGGCTTACTCGAAGGTGTCTCACGTCATTATCACGAACCTCCCAGAAGTGGTTCATGACGTTGGCTATTACGTATTTACTCAATCTGGATTAATAGTATTATAAAGGATCAAACTCAGATGACACGGGCATATCTAAAGCATCTCGAACACGTGGAAATGTTCACGTAAGCACGAACCTCCCTTCCCATTGCAATAATGGTGCACGGGACGACGTCTTTTACTCAATCTGAATTTCCAATAAGATAGCAGATCATAGTGAGATGACACGTTCATTACTAATTAAACTCAAACACGTGGAAAGTTTTAAGTATGGTTTGCTCGTTGATGTCTCAGGGCTTACGCACATGCCTTCCTTCCCATTGCCGTCACTAGTGATTGCTATTACTTACTTACTCAATCTGAATTTTTACTACAAGTCGCAGCCTCAGAACATAATCCGTTCGAGTTGACATTTTTATTGCTTTTTTAAGGACCACCGAACGCAATCTTCAAATGCAGGAGTACACTATATTCACCCATATGAATAATATATAGTCCAACCACGAAATATCGCATTCGCTGTTTGTCCTACATAAGTGAAAATGGAAAAATCTCAGAGGTGGAGAAAGGAAAATAATTTTATCTGTCAACAAATACTCACGGAGTAATTTTACGGTGGAAAGAGAAGGACGGACGTTTGATGCTACCGGTATCATTATAAGTACTTTACTTAGAATAAGTGCGATCGGTACAGGACCACCTGTCATTCCTCGAAAAGTGCGGAAAACTAGAAAATCTACGAATCTAGCAAATAAGTTACGTATATTTATGATAATTTTGTGCGGAATTTTTTGCTATGCGTCATCAGGTCCATTCTTTCTTTCTTTATACAGTGGAACCTCGAATAACGGACACTCTCACTAGCGGGCACCTCCACATAAAGGGCATGAAACACTTTCCCCAAACTGAGCTCATAAGAAACATTAGTATGTATACCTCTCATTAACGGTCACTCTATATAGCGGTCGCGGACAGTGGGCTTCCCCATTCCTAACCCCCAGTACCTCCAATTAGCGGTTAGTCGGGGTAGGTATTATGAGTGGAAATGATAAGACATTGGAACTAGGCGGCTATAGAAAGGGGTTAGAAGAAGAAGCAGGAGCTGTGTTTGTCATGAGGCACCCCATGGACTAGCGTAATCAACCATTGAAGGAGATTTAGAGAAAACGATTATTAGAGAAAATTTAACAATCAGCTCAAGTCCTTTGCTACCACACCTTTCACTTTACTTATTTCAAAGGTTTTGTAGCTCCATGGGATGCCTCACGAGAACCACCACTCCTCCTGCGTCCTCCAACCCTTCCCTACGTCCATCTATTTTGCAGTTGTTTATCATATCCACTCCCCCCCCGTCAACAAGCCAATAGCATGTCATCCCTTGACTATATAAGTTATCTTCATGCCATTAATTGGATCACAAAGTTTACCAAGTTGCTAGATAATATTTACTTTGTTCCTTTGTTTATTCGTACAATTCCCTTCGTCTACGATAAAATGACAAATAAGCGCAAGTGGCTTACAATCGAGGAGAAGGTGCAGATTTTGGAGGATCACCAAAAAACGAAATCCAGTCATCACCAATTGAGTGAGAGGTGAGTAGTTGTCGAAGCTTTTACACACTTCTTTGGCATTTAGTTTTATTCTTTAATCTGATTTATTTGAGAAATTTATCTTTATAATTTTATGTATAAGAGTATTTTTTCATTCTTCTCCTCAGGTATGCAATCGAGAAAACGCAGATTGGGAAAATATTGAAAGACCGAGAAGAGATCCTGAAAATTTGGCAGGATAATGGAAATCACCAAGCTAAGAAGAAGCTGAAAACTGAAGCCTCCTTAATAGATTCCTTTGTTTTCCAGTGGTTCTGTGCTGCGAGAAAAAAAATCTTCCTATATCAGGACCTATAATCCAGGAAAAAGCTTTGGAGGTGGAAAATGAACTACAACTTGGGAACGATATCAAGGCATCAAATGGCTGGCTGGAAAAATTCAAAGTAAGGCATAAAATCACGTGGAAAACTGTTTGCGGAGAGTTAGCAAACGTTTCTAAAGCAACAGAGTCAGAATGGCATGCCAAATTGAAGAAATTTTGCTATAGATATGAAGAAAAGGATATTTTTAATTGCGATGAAACAGATCTTTTTTATAAAGCCTTACCGAACAAACCAATGTGTGATCGCAAATACCCATGTACTGGAGGGAAAGCAGCAAAGCAAAGAATAATGGTGTTTCTCGGCATGAATATGCTTGGTGATTTTGAGAACCCTCTTATTATAGGGAACGCTAAGAATCCACGATGTTTTAAGGGTGCCCGCTTTGTTCATTTAGATGTCACATGGAGATCAAACAGTAAATCGTGGATGACGACAGGAATAATGATGGAATGGCTGAATGTTTTCGATCAAAAAATGAAAAGACTGAGACGTAAGGTTATTTTATTTCTTGATAATGCTACTTGCAACCAAAACCTCAAACTTGAAAACGTAAAGTTAATTTTTTTCCACCATACACCACTTCAGTGTGTCAGCCCCTTGATCAAGGTGTCATCCAGACATTCAAGTATTTGTACAGGAAGAAAGTTTTACGACACCATTTATCCAAAATTGACTTAGTTTTTGCTGTTAAAGAGCTTACAAAATCTATTACTGTGCGAGACGCCATAGTGTGGGTAGTATACTCGCTCAAGGAAATTTCACCCGACACTATTCATAAGTGTTTTTTAAAGTCAGGTTTCGGTAGTATTGACGACCAGGCCAATGGATGGTGAAACAGACATTGTTGAACTGGAACAGCTGATTCTACATACCATGCCTGAAGACGGGATAAGAACGGATGAGTTCGTAAATTATGACAGAGACACAGTCACATCTTTTGATGAAACTGATGTAAAAGGACTCTTAGCATTAAATGAATACATGAGCGATGAAGAAGAAGTTGAGCCAGAGAATGGAATGAAAGTAGAAAGTGACAACATCCCTAAGTCACACGTAGATGCCCTCAAACTCACAAGTAAATTAGAGGTGTTTGTACAAAATGAAGAAGACACGGAAAGCCTGAAGCTATAAAAGGAAGTGAAGATGAACTTTGAAAAACGCAATGCTAATAGAATGCATAAATTAGTTAATTAATAAATAAATAATTAATGCAAAATACCAGGAATTATTTTTTAAAATAAAATTTGTTTTAAAATAAATACGTACCAACGCACTGTTCAATTTTTCTATTATATACATTCCCTCATATCTTTGACAAAACTACCGCTCCTCCCACTAGCGGAAACCTCCCTATAACGGTCATTTCTTTATTCCCCGTAGGATATATATATATATATCATCATCATCAGCCGTTTTCAATCCGACGTCGGATGTAGGCCTCCCCAAGTACTTTCCAATTTTCTCTGTCCTGAGCTTCTCGTTGCCACGTTACACCTAAGTACTTGATGATGTCTCTATTCCATCTGTCCATAGGTCGTCTTCTTGGTCTCTTCACATATCTTGATATCCAGTTGAGAACTGCAGATGTCCAACGGTTGTCGTTTCTTCTCGCAACATTTTTTTTCCACCTCCATTTTAGTGATCTTACCTTATCTATGATGTCTGTAACTCCAGTCATCATTCTCACCCAAGTGTTGCGTTTCCTGTCTCTTCTTGTGATTCCCAGCATACAGCGTTCCATGCTCCTTTGTGTTTTCTGAAGTCTCTTGGTTATTGCAGCATTTAAGACCCAAGTTTCACTTCCATAGGACAAGACAGGTAAAATGCATTGGTTGAAGACCTTCCTCTTCAAAACTATTGGCATTCTTGACTTCAGAATGTGTGAGTTCCTACCAAATGCGCTCAAGCCAAGTTTAATTCTTCTGTTTACTTCATTTATCCTGTTTTTCTCTCCTGTTGTTACAAGTTGTCCAAGGTATGTGTATTCCAAGCAAACATCCAGAGGTTTTCCTTGAAGTTTGACTGGTTCTTGCACTGCAAAAGAATTATACATTACCTTTGTTTTTGTTAGATTTATCCTGAGTCCTATCTTCTGTCCTTCTGTGTTTAGCTCTTCAAGTCTTGGAGTTAGATCTTCTGCGTTAGCTGCAAAGAGAACTATGTCATCTGCAAAACGGAGGTTACTGATGTACTCCCCATTTACTCTTAAGTCCTTCTCTTCCCAATCAAGGGTCTAAAAACTTCTTCTAAAATGGCTGTGAACAAGATGGGAGAAAGACCGTCACCTTGTGGAACTCCCTTCTCAATCCTGAATACATCGGTCTCCTCATGCAAAATTACAGAAGCTCTGGCATTCTCATAGACACTGCGCAAGAGACGGATGTACTCAGAATCTATCCCTTGATTCTTCAGAGCTTTCAGAGTGGAGGAGGTACTTACCGAGTCGAAGGCCTGTTCGTAATCCACAAAGCAAAGGACGAGTGGCATCTCGTACTCGTTCGTTCTGTAAATAATATCCTGTAGTGTGTGGATGTGATCCATAGTGCTGAAGCCTTTCCGGAATCCAGCTTGTTTTCTAGACTGGGCTGAAGACAGGGTCATCTAAAGACCTAGCGCACACCGACGACTTTCTGCCCGCAGACAGTTTTGTCGCCTAGGGCGCACACATTGGAGACTTTTTGCCCGCAGACTTCGTGTCTCGTTGGGTGCGCACACCGGAGACTTTTTGCCCGCAGACAGTATCAAGGATTCGTGATTTTGTACCTTTTTTGTTTACATTTTTATCTTTAAAATCCCATGCTAATACTGAAGAATTTAGGAACCTGGGAACGTTACTTATTCTGTCAGACCTAGCGCACACCGAAGAGCAAGGGCTATAGCGTTTGCCAATCAGTACAAGTCTTGAGGAGAATTGAGAAGTGAAAAAATCAGTTTGTCGTTGAAATGGATTTCGAGGAAACTGCCGCAGTTTGTGCTCTAGTTATTTGATTATAAAAGAAGAAAATTAAGAGAGAGTATTGAGTACATCCTATCTACAGTTCCAGATTAATAAAAGGAAAATTTTATACTTAATACGAAAGTCTACGAGAACATCCGATAAATTTTTTTTCATACCTTCGTATGAATGTGGCAACGTTCGACGAATTGATAACTTTAGTTGGACCCGCTGTAAGGTTCAACAACACAAACTGTCCTTTAAGTGTAACACCAGAAGAGAGAATAGCAGTGACAATCAGGCAAGTACAAAATAAATAGTAATTTCGTAAGAATAATTTATTAAACATATATTAATTACAAAGAATGTAACTCAGGATCGCTTTCCTGCGATGCCTCATTGCGTTAATGTTGTCGTAGCGGTTGGTCGACTTTAGGAATTGAATGAAAATATACTTTTTGATGATAATAATCATTTTATTTTTCTTACGATTAAGGTGACTCGATCTGTTGGGGAACGGAAGAAGCCCTTACGGGGTTGGTCGGATGCGGGGAATCCCGGCCGAAGTCTTTGGGTAGACTCGGTCAGCCAGGGTGGGTTTAGATGCTGGGAATCCCGGCCGAAGTCTTTAGGCAGACTCGGTCAGCCGGGGTGGGTTGAGAAGCGGGGAACCCCGGCCGAAGTCTTTGGGCAGACTCGGTCAGCCGGGGGTCGCTCTCACTTGCCGAAGTCTGTAGGCAGACACTGTCAGCTAGCGAGAGCGAGGGACGCTCTGATTTTCCCTAAAAATCCACGGGCTTATATACTGAGTCCGGTCAAAGGATTGTGACGTGGAAGCGTCTAGAGCAATGCTTGGAAACAGTGCACGCGTCTGTGCAGCGGCCCTAAGGAGCAACTCCTAGCGTCCGCCCCTAGGCGCCGCAATAAATCGTCCCGTAGTGGATATGGCGTTCTTTCCCTCACGGACGCGTGCGAGACCCATGCTTCCATCGCCTCGCCTCCTCCGACCGTACTCGTATAGCCCGTCGTAATTGTGCCCGTCGTAATCTTGACGATTACGACATCACCCCATCGGCAGTTAAGATCCGGTGTGCGACGAAATCGAGTCACCGTTACATGTTTACATCAATACAACACAAATAAGAAAAGATAAAAAATACAATTACGCAAAAGCAACAAAAAATTCAAGTAACCTACCACAGGAATGTCACTTTTCACTGATTACTATATCCTAGAAAGAGCCAATACAACACAAAGAAGAGTGAAAAATACAAAAATTCAAAGGCAACAAAAAAAAAATTAATTAACCTACCACAAGAGTGTCCTAAAAAAAAAGAGCATCACTGATCATTAACACTAAACAGTAACTTAAATAGGATGCATAAGAATGCTTGTTGTTATAGTCCCTGTCCACACGACACTACACATGTTGGTTGTTATAGTCCCAGGCTACACGACACTAAACATGTTCACTGCCGGTACCGTGGTTACTGCGGCGAGGTCCCTCGTGGAAATCTCCGGGTATATCCTCCTGGCAGATGTCAGCATGGCCGCGAGGAATCCAGCGCCCAGAGTAGCGGTTGTTGGAATCCCGTCCTCGTCGGTGGTTGATGTTGTCTCCTCCTCAGGGCCAGAGTATCCCAACGGCAGCTCCCAGGAGAGCAAGGGTGGGTACACGGCTGCAACCTGCTGTTTAATTCAGCCTCCTTCCTGGCAGTGGTCTCAGGATAAACTGGTGCCGCTGTGTAGTAGTCGCTTTGGGAGGGGCTGGGACCGGCAATGCAGGAACGTTAACTGGTGGAGATGGCGCTGCTCCTAGAGGATCGCGCGTAACTAGTAGGGGCCGCGGTTGTTCCCGCGCTTTATCTGGGGACTCAAAATTATCTTCTGGGATAATATCCGTTATGGGGAAGGGAGTAATTAATTGAGGAGTATGCGATAGAGCATCCGAATGCGGAATATTTTTGTCCGGACAGTACTAAATGTCAAAGGGGTATTCAGAGCGCACGATAATCGATGCAGGGCCTGTAACTAAGATTATCGCCTCCGACCAAGGGCTAGTGGATGGTGAAATGATTCCTTCATCTAGCATACCCGAAATGGCTTTGTCTAAGATTGGGCGCAGTGAATGAGGCACACAGTAGGACCGTTTCTTAATTGGTTCTGCTCCTCCAACGTCGATTTTGTGCTTCACCTAATCCGTGTGTCCTAAGGGTGAATCTGCATCGGCGAAGACATCTGTCGATTCCGCAATTAACTCCTCAAGGGATGATCTCGCCTCTCCCGGTACGTTCGTATAATCAAACAAGGAGGACAGATCACATTTTCCATTCGACTCGGGCCACATTTCAGATTCCCTCCCTTCTATTACTTGTAGGGAATTGATTCTACTGCCTTCGTTGAAGCAGTCGACTAGTATCGGAGTTCTTCGTCTCAAAATTTGTAGGTTGTTAGTAAAGTTTGCCAACAAAACGGGTGCGGTTCCTTTATCTGACATTTTTGCAAGTACACTCATTGCCGCCACGTGTTGATCCTTTTCAATGACGCAGATTTCCCTTCCCTTGAGGTCTTCGTTTATCGCTTTGCGGAGGATAATAGAGTATGGAGGTAACGTAACTTTATCTACGAGTCTTAGCACGGTCCCGGTTCCACTTTCATCGTCTAATTTTGATTTCTCAATCAGCCTATCTGTTTTATGCATCGGGATCCTGTCGACCTGAGATGATGCGTCCTCCAGGGAGAATGTGGTAATGCCTGAGTTACCCCTATCCAACGGAAGTGTTGGCATGACACTACTTTCACCTTCTGCCCTATCGGCACGCACATCCCTTTCGCTCCGTGATCCTCCCGGTTGCATCATAAAGGGGGTGGGCTGCAAAACTTCGGCGGTGCACCCGTTTTCCTCCAAATTTCCTATCTGTTTTATGCATCGGGATCCTGTCGACCTGAGATGATGCGTCCTCCAGGGAGAATGTGGTAATGCTTGAGTTACCCCTATCCAACGGAAGTGTTGGCATGACACTACTTTCACCTTCTGCCCTATCGGCACGCATATCCCTTTCGCTCCGTGATCCTCCCGGTTGCATCGTAAAGTGGATGGGCTACAAAACTTCGGCGGTGCACTCGTTTTCCTCCAAATTTCAAATTTCGTCAATTTTGGACGACACATTATCGCGACATCATCCTCACGCCTATCTTTAATGATAACTTCTTCCCAATTATCCTTTGGAGAGAGCGGAGGGATGCCTGAGTCACCCCTGTCCAACGAAACCGTTGGCGCAACATCAACCTCACGCCTCTCTCTAATGATAACTCCTTCCCATGCATTTCCGGGGTACATGGTCGTTGAAATAATCTGCAAATCCTCGCCCGCGCCCACGTGGCTGAATTTCTCTTTACTCACAGGAACCGCTTAATAAATGTCCGGAGGCACTGCTAACCTGTCTGTCGTATGGATGAATAGGCAGTTTATCGAATGGAAATTTTCCCTTATTTATAACCGTGATCGCTGCCCCCGTGTCGATTAAAAATCGGTGTTTTATCCAGGACGTTCGCAGCGATCACCACGCCAGCCTTTGGTATGATGGCATGTTATTGTCAAGGTTTCTAGAAACCTATCGACCGATGTTGCGTCCCGCCGCTAAAAGACGGAATAAAATAAACATGATTCCCTAGTGCAGATGCGGGTGTTCTCGTCTGCGGGGTGGTACCTCCTGACTAACCTCGTCTGACGGGGATGGTGAATTACCAATCACATTGATAGTGGATGAGAAATTAAGTAACGGAGATTGCGAATGGAACAGGCCGAGAGCACACTGATTAAAGAAGGGGTATGATGAACAATACATGGCGATAGCGAAAAACACGAACAAAACCAACACAGAAAATCAACACAAAAACTATCACTACGGCACACAAGTAAAATCAAAATGAGAACAACAAAAAAATACGATATTAAAATAAAGAACCAAGTTTGAGATACTCCTTGTGAAAGAATAAATCTATGAAATTGAGAAGCAAAGACTAAACAATTGGTTCTACGCCCAATGGTTACAATGTCAATGAATACAACGATGGAATCCAATTAAATGTATTAAATTTAATTAACATTAAGAACGAAAATGGATGGAGATGCAAATCAGGTCAAACATTTAAAAAAAATTAACCTGAACCAAAGGGAAAGACGCTCGCAGCACATATTAAGACTTAGACACAATATGGTTAATGTGCGGGCGGAAGCCTTAACAAACAGAGCGTTCGAACCAGAAATAATCATGTTATTTAAAGTAAAGCAAAAATGATTGAAAAGGAACAGCATCCGAACCGCATAAAAACATGAACGGGAGCAAATGAATTCATAAAAACATAAACAGAAGCAAATAAAGATTCGAGTTCGTACCGCATAAAAAAAACGAACGGGAGCGAATGAAGATTCGAGTTCGGACCGCTTAAAAACATGAACGGAAGCAAATGAATTCATAAAAACATGAACAAGAGCAAAGGAAGATTCGAGTTCGTACCGCTTAAAAACATGAATGGGAGAAAATGAATAGTTGAGTTCGTACCGCTTAAAAACATGAATGGGAGAAAATGAATAGTTGAGTTCGTACCGCTTAAAAACACCTGACACCAATTGTCGTAGCGGTTGGTCGACTTTAGGAATTGAATGAAAATATACTTTTTGATGATAATAATCATTTTATTTTTCTTACGATTATGGTGACTCGATCTGTTGGGGAACGGAAGAAGCCCTTACGGGGTTGGTCGGATGCGGGGAATCCCGGCCGAAGTCTTTGGGTAGACTCGGTCAGCCAGGGTGGGTTTAGATGCTGGGAATCCCGGCCGAAGTCTTTAGGCAGACTCGGTCAGCCGGGGTGGGTTGAGAAGCGGGGAACCCCGGCCGAAGTCTTTGGGCAGACTCGGTCAGCCGGGGGTCGCTCTCACTTGCCGAAGTCTGTAGGCAGACACTGTCAGCTAGCGAGAGCGAGGGACGCTCTGATTTTCCCTAAAAATCCACGGGCTCATATACTGAGTCCGGTCAAAGGATTGTGACGTGGAAGCGTCTAGAGCAATGCTTGGAAACAGTGCACGCGTCTGTGCAGCGGCCCTAAGGAGCAACTCCTAGCGTCCGCCCCTAGGCGCCGCAATAAATCGTCCCGTAGTGGATATGGCGTTCTTTCCCTCACGGACGCGTGCGAGACCCATGCTTCAATCGCCTCGCCTCCTCCGACCGTACTCGTATAGCCCGTCGTAATTGTGCCCGTCGTAATCTTGACGATTACGACAATGTGACTGACCAACCTCGAACGGTCCCACTAAATATTGTGGTCCGGTTGGTCCTTTTGGATAAAGAGACCCAGAGGGCCCCGTAAAATACTGTGATCCAGTGCAGTACTGCATTCTGGATGAGGAGGGGTGGTTCAGGGAGCTGCTTGGCCATTTAATTGTTTTTAGCAAGCTCATTATCTGAATTTTTGCCTCCATTTTTTGGAAATCGTCCGTGGATTTTTATATTGGTACTATTGACAGGGAGAAATTAATATCCTCATCCGTTTCAGTAGGATCCTTTTTTTATTTTCTAATATTTTCAGAAGTGACTCCTCGAAACTTTCCTTTCTATGAGTTCGCTTACGGCGCACAATCAATCCCCTTTCAACTTCTTCTATTTCCATCTCCTCCTCTGAGTCACGTTGTTCCTTCTGTAAGTTACTCCTAGTATCCCTGTTATCAACGGATGGGAGGAGAAACATAAGTTTATCAAAATATATGTATTTACGTCGTTTCTGCGCTCCCTGCCCTGACTGATTACTTTTCTGTGCTCTCAGTTCTCTTGTAAAACAGTTTCGCAGACTATTCCACTTCTTTTGAAGTTCCATACCTGAAAAGATAACGGATATATAAATACTTTAAGTAATTGTTACTACGGTAGCCAAAAATAGAATATCTCCTTGAGCTAAAACTTAAAATCCAACAGATAACCGTGTGTTTTTTCATGAACGAAATAAATAGGTTTTCATCTATACTACGAGATTTTTTTAGCACATGAAAACAGTAGTATGTTCTGGATTTACTTTTGGGCACGTCATTAAATTAAAGAAACGAAGAACTTTGAATCTTTTCCACGAGGAAAAGTTACAAAATTATTAGCTCAGTTTATTTATCATCCACTCATTCCATAAGTAGGTAAATTATGTAGTGATTTCTATTCATTCACAGGTACCTATCAACAGGAATTTCGTTTAAGGCTTTGTCCTTTGAGTATCTGATTGCACCTTCCACTCTTCGATCGATTGTGAAAGATTCCTGTGAGAAGATTTGGCAAAGACTGCAGCCAATTTACATGCCAGGAATACGAATTGAAGAAAATTGGATCGAAATTGCGAATCAGTTCAACGAACGAACTCACTTCCCAAACCTAATAGGAGCCCTTGATGGCAAACATGTAAGAATTGTAAGACCTTCAAATTCAGGCTCAAAATATTTCAACTATAAGAAATATTTTTCCCAAGTATTGATAGCATGGGTAGATGCCGATTACAAGTTTATTTTCATTGGTGTCGGATCGCTCGGAGCAATGAGTGATTCAAATATTTTTAAAGCATCAAACATGGGGAAAATGTTAGACAATAATGAATTAAATAATAATAATTCACCAGGCTGCCCTACTGCCGGTTGGTGAATACCACTTTCATTATTTGGCCGGAGATATTGTTGAAGCCTTCTTAGCATGGTTGAACCTGGGCTATACATCGCCTCCAACCTCCGTTAACACCCCTCCTCCACGATGAGGCAATGAACTGTGGCCTTAAGCGGAACCTGAGTAAAACGGAAACCTGTCTTATCCGGAAAAAAAAAATTGGTCCCGGCGGTCGTAATTGGGTTTTACATGCTTTGTTACCCTGTATTGAACGGAAACTGTCAAACCCGGAAACGGAATTGATTCCCGGCCTGAACCTGGGCTAAGCAGAATTGTAAAAAGCAATTCCAATTTCGATCTAAATCACTTGAGGTGACTACGAAGATGCAAAGCTTTCCCATGGGAGAGGTTATCCCAAATTATGAGCGTTCTGTCGTAAATATCATTTCAAGTGCTTCGTACTGGACAATACGTTCCTTTATCCGAATGTTTATGAGAGCCGAGACACCAAGACACAAATGCAATTAGGATTCTTGGCCACCCCTTATGCATACTGAGTTATTCCTTGTCCATCTCAATTTGCAGATGAATGGCTCATTATAAACATAGCAGAACAAAGGAATCATTTTTAGCTAATATGTAGGTGGGCATTTAAATTTAACCTCTTATATTAGTGGGGATTAAATCTCGGGCAGTTTACGGCGGAAAGGGATAAACATTATTGTGTAGCCTTGATCGTCTCTGAAGAAGACGGAATCATTTTCCTACGTGCTGCTGACAGGGTAAGACCACACCAGAGTACCTTATGGAAACTGATGATTGATTTCTGCAATGCCACGCAAGGTATTAACGCTGAAAAATAAACTGGAATTGATCGAGTGCTTTGAACGAAAAGCTTTCCGTAAAGCAGGTGGTGTAAGTGTGGAAAGACGTAAGTTTATGAAGCAATTATTTTTTATTTTATTTTTTTTATCAATCCATCACATACAGCGAAACACCAATTTACAGTGAGGTAATAACAGTAACAATAGACGAGCACATATGACCATTCCCTAACCAGAAAAATCTGGATAATCGGGATTTGAACCCTAGACCTTGGCGTTGGAGCATTGACATGCAGGTATGCTAACCGGGGCCAGTCCAAGAAGGAAGAGAAAATGAAGAAAGAGTTTTATAGAGGTTGGTCTTAAGAAACGTACTTCTTAATATCCCAAATAACAATAGTTTGCAAACCCGGGTCGAACATAAAACCATCATTGCAATATGTTATTCTTGCAGAAAAACTGTTTAAGTTTGATGTTGACTGTTGAGTAGGTACCATTTGAAAGTCGACTTTATATTCAATTTACCAAAGTTTACCCGTGTGCTGAGAATTGATTTCATAACAGACTTGGTGTTTCGTACTAACTTTGATGTCCAGATTTATACCTACCTCACCTTCAACCATTACTGCAAAACAACAACGGCTATGGATGAATATTAACCATTAGAATATCCTAAGACATTAAAAAGGATTAAATGTTGCCAATTATTTATAGATTATAAGCGGCCATTCCCTTTGAGGGGATACGGATTCAAGGAATTCAAATTCCAGGTAATGGGTCGAATTTGAAAGTGCCAACCCAAAACAGTGCTGTTTCTCTTATGTAATGAATATCAGACGCAATACAGTAATTAAATTGAGCTAAATTTCATTAATAAAACTTAAGAGTAATCTTGAGACATACGCAGTTGGTAATCTCTCCGTAGTGGTCTCACGATTATGATTTATCGATTTCTATGTTTACTGTGGAATCACTACATCAGTAATCTTGACTGTGACTTTGATGCATTAGCAATTTCAAAAGAAGTGATCGAATTGAAATAATGAACGGAATTAATGTTGTTAGGTTTACTTGGAGGACTTATTTTTTTCAATAAAGTATTCGTGCTATATATGACCAGTTTCCTCTGAGATAAGGGTATCTCAAGCTTAAAAGAAAGAATCCGAAAGCCTTGTGGAGTTGGCAGTAAACCCAATCGGAGTAACATTAAATGAAAACCCAGTAGAGTGTAAAGTAATTGGTAATAATTTAAAAAGAAAGAAAAAAAAGGTAACCTTAACTTTGGGAGACAAGAAGACTCTGGCTGCAGCGATCTCTACGGAACATTTGCTAACTAGATATCTTATCAAAAATCTCAGAGTTTATATACAAATTTTTATCAGTGTAATGCTTTTCATATAAGCAAAGCACTTCATGTAAGTCCAGTGCTCGGGGAAAGTATTCCTAAAGTCCCTCTCCCTTAAAGGTAAGCCTAACAGATTTTCCATGTGGTGGGTCATGGACGGAGCTGAAGGCATGATTCGTAAGATCCCTGTTCTCTTTCCAAACATTTTAATCTCGGCAAAGGCAAGTATATTTTTGAAAATAGCATCTTACTAAAAATAATGGTGGCAGGGCAGGCAGGCAGGCATTTATCGCTTTACGACTGACTTCCATAAATAATATCAAAGCGTTAACAAGAGAAATTGATTTAGTCCGATTCCGACGGTATTCTTATTAAGATGTATAATGAATTTAAGGGTATTAATGAATTGTTTAATTCTCTAATCTCTTTGTGTTGATATAAAGAGTGAGAATAACGAATGACATTCCGTGATAATGTTCAAAATACCCATTTAACTTTTATTCTACGCTTGTAAGTGATCTCTGGTGGAACATTAATTTTATCCACAAAGAGGTACAAAAATGAAACTATATATTAAATATATATTTTTTGATCCTTGGGTTCACAATAAATTAATACTGATTAGACATAGGTGTGTGCTAATTATCTATTGATTAGGCACAGTTTTCTCATGTGATTTCCGTTTCCCATTCTGAGTACACCCGAAAGTATTTGACGAAAATACGAAGCGGATTCTCAACAGATTTAAGGAATCCACTGATGTCATACGGGCAAGCAGTTTGAAAGATACAACTAAAAACGTATTCCGGAAACCGAATGGGAATAAAATACGTATGATTTACCGTCAAAATTTTCGTAATGCTTCGTTGAGTACAAATTTTTTATGAGCTGCGGTAATATGGCTTTGTAGAAATGCATGCAGATTTGCTTTCTCATCGTGAGAGAATCATTTCAATTCAATTTTAAGGAATCCTTCACCATCCGAATTCATCAAAATTTTGTCCATCACACATTATATCAATAACTCAAATGGAATCGCGTACAAATCATTAGTTAGATCAACACTGGAACACGGTGCAACGTTTTGAGATACTCAAGCAATAACACTGATTAAAAAAGATGAGATGCTACAGATAACAGCCGTAAAATATGTTAAGAATAATTGCAAAAGAACTTCAAGTGTACTTAAAATGTTAGAAAAGCTAGGTTAGGAAACTTTAGAATACAGAAGGAAAATTTATAGGTTAGGAAGCTTTTACAACGCATATACAGCACGGGCAGAAAAAAACATAGTTGTAAAATTTACCCCCCTCTCAAAGGAATAAAACTGCTAAATTCCTTATCCTCAATAGAACAGTGAGTCAATGGAACTCTCTCCCTGCAGACATACTTGAGCCATTTCCTCCCCAAGGGCGTACCCACAAGGAAAAGTGAATTCAATTGTAATAGATGATACCTAAATTCAGTTATGATTGGCTGATTTTCTGAGATTCCTTGTGATGTAGTCCATGAGGTTTTGAATCATATAAATACATTTTTACGGGATGGGATAATATACGTAAATTTTGAATTATATACATTTCTTGACTTCTGTCAGAGGGAGGTTTTCCAAGAGGTTTCTCTCCTTTCATGACCGAATGCCTGACCTGTATTGTGTTTACCCCTCAATTTCCACCATAATTAGAATAGGACAATTTTTATCTTTCTTGACCATGTACGACTATATGTATGCATACCTGTACAATATGTCATGTATAAACACTCCCAACTGACTTTTTATCTTATGTTAGTGCTCGTGTAATAATAATTTTATCATCTCGCACATTCCGTTAGAATAGCTTTCGACTATATTTCGAATATGTAACCTGCATACGAATGGTTGGGAAATACTTTGCGACATAAGCCCACCTTTAATGAACATTGATTGGAAAAAATGAAATGACCGCCGAGATTCGAAGCTGGATTAATTTTAGCTAGAAGTGAATTCAGAGTGATGAGCAGACATGTTGTTTGTTTAGTTCCATGTCTCGCCGTAAAGCATCAATGGCAACGATGTATTGATTTACCGTAGATTCGGAGGATTGGTCCGCTTTAGGGTGCGTAACGCTTATAGATGCGCAGGTGAGAAAGGCGTACAAATATATCCAGATGTGATTTAGACTTGTTTCATAAATGCTTGAAATCAAATTGTGGATAAGAAGGTTTTTTCTTTGAATAGTATGTAAGGTACTTAATAACAACAATAACAATAATTAGTATTACTTATTTATCACATATAGGTTAAAAAGAACCCAATTCCATGTGATTTGATAAATTGAAAAATAATAGATTAGTTAAATAAAAAAAGCATATTCAAAAAACAGATAAAAAATACACAAAAAACGGAAAAAATTCAATTTTCTAAAACTTTTATCCAAAGTAGTATGTATCTAAATATGATATTCATGGAGATATTTTGCAAAAACGGAAATTTGCTTCGAAGAATAAAGCTCGACTTCCGGTTAACTGATTTACTCCAAAAACTAATCAACTCTGACAGCACCCACCACAGTGCTATATATGAAGTTTAGTATTGATACAATTAATAGTTTTTACGTTAGAGCATCCACAATCACACACACACAGACATCATTCCGAAAATGGTCAAAATGTGTTCTAGGGACCCCAAAACATGTATTTCCGTTGAAATCTCGAAGTTGATTTTTTCATGAAAACAATACTTTCTCTATACTACGTATATGGAGAAAGTAAAAACGGGTGGAAAAAGCTGGTCATAGTCGCCCCACTACAGTGAGTAACTATGTACTCTGCACACTCTGCGAATGTACAACAGTTCGGGCAGGCAAGGAGGGCAATGTGCCTGATCATGCCTCAGCCTACTTGAGCCATGGGCACGCCTGCTCACGATTTGGACGAAGGAGGCTTCGGACCAGCTACGAGAGGAGATTCAATCGATACAGTATATATACTCGGTGCACCTGGAAAATGTAGTTCACGATGACTTAATTTTGTGCCTTCAAATTCGCTCGAACAGTGGAGGTCGAGGTGACATGACTTTAACGTAAGGCTAGTTCTTTAGTCTGACTTCTAATCATCATAACTATTTTACCTCGCCTAATAAAGGATCAATCTATCTATCATACTGAATTGCATAATTATCCAACACCCCGAAATTTTGATAAAATCCTTAAGTTTTTTATCCTTATAAGAAGTACTAACATTCATTTTACAAAAATAGGTTAATTATACCTATTTGTAATTAAGTTTTCTTATGATAGTGTATTGCTCGATGCAGTATATTATTCCTCTTTCAAGAAACATCCAATGTGTAGCATCATTATTATTTTATTAAAAATAATCGATGTGCGCTAAGGGGACTATATTGTAAAGATAAGCAGGGTCGAAGTTGCTTTATGACATTTGCGTAAATTTTTGCTGAATTTGTAGTATATCGCTCATTCTTTATATGCATAGCGTGTTTAAATTGACTAGATTCGTTTAATGCCCAAAAACGAATATTTTATATAGGTTCAAGAAATGAATACGCTTGTATTGTAATGTGCTCTTCCTCCTTTATTTCTCTTTTTTCAGTGGAAGAACGTAAGGAAGTTTGCTATTTATGAGAAATAAATCTCGACTGATCAGAAGACTTCCACTGAAGTGTATTGTCATGGTAACTTGAAGTCGTGGTGGTTGCCTAGAACTTAGCAGATTTTGATACGTACCCCGCGAGCCGCCAGTGACATACGACAGGGTAGCAAATGCCAAATGTGAACACCTGCTTAGCATTAAGCTTGAATATTAAATCATTTTTGGATCCAAGAAAACATTTTATAGTAAGTCATTGACTAGTGAGGATGTTCATACTCAACAATTAGAGCATGTTGGATTGAGTTGAGAGATAAGTTCCTTAATTTTGTTTCGCATCAATACCTAGATATTACATTTACGTTTTTACAATGAAAGTCGTGCTTCTGAATGTAAAATTTGCAACATTAAAAAAGCACACGAAATTTTATCAGACCATTAGAGTGCCTCATAATCAGCTGAATCCATCGAGTTCCCGAAGTTAAAGCTTCAAGTACTGTCCACCGATAAGAATTAAAAATAATTCACATGGCAGAAAATTTATTTTTACGCCTATTTATGTTAATTTTAATGTCTATTCAATATATGCATATATGTTTATTCATTATATATTTAAATATCGAGAAAATTTCGATTAATTATGAAATAGCCGACATTTGTTCATTTTTATCGCTTCGTCACTTACGTTTCTGACATTTCAGTGAGTATATCTTTAGTATATGAGTCAGTTAGCAAGGGATCGTTTTTCACAGTATACCTGTTAGCAAACATAAACTATTTCCAGTCATAAACATTTATCAGTGGCGAAATATTACCGAGGCTAAGAAATAAGCAAATCTCCAGAAGTATTTTGCAATGTTTTCTGTTTTATCAACTAAATTTAAAAATATTACCCTGTATAGATCACAGGGACGCAAAAGTCCAGTATGCAATTGTCCACTCGAAGTATGTGCTGTCTATAAATTATTCAGTCCGAAGGCCGGTTGTTGCCTCACCCCCTCTGGCTTAAGCTACTAAGAGCTTGTAGAGATGAATGAGGTTTACAAGGCAGGATAAGGAGTGAGGTAGTTTGCCCTTGCTTTTCTCACTGAGCCAGAATAGTATAAGCGGAACATGTCCATGCAAGTGAAGCACAATCACTCTGTGAGTAACACTTTTGTAGGCATTCTAAAAGGAGGGACCTTGGTCAGTGGAATTATCCGCTCATGCTTCAGTAGCTTTCGATACATCATAGGAATTATGAAGACAAAAGAAAATGAAAGATTATTTTTTCTCTATCCTATACCAAATGACAAATGAAAATTATCCAGTCATCAGAGTATGTTAGCAGGAAGAAGTATGTGCTAAACACGGAATATCCAAAAATAAATTGCAAATGTGTACTAGCCTCCATGACTTATGACGTTACTGTCTCTCAATCTTCTTCCCATTACTCTTAAATAATTCCTCCTCCTACGTCTTTCCTCCAAAACAGCAGCCAAAAGAAGATGCCCGTCCATGTTGTCACTGTTTCACTACCCGTAACTACAGCTTTCTCGGAATCGTTACGATCTGACGCTAGTTTCGATCGTTAGCGAGATCCAAAATTGCATTTTTGAGATATCGAGCGTTAGTGCGAAAACATGGCCAACTTTTGTAACATATGCAATCATACATGCCAACTTCTCACTTTTTTGGGACTTCTCACTTGATGTGATAATTAGACACTCTAAGCCAGGCATGTTCAAAGAAAATGCCACGGTGGCAACCACCTGCCTCCGCTCTCATAGCCGTGGCAAACTCGGTTGTGCGGTAGTGAGGAGGGGGAATCTGAGTCGCGGCGCGGCTGCGGAAGACGGTGTTGTGGTAGCGGTAGGAGCAGCGGACGGTTCGGAGACAGAAATGGTCAAACGTAGCACGGTCAAATGTGGCTTTGCTATTATTATTGAAACCAATAACTCGGACAACTACAAAATTTACTTATTATTTGTTTTCATGCCTATGCTTTTTACAAGAGTAGTATGATAATATTTACAAAGCTTTAATAGCCTAGTTACAAAGGTTCCGAGGGCGAAACCCTTTTTGCCATGGTGCTATTCGACTAGAAAAGACAATGACTGCAAAGGCCTAATCTAGCGTGAAAGAGAAGGTTTTCTCTCTCACTCCCGCATAAGCGTTGCGTCGATCCAACGACGTGGTAGCGAGTGAGGGAATCAACTCGCAAGGGTTGAGGTAGTGGTAGGGGAGGTAGGTTGCCACAGGCCGAGTCCCGTGGCATTCCTTGGCGCCACAGCTGTGGTAAGGACGCATCTTTAGTGTGGGTGCGTTCCCACAAGCGGATTCCAATGTGCGGGTGGGTCCAGCACCCATAAATTCTAGCGGTGACTGGTGGGGAACCCTTGGTCCAGTTCGCAGAGGGGCCAGGGGTGTGGAAGCGCTCTCCTCACTCATCGCACCGTAAGTCGGCAATGATCTTGAGAGAGACCGCGGTGATAACTTGCAAAGGACCAAAGCCAGGAATGACAAGTAACAGGGAACGCGCAATCCGAGACTTGCGCTAGGGTACGCCAAGCTTCGGTGTGGCCACGCCAATGTTGGGCGTGGGGACGCTAAGAAAGCGCGGGAACATCACCAACGCTTCCCCAGAATTAGTATATATACGCCCCATTTTTGGGAAGAAGATCACTTGGGGTTAGGGGCTCGAAGGGAAATAGTCTTCCTCCGAGCTTCTAATTCAGGGTCTCCCCGTAGGTCCCCGGGCCCGATCTGGAAACAGATTTGGACCCCCCCGCTCCCCAGCCCCGAGAACAGTTGGCTTGCCGATTCGGACTCTTTCCGCTGGTGGAGACATTCCCGAGAAATAGGTCCCAGGGCCCGATCTGGAAACAGATTTGGACCCCCCCCCGCTCCCCAGCAGACTCATTCCGCTGGTGGAGACGTTCCCGAGAAGACATAATAAAGTTTATTTTGGATAGAATTGTTACTTATACAATATTAAATGATATTATAACGGAAAGAAAAATGAAATTGCTAATTTATAGAAATTCTGGAATAAGTTGGGAGTTTCTTTGAACTATTTTTTAGGAGTACTTTTGAGTGAAAAATTAGTTTCTAATGTCCAAATCCTCCTTTTTTTAGTTATTTATAATCATTTTATCAATTTTTCTGGTGTAAAGAGAGAGGTTATGGAACACGGCTGTTAATGAATTATATTGCGGCATTCCTGTCTTGCCCTATCCGACTATCAGGAAATAAGAGGAGGAACGCCGCCTAATGGAGTTTTTGGAGTTTTTCAACCTCTAATAATTTTTCTGGTGAAAATTTTGAAAGAAAACGCCTACGGGAAATATGAAAATGTCAATAGTTAACAAAAAATGCATTACGAAATTTAATCATCTGCTAATATGAATTTAATTTGACCGGAAAGAGCTACCAAAAGGAAATATTTTTGAGTAGGTGCTCAATTTATTTTATGTGTAAACGAAAAACCCAGCTTTAATTTCCTATGCAAAAATCGCAACAGCGCCCGCCATTCTCTTATAAGAAATACATGTGTAAACATTAAATCCATGTGCGCTTAAGAAATATATGGTTTCAGAATGCTAGAAAAATTATGCAATAAATAATCTCAAGAATTCATTCATCCGCGGACGATACGCTAAAAATGTTGATTGCTAAATTAGAATCTAAGTGCTGCAAGACCCTGAAAGGTGCCTTGAGGACTTGTGGGCAAAATCATCGTATGTAATCATACCCAATATTTTCGGAGAATTTATAATCAACCCGCGTATTTGTTAGTATCATTTACTACACAAAAATATTCTCAAAGAATGACTTAAATATTCATGTATTTTAGGATCGAAAACTCATTCAAATCCACATCGTCGTGTTTCAGCCATGCTTCTAGAAAGTCACGAGGATTTAGTTATTCTACCATTGGTTACATATGGCCAGCAATGCAATTTTGCCAGCCTGGTTACTGAAAGAGATGTCTTTCTTCTCTCATTCATTGGCAATTGAACGATTACTAATTAAATCTCCATCTAAATCCGAAGAGCTATTCAAGATAATCGAAAAATAGTCACTTTTCACTTCGTTTGCAATGGTGCCCTCACTCGAATATGCCATGGAAAGAACTGAAGCGCATCTGAAGAAGTTAAATAACTCCTCAAGTGGTTCTTGAGTTGTTAACGGAGCCAAGTCTGGGAATGCGAGAGAAGCGTTCGAGGGAAGCATAAACACCGTAAACACAAAAAGGCACTCATGGACTCAAGTTGAAAATGAAACCATCAGCATAGCATTTTGAGGGTCATAATTCGGTAGAAGAGTATTTTTGCCGCTTTGCGTTTCGCATAAAAGTGATTTTAATTTAAGCGGGATGTAGTAAATTTTATAGATGTTTTTCTACAGGGGTTGAATTAAGTAAATTTTCAAAGCCAAAGAGAGTTAATTTCTTGCCCGTCCATTAAGCATTTGTTTCTAATTTCCGGAACAGGAGATGTTTTTAACGCAGCTAATGAGTATTGTATCTAGCGATTGACAGGTTAAAAATTAATAAGATTCGTAAGTTCAACAGTTATGGTATGATTTTGTGTGAATGAAGCAAAAGTGTTTCATTTTCTTCGGCGAGTAAGCCATCGTGTTATGAAATAAGCTAGCCGTTTAATAACTTTTGAAGTAATGACGTCAACCTATTGCTGCTAGAAAACGATGGACGTTATAGACTGAAAAGAGCCAAGCTATTGTATTCAAACCAAGTGGAAAAAGTAATTTAATGAAAAGACATTTCAGATTAAATATAAAAAGCGTAAATTATATCTTTGATCTAGAAAGTATAGCGTATAAATTTGTCCTGAATGTTTACAAAAATTATTTTGAACGGCTGACTAAACTTTAATGCAATAGAAATATACAGTCCGCTAATTTTCTTCAGAAGTTTAATTACGTATAAATAAATTACTAATATGGGCCCCCTTTATGCACCATGAAGGTGATAGATACAAATACATTTGGAATTTTGAACATTTTAATTCAATGTTAGTAAAGATTAAACTCTCCTAACAGAAAAATGTATTCATACTATTATTCGAAAAACAAATTACTGTAAAATAGACGTCATTGCAATACCTGCCTTAAAAACTGGCTATTAAATCGTATAAGGTATGAAGCTCCTTATGCGTAGCTGAGTCATTCTAACTGCAGCATTAATACGGATATTGTTTTCTATTTCTATGATGATTATTGTTTATCTTCGTGTTATTATTCACGTATTCCACTCTAAATGATTGCAGTATATTCCGCGTTGAACATATATACGTCCGAATTACTACGGATAATATTTTGAAGCTTTTTGTATTTCCGTATGTTAAATTTTCAGTTTTCCCTTGTTTCGACATTATTTGACGATAAGCGGAAGAGACATCACATGGACGGGAACCCAGGTTTCTCGATATTCTGGTAGGCATCTATTATGTTGGTAACCTGGGAATGAATGTCGAGAATGCAAATGTTTTTTTACTTCCATTTCTCCGTGGATTTTTGATCCACATTATATTATTTCTAATGTTATTATACTTATTTCTTTATCGAATAAGGACTTTACAAGAGGAGGAATAGCCGTTTTTTAACTGCAATTTTGTAAAATATAGAGTTAGCTTATATAGCAAGATTATCATACGCAGCTTTGTCAAATATTTATTCGTTGTTCTGAAATCAGATTTTATATCCCGTATCCACTAATCCCAGAACAGAACATTAACCCTACGTTCCCTTCGTGAATGTTGGTTAAGTCGTGTTTGATACAAAGTGCTTCTTACATTGGAGACCTTTTTGAGAAATTTACTTCTATCAATTGGAATTAAAAATTTATTAAACTATTTGTTTATTTTGAAAACATTAAATTGGTTTCTGCAGTAAAACTTACTATTTGATTCTTAATATATTTCTTACTGAGAGTTCAATGTTACAAAAGCATTGAGATATGGGCGATATGACATTCGTTTAAAATATTCGTGATACGCTTTTTATCAATAAATAATGAACTGGAAGATAAGAAGATCCTCAATGACAATAAAGTTATTTATGTTATGTATTTTTTATATTTTAATTTCAGTTTACAAAGTAAACTTCATTCTGTATTGTAAGAGTTTTACGGAATAGTTTAAGTATGCTTGATTAGGGCCATACAATCCTAAGGGTAGAAGTAGATTTGTTGAAGGGACCAATGTCGGTCAGTTGCCAGCCAAGCCTATCCCCTCTGTTGAAATCCCCCATCTATCCGAAGGTCTGAGATGTCCATAACATTGCCCATCATCTTTTCTTCGGCCTTCTCCAAATCCTTACCAGTGACTTCATCTCCGCCGCTTCCCTTTTGGACCCTAACATCACGTAGCACTTGGAGATATTCCCTTACTCGGCTCTTTTTCGGCCCCATTTCCTACCATCCTCATTGCCTAATCTCTGCTGTCCCCTCTATCCCCTCTCTTTCCTCATGCTGACCAAGCCTCAAGTGTTGGGCGAGAGCAGTCGTCTTGCAACCCGTAATGCCCCCGCAAACTTGGATGGACGCGACCGACAAGCAAGTGTATTGTATTACTTTAATGCCGTGATGCAAATAAACATTGTTTAACAGAACTGAGACTTCTTGTGCCAACCTGTACCTTATTACCCGTAGTTGCATCACGACAGATTTATAGATAGAAATAATCTTACAATATGTATGTAGTAGCTAGCAGTAAATTAAAATACCCATTTTTTGCAACTAATTTTCTGCAATTAATAATAAAATAAATAACAATATAGTCGCAGGCTAAACTGAATGAACTCTATATAAAAACGTTCATTTTCAAACGTTCAGAGGCTTCCACCTTTAGTGGAATCGAACATATGCTTGGGTTTTCCATCGGTAAGTGCTAGAGATTAGGGATTAATGAGGCCTCACTGATAAGTTACGAGTATTTTTTTGGGATACATCTCCACAAGACGCAGATAGTAGAATTATCCTGTATTCTCTTGTATTATTAGAGGAAAACCTCGAAAAGGATGTCATATTTTTATCATGCAGGTCCAACATGTATAAAATTGCAGAATAAGTGTGTCTCCGACAAAAAAATGGGAACTCTTAGGGCCAAAATATCCCTCTCATTTAGAAGTTTCGGATCAAATAAATAAATAAGGTGAACCGTAAAACTGCAATGCTAGACCGATGTGCATGAAAATGCACAAGAACGCAGCAAGAGAAATCTTAGATTATGTACGGAAGCATCTACAGGAAAATCGCCATTTAAAAGACTTTCAAGATCTCCTTGATCTTATTGCTACCTATTTATGTTTTTTCGGCCGAGTTTCTTTTCAAGTGGTAAAATTTACATTTTCTGGCGTGTTGCACCTTGCAATGTGAATGTAAAGCATTATACACCATGATTTTTTTATTTTTCACAATGAGTTCCCCATATTTACCGCAGAAGAAGATTTAATCCGCACTTTGTCCAAATTTCTAGTGAGCCTGTACGCAGAGGTTTGGATTACCGCGCCTAATTCCAGCGATACTTGATATTTAAAATTAAATATATGACTGCAGTAATACAGGAAATGTTCTTGTATGGTTACAATGAACAAATTATGCAAGTATTTATGGTATCCTGAACCGAAAACTACGGCCTTAGCATTCTTCGATGAGAAGGCATCTGTATAAAAACTATTAGTACAATCCCTAAAATTAAGCTTCAACGATTATTCAGATAATTCAACCAAGAAAAGTTCAATTTACCCAAACGATACTGAGCAAGTTTTAGAAAAGAGGCTTACTAATTAAATTTTCATTAAATCTAAAACTCTTTCAAATATGAATTATCATATTTTATTACATTTCCATCCATCCACTAATGTGGAAAAGTGAACACAGATACAGACAAGCAATTGTTGTGGTGAAACAATTTAAAGTTGTCAACAAGGATGCAGAAAGAGAATGAAGGAGTAAAGTTGATGGAGGAATTAGACTAAAGTAAACAAAAAATCAAGCCCAAACACAATAAGTTAAAAGTCTTGAGTGAATTCCGACGCAAATTTTACAAATAAAACATTATTCACTATTTTTGAGAAAACAATTATTCTTGTTAATCATAATTAATTTAAAAATTTTCAAAGCATAATATGATTAGTTAGCATAGCTATCTATAAAGTACCCTTGAAATTAGATCCGAGCAACTAATACGGGACGATATCCTAAGAAGATGAAGAAGCCAATTGCACGACATGCACTCTCTATTCGGCCTGTATCTCGGAAACTGCTGCGCCGATCTACTAAATATTTTGAGAAAATCTCGGAAAATATTTAGTAATGCATTGATAATAAAATGAAAACAATTTTTGAAAATATAGGAAGACCCTTTAATCACATGTGATTACTGAAAAATGTTCAGAAGTATAAACTTCAAGTGCGATGCGGCACGTCTTTACGTCATCCTATTTAAATGATATTTTACACATTTTTTGCTACCAAATGGAGCAACTTCTGGGGTTCGTCCTGAAATAAATTCCAAAAAAATAATTTCCCCTGTAAAAAAGGACCACCGTACTGATTGGTCGAATGGGTAAGCCCATGATATTAAGGATTTTTGTGCATTTTCATATATTAACACAATTATTAGCATCGAGAACAAATTTAGCCCGACTCTTCAAATATATTTGCCTTCTTAACCACTCTCACATTAAGTATCCAGAATATTTTTCTTACATGGCATTATTTTTTCATATCTTTTCCATTGTGTGTAAGTCAATTCGTATAGATAAATATCATCTTTTTATTTTAAAAAATAATAACAGAATTTGGTAGGAGCAGTATGAGTTACTTAGCATGTATATGTTTCGATATGTTCAAAAGCTTCATCGACTACTATGGCCTTTGGCTCGCGAAAAGTTAAAAATATATAGAACTATCTAAGGCGGCATTATGGCTGCTAGATTCCTTTTAATATCGATATATATTTAGGATACGTCACCTTATGTCTGCAATTTTTGACAAGTAGTTGAGGAGTATTTTTCATAATTATTTTGTATAAGTGCGTTCAACCCAATTGCTGCTATACCTTTTATATAGACAGAAACAAAATAACAACAGATAAGATATGGATGTTAAATACAAAAATATATTTACATAAATGATGGATCGTTATGTTTTAATTTCCGGAAGCAAAAACTGGTCCTGGTAGCCTCCATACGAGGGTGTACTAGACACAGCACGCACGCAGACGCGTGAACGTACTTCAGTTCGGGCAGGAGATTTTTCTACATACTAATGGTGGTTTACGAATATCAGAGCAATGAGATCCCATCGCAAGCCACTCCTGCACACGAGTGGACGTAAGACACTACCAGGACCAGCAATCAGAATTGCAAATGTGAGGCATTTATACTTGCCCGAGGCAGATTCTTACACTCGCGATGAGTACATATTAGTGCTTTAAATGCAAAGTGGCGCTCATAAGCGTAATCGATATATTTGAACATGAGGTTAGCAACTTAATTTGGCTTCAAACAGTCATTACAAATTTTCATTTTTTAAAGCCAGTAGTTTCGATGATGATGTACCACTTTGAAGTATCAGCTTTTCTTTTACAAACATTTCAGTCACACCTAGTCAACTAAAATTTTGGATGGAATGTGTAATCATTATTATGCATTTGCGATGAACCATCGCTCCTTTATCAAGCATTTATGTTTCCACCCTGAGTTAGTTTCGCTTACGATTGATTGCGCCCGAAGTGGCGTACCCGTTCATTGTACAGGAAACAATGTTGCGTGCGTAGTAAGCTGCTACTGTCTCTAAAGAAATACTTATGGCATTACTGTATGCAAACCGGAATTCCGACCTCACTTATTTCTTCGTGGGTATCAAATCAGGTAACACTGGTTGTATATACGCAATTTTATCGAGTGATATTTTTCTTCGGTAATTCTCAACGAAAGTAACATGGGCTTGCCCTTGAATTTATGCGTCTAAATGTGTTCCACATAGGGATGACAGACCAACTACAATGTTTATCGGAGATGTATAGAAATATGGCTCTTTATTTCCAAACATTTTTTCCCGTGAGAAAAAGGAAACACATCCGAAAGACAAGTCAGAAATAATCGGCCCAGGAAATCAGAAAATTATTTCCTTCGTAATAATTTATTTACTTATTCGAATGTGTCTAACTAATGCAAAACCATGTTAGATATTTACAATTTTGGAGTAATATAAAAATAAAAGCTTTAGACATTGTTATATAAACGTGATTTCTTAGGAAACATTTCAATTTATTACTACCATTCATTGTTTTTGTATTCAATTCTTTACGACCAATTGCCATGTTTTATCTACTGTCATTACGGTATGCTAATAAAACTCATTAACTCCATTAATAGATCAAACACTTACCATCGAAAATGGTCCATTACGTAAATTTACGCATATTAATTTTCTTTTCCTTGGGAGAAACTTGCACTTTCTTTAGGAAGGTAACGTTTTGAAGTTTTTATCGATTTGTGTTGGCTTGAATTTTGTTTACTCATGTAGCACGCGCACGAAATGAATTCCCGCCGTCTATAGTCTGTCTATATCTTCTTCACCCTCAGTTGAAATATACTAATTTTACCTAACTACATCATCAATATCATTCCCTAGCGTTATTTCCGGGGTGCATACATTTTGCGTCTTATAATATATTAATTGTAGACAAAATAACTGTACTTTTTCACGGGATAAATGAACCAACAATTTCGTTTTACATACTTCTTCTATTAGTTCTTGTTTCAATAATGTTTAAATATAAAAATAATAATAAAATATATATAATAATTATGTCTATTTTTAAATTTGTTGTCTCATATTCAATAATGTTAATTTACTCACGAAATATAATCAAGTTGTAACATTATAGTTATTTTCCATTTAATAAAAACCGTTTTCTTTATCAATAATAATCATTTTAAATCTATAATATAAAATAGAGTGTGGGTGTGTGTGTGTGTGTATGTATGTACGTTCTCTAAAAACTCGGGAACCGAGAGTCGCAATACTTTGAAATGTTCTGCATTATAAAAGTCGACCCCGCGCAGAGTATAGGCTAATTTTTATTTACCTTAATTCCATGGTTCGAACCCAGACGGTTCGAAACGTTTCCATAATAAATACACGTAGAGGTCATTTTTTCGTTGCAGGGCTCATTTCTTTTGAAACATTAAATTAGAAATAAGGGTCCTAGAAAGTCGAATCAAGTACCAAAAGAAGGAAAACAATAAAAATTCTTATTTTGGTCGTGGAATATCGTTTCCGACTCGAAATTGCGAACAGTTTGATAAAATAGGTGAATATTTTATCCAAATTCTGAGGTTGCAAACAACCCATTCCCTTGACGATCAAGCTGATTGTTGATTCAAGCTCATGAGTTTATATCAGAAGACATTGAGAATTAATGAAATATTTAAGAAAGTTTTTCGAATTTTGTTTAAGCTTTTGTAGCAACCATGTTTTATTTATGCCAACGTAATTGTTTACCATAAAAGTTTAATCTTAGTTTCCGTTTCGACTTTCATTTCCGTGATAGAGTTGGTGTAAATGATTGTGTTCAGTGCTTATGTGGTGTTTTAGTTACTTTCCGTAAAAATGTTCATTGGTGGTTTTCACAGTAATATTTATTTCTATTATTTGCTTATGCGTTTTCCGTATTACTTTTGTGCATTTCTGAAAATTAATCCTTAAAGGTGGTGATGTTTATCCTAATTTTATCTTTGAATATGTTTTTATAATCTTTGAACGAATGCTGTCTTTATCAAAGAAATTGTTCATTTGAAAGATATGAGATTGAATATTAAGTCAAGGTGGCTTTGAAAACTTAAGTATAATTTTCATTTCTTTGTTTATTGGTTTGGAAATATAAATCGAAATATCATTCGCAGGCTCTATTTTATTTGCAAAATCAAATAAAGAAGAATCAATGTTGTCAACCTGAGATAAGTTTGATAGAAATATTATATGAAAATGATTATTCAGATGACCAAACTAATAGATTTCAGCAACAAATTATGAGAGCGCAAGATATTGGGGTTTTCACGGAAAAGTTTCGTTTACGGTAATCTGTCCCATCGAACGAAGCTAACATGATGCATGTTAGATTATCTTCTTTTTCATAAAAGGATTTCTTTATTTAATACTACTTCTATTCTCTCCTTTGAGAATCAACGGGCGCTACAGCTAGTATTAAATATAATTACACTTAATGAGGTGGAAATGACTGAAACGAAAAATCGTTGGAATCACTTTTCTGGATCGTCTATCGTACGCATATTGCAGTAACGAAAGCCTTTACTGTGCTTATTCTTCAGTTTTTGAAGTGCAATAAACATCCATAATCAGCAAAAGCAACATATTACAAAAACATATATAATTATATTAAAGGAAAAAGTGCTTGATTAAGGCCATTTAAAGGAAATAGAAATTTATTTTCAAAGAAATTCATTTATTGAGATTATAGATATTATAAGTTATTCCTTTCTTCTAGAGGTTAATACAATGGTTGTGGTCTGGCTTAACTTGATGGAATGCTTTAAGGAAAGAAACGAGTTGAATAAGAAAGGAAGTAAGAGTGCTTCACCTGCAGATTAAGGAGAAGAAACTAAATAGCATAGAGGTCATTATGATCGTGTCAACGGTCTCCTAACTTGCAAATGAATTTTCTGTTAAAACTTCCTCTCTTCTTCATCTTAAAAAATGATGTAAAGTAATGATAGTGCAACGTGTCTGATGATGACACGCAAGGTTCGACACCGACATTTCCTAAGTTTTTTTTGCGAAAACTAGGAAGTGACTTAATTTCTTTACATCCGAGATTTAACTTAAAAAGAAGAGTCAATCACTAACTGTTCATTTTTTTAAATGCTACATTTTCTTCACTATCACTGGAAAATAAAAAAAATTTCCACGCTTAACTATTAATTATCATATTAAAAATATCTTTGAAATCAGTCAATACCTCAGTACAGCAAGGCATGTCCACTTATGGCGAGCATGCTTCAGTTCGGGCAAATTGCTATGGAGGAAGCAGAGTTGTGCACACGATTTGGACGCACGAGGCTACGGACCAGCTCGTTAGGAAATTTTGTATCTGCGCTATATATCCCTTTAGAATTCTGCATGCCGTGTACGCAAGGACTAAAGCTTGTAATTCGAGTATTTATCAAGCGATTCATTATCTTTGCCACTTTTTTTTGCGTTAATGGCTAAAATGTTTGAACTTTCAAACCAATATCACAATTAATTTAAAGTTGAATTTTAATTGAATGTTAACCCATCACTTAACAAACTCATTATTCCCTGCCCTTTCCGTTTGCCGTTTTTCATATTTAATCATTTACCATGGACGTTAATTTGAGTTATTATTCAATATTGCCAGCATGTATGTTTCATAAAATTTACCATTCTGTAGAAGTAGACAGTTTTACTACAATTATTGAAGTCAAACTTTAGTTTATTGGTAATACTTTAATATCAGTTAGGGTTAATATACGTTTTGAGAATGATTTAATAGTTTGGCAACTTCGTCGTCATAGAGTTATATTCAAGAATCATTGTCTAGACGTTTAAACCATATTTATATATAATGAAATCTTCCAAGAATCTACGAGGACTAGTCAGTTGGTGGAACTAAAACGAAACGCAAAACAACATGTGTAGTCTACAAGGAAGGAGCCCAATCGACCAATTTTTTCATCCACAAACATCCCAACTTACAATATCGCCTAAACATACCATTCCATCTGAGACATATACTCAATATTTGGCACTATGAGAGATAATATTGCGCAATTCTTAGTAAGATTTAACACAATGCAAAATTGTGAAATTGACGATGAAAACGGAAAAAAAATTAAATTACCTTATTGCTTTTTCTTAGAAATTTTCGTATCTGCGCCATACAGTTGTATCCCTCTAAGGCTCCTCAACGCAGTGAGCGCAAGGATTATAGTTTGTAATTCTCTATACATTTAGCGATTCAATGTCTTTATTACTTTTTCGACGTCAATCCCTTATTGACGAAAATACTTTAATTTTCCTGTATAAACTTAAATGACTAAGTCTATAATAACATGTACCAATTCCACAAATATAAATTTGGTTTTCCTCTTTTTAGTGTACCCTTTTCACACACATACATCAAGACGCACAGGGATTTTGATCTTACAATCCAATTCCCGATTATTTCTCAAGGCTAATTCCTTAGTTTTTATTATTATTAATATATTTTGTTTCATTTCCTTGTTTAAGTTGAACGACGTACCTGCTGTTAACTTTTTCTAACTTCCCTAGTGCACTTTCCGTTCCAAGAAAGAACCCTACCCTTGCTACTATTCCATAAACAGTGCCTTACAAAATTCCGTGATCGACACTTACAGCTTTGTCAAAAAATAATAGAAAACTATACTATAATACTCTAAAATGACCTTAAAAGGAGTAGTTAGACGAAAGGGCTATGTCCCCACATCCACTGAGGTTATCATTGCGAATATTGTCCGTAGAAATAAATTTCAAGTTCAGCGAATTCTTTTCTTTATATTCTCATTTTTTATAACCCCCGCAAATTTTAGTTACTTATTTTGCCATGGATGTCACTAGAGAACGTTTTATTAATTTAGAACCTCTTTTCTCTGTGATTTTTCGCATCAAAATATGCGACGAAAGCAATAAGTCCAACGACGCAATTAACCGATTTGCTGCATATATTGTGTTGACTAAACTAAATAGGATACTGCAGGCAAGAAAACGTTGAATTGATTTTCTAAAGTAGCCAAAGGTACTTCCTCATATGGTATCTGAAATACATATAAAATAAATATCAGTAGTTCATGATAATTAGTTACCTGAATTATAAATGAAATATGATGGCCGATTAAGGACCAGAGCATAAACAACTGTTTGAAAAAACAATCTCGGCCGGCTACGCGTGATGCGTTACTCCCTTAAGAAAATAGTCATTCTTACGTTATTTAGAAACCTAAAAGGTTCAAACTTGCACAAAAATAGAGTCACTATTTTTGCAGAGATTTTTCTGCTGGGTGTTTTATTTTCGTTCGTGAATTTGACGAAAAATAGATTGTATTCATTGTATTTACCAAGAAATTATGGACTTCCCTTTTCGTTTCTGTTGAAAATTTCCTTCAAATATTTTCACCTACCTATATATTTACTCTAAAGAAAAGATAATGGTTTTAGAGCTGAAATTGACGTTGAAAATTCCATGTATCTTGAATCAGAGAATAAATAGCACCCGTTCCAAAAGAAACGGAACAAAATGCCGCATTTCTTTGAAATTTAATATTTTTGTTGCTTTTTTGCAACTATGAGGTAAATTGACAAAAAATAATCTCTGTTTTATGTATTGCATCACTGTTACTCATAATTGAAAACAATTGAACAATTTGAGCAACTCTATAACTGTACGCAAATTAAGCAACGTCGCAAAGTGGGCTGACATCGAAAAAAAAAACTGGAAATTGAATCAAAAATAGTTTTTACTAGGGTATAGTGGGGAATTTCGAACCATGGGGAATGTCGAACCATTAGTCTTATCTGTCATTATCTGACATTTGATCTATACGAAACTTCTGACATCGTATTATTTCAGCTTCATCTCATTTTTCTATTAGAAGTCGAACCGATGAGACGTATTTTGTGCTCTCTGCGATAATCAAGTGAATTTTGAGACTCCATAAGCGTTTTTGTGTTTTAAAAACTAAATTGGTTTTTCAACATTTTTGCGTAAAACCAAGCATGTAAATATCTTTAAAATCATTGTGTGTGAATATTATTTACATTCAAAAAAGTTTTTTGCATGAAATTTGGTTCTGTGATCCATGGGCGGCTATTTTGTAGAACATAGCTTGTGGGGAATGTCGAACTACTTTTTGTGGGGAATATCGACCCACTTAGTTTTTGACATTTTTCAAGTAAATAATGTATTTTTTTATGCTCCTTAATGGTTTTTCATGCGAAATCACAATAAATTATCGACCAAAAACTAGTTATATGTAGTTTTTCAACTATTTTTTGAATTTTTATTATAATTTAATGTCAATATGCCGCGTTACGTTGCAAAAAATGATTGATCGGATGATCTCCAAGAATATTTAGTGGCCATAAAGGAGATCAAAATCGACAAGAATTCGTCACGAACTGAAACTGAACACGAACGATATTCGTGCTTCAGTAACACCAAAGAAGAAGCAGCAAGAGCCACCAACTACTGATGAAGACGTGGATAATGATTCCTGCGTCATTTGCGGCAAACAATTGGCAAAGAAGCAGAACCGAAACAACACGATTCATTGCAACGAGTGCGATCGAGCTGCTCACTTGCGATGTGTACACATGGCTGGTGGCTATTTCACATGCAAAAACTGCGACTCCGAATAAACAACATCGATTTTTCTCTATATTATTCATTGAAATCTTATGTTTTTTCATTACGAAGTCATACATGAACGTTTTACATGAATATTTGTTCAAATTTTCTCAATTTGCAAAGTGGTTCAACTTTCCCCACGATTTTTCAAAATGTCAAAATCGAATATTTTTGTGCAATCCTTAGAACTTTGAAATAAATTCGAATTTTTAAATCCTGCAAATCCCAAAACGTGGCATTTTGCTTCTAGTTTAACCTCCATTTCTCAAATTTTGAAAAATTACGATTTTCGGGTGAGTTATGGGTCAAAATCAAAGTGTGGTTCGACATTCCCCACATTCCCCTACTAAAACTACTGCTTTTAATAAACAGCCATTTATCCACATCAATCTTGTGTGATCCATTCAATCGCGAATCAATGCTGATTTTTTGTTTATTTGCTCTTTGCATCATTTAATCGTACATAAATCCCAATATTTGTATTTTCAATGAACCAGAACTTAGTACAAAAATTATCCAAGGGGATGGCCAATTGCAGTGCAGGCCAAATTATTTCTTACGTGATAAATACTTATCGCAAGTGAATCAGGGATTTATGCTGAAATTTTCATTGATAGTCAGTTTCAGAATAATATCTTATACAGATATTCCGCTGCTTCCTCGCGGCAAATTACGTCAGTTATAAAAATTGAAAACTAAAATACTATTCAAGATATTACCGCAGAACCAACTCTGTATAACTGAAAATCTTAATATAGCCTATGATTGAATTCAAGCTTATAATACAAAGAGCTATTGAGGAGAAAACTTGGTGATTATATTGGATTGGTAGAGAGTATTGGCAGTTTTAATTTTGAACATGGATGAAGAATTTGGGACTTCTTATTAAATTTCCTAAACTTGAAGTTAATTTAATTCGCAATATATATAGCATAAAAAATTAAACACATCTATGGAAAGTAATACTCTTTCTCAATAAGAATAACATTTTAGTACGCAACATTATACGAAATAAAAGCTCAATTAAGTTTTTAAATTAATGAATTACGCTGAACGTAATGTGTCTATAAAAAGTTACAAGTATGTCTGATGGAGATGGAGGATTAAACAATAGACGATATTTTAAGTGTGGGAATTTATAACTGAAACAATTAGTCAAAAGGGTTCCTTACAAGTGGACTCTACATGCTGTTCTACGCTTGATTTCAATTTTAGAAATTTACTTGTCCTCATAGATTCTTTGAAAGTTTTATTATAAATAGATTAGCTTTAAACGTTGCGATAATGATAATTGAATATAACCTTATGGCGATGAAGTTGCAAAGTCAATAAACAATTCCAAATACATAGTTTTATCCTAACCTATCAGTGGCGCAGCGAGTGGGGGGTTTTAGGGGTTCAAACCCCCCCCCCCCCAAGAGTCGAGTCCTATGACTAGCTCTTAGGTTTTTTTCTGCTGAAGAGTACAAAACCCCAATTATCACGAAAGTCTTACATTAGAGAAACACTGCTTGATAAATTCAACGAAAGCTCCGCATACCCGTAAATATAGCTCCGATTTCAGCTAAGGTTATGTTTTCGGTAGCAGAGCAGTCCTAGAGCCGACATCGATATCAATGGGACACGAGTGTTTTGCACTCACAATCAATGTTCAACGTGTGCACTTCTTAAGCCTATCCTTTAGTTAGATGACTCACACCATAAGATAAGATTCCCATGAGAAAAATTCGAAAGGGTTGATTTGTTTACTCCACGAAAAAATACAAGGGAACATTCGAGAAGTAATTCGAAACTTACACCCTGAAAACAGAGATTAAGATTACGTTTGAGAGACAAACAGCTTGATAAACTCTCAGATCTTCTGCATGTGACTGTTTTTAGGGTGTGAATCTGTGAATGCAAGGTTAGGCTCGTCAGTAGTGCTTCTGAGAAATTCACAGTGAACAGTTAGAAGGATAGTTTAGTTTGGATTTCATAAGGTACAGATGGACATCTGAAAATTTATTTTTCACAATCCGCGAATAGCTCAAGTACTCTATCGTTAAAAACGTAAGTTAATGGCTATGTGTTTTTTTTCTGAAATGACCATTATTAGATGCATAAATTAGAATTCCCTTTTTTAGGGCTGCTATCGGAGGGCACACCAGAAGATGAGTTTAGCGATAATTCCAAAGGCACTGGTTCTTTTATTAAGCGTTCTGGACGATTAAAAGTCTGTACAGTAGACTCTTCATTACTCGGGCTGATTGAAAATGTACTGATCCTTATTTTATGATTACCTGTTATTTTTAAAGATAAACCTCAGACTTTGTATTTTCCACAAAAATTTACTAATACACGACCGGTTTCGGCCCTATCGATTTTACCTGTTATTTTGCTGTATATTTACGAAAATAATTCCATAACCGAATTTCCGTAGAAATTTGAAGACGTATTCGATCAATACAAGATGTCACTAAAAAATAATTTTTGATGATTTTATTAATAATATACCATTTTGGAAGCGAATCAGTCAGCTGAAAGGTATTGTGCGCGTAAGATACGCAAAGATTTATCGGAACAGTGACTTGATGGCTTGAAATGAATTTGATGAACCGTTAAAACTGTAGCTTAAATTCTCCAGCTTCCTTTTTTCTCCTTCCACCAATTTTTTCTCTGGTAATAGAATCCAACGAACCTCATGACTTATCCTATCAACCACGTGGTCATGCAATGCCCCTTCAAAATTTAAATTCATAGAAAAATTTTGTTTTCTTCGAACACAATGCGTAAGACTGGGTTTGCGTCAGCTCTCAGCTGGTTAAACAACCTAACTACTACACGTATTTGGTCCAAATAAAGCTCGGTTCACACGGTGTATGTTTTCTAGCTTGATTCTTTGCGTGGATCTCTGCATGCTCGCTAGCAATAAATAGTTCAGCTAGCAACGCATAGCAACCAACCATCAGCGAAACATGCAGGAAAAATAGCACTTCTCCTATTCCTCAAAATCCAGCAAGGGAGCATGCCCAGCAGCAGGCAGACACCAAATTTTCGTGCTAGCGAGCATGCAGGGCTCCACGCAAAGAATCAAGCTAGAAAACATACACCGTGTGAACCGAGCTTAATTGTAAGTTGACGTCTTCATTTTTTTCACCTTGGTGTGTAACTTTAATTCTGCAAATTCAATTATAATATCAATTATAATCAAGAGTATACTGTATATTTTAATGCAGCCGAATTTTTAATGTTCGGTTTGTGACGCATTCAACTGAATACTTAGCTAATACATAAAACGAAATCTGGCTTAATTGTAAGCCTACCAGAAAATTTCATCTGATATAAATAATTTTTTGTTTCTTAGAAGAGGAGTTAATTTTAAAAACAAGGGATGAAGTCACTCCTAAGAAACCTGCTGATGATATAGTCTAATAACGAAAGATATTCAAATAAGCATGGGCGCGCCAATGTGGGGATGTAACGAGTGGATATTACGTTTTATGTCGCTTGCCAAATAATCGTAACTATTTTTTTTTCCTTCTCACGCTTCGCAACCTCTTGGAAGAAAGAACTCTCAAAGGCTCGGGAAGTTTATATCTACAACACTAAAAAACTTCAGCATAGGAAAAAAATGACTTTTTAATAGATATTGGACGTATCCAAACAACACTTATGAATTTCCAATAGTTCGCTTATGTAAACTACTATCTCGGAAAGCTTAATCTGTTGGCTACCTAAGCGTTAAACTCCTCTATTTTCCAATGTGTTTAGTTATTGAAAGAATTGACATATTCGTAATAAGTAACGAGCATGAATATACTAGCCCCTGCAAGTTAGGCATTTTTCGTTTCCTTTGACCCCTCCTATTGGCAAATCCTGGCTGCGCCACTGTAACCTATTATATAGTTTTCTGAATGTACGAGAGTTTTGCTTTAATAATTGGTGTAAAACAGTCCACATCCACAGAATGGTAAAACTTATGAAACATATTTCGCTAGCAATATTGAATTATTATTCAATTTAACAGCTACAGTAAATGATTACTTATGAAAAACGACTAATGGAAAAGGCAAGGCAGAAAGGATTTGTCAATAAATAGGAAAGGTTAAAAATCAATTAAAATTTAAGTATAAATAAATAGTTATATTGGTTTGAAAGATCAATTACTTTAGCCATTAACGCAAAAACAAGTTGGCAAAGACAGTAAATTGCCAAATATATACCGAATGACAAACACAGATCCTCGCGGACACTTCTCGCAGGATTCTAGAGGTATATATTCCTCGGATTCCACTTGAGCTTCCGAGCTGGTCCGAAACCTCTCGCGTCCATTCGTGTGCAAAACCCTGCTTACTACGCAATACCGCCCGAACTGACGTATGTTCTCCTTAAGTGGACATGCCTTGCTGTGCAGAGGTGACTATGACCAGCTTTTTGACTAGTTTCAAAGCTTTGTGTGTATCAGAAACTACATTACCTCTCGTAGTTAAAATAAATAGAATATGGCATATATCTTTATAATTTTGTGATGATAGTAAATAAAAAGGAGCATTCTACAAAATGAACGTTTAGGGAATGTATTCTTTTCAAATAAACCTTAGAATGAAATAAATGAAATAACTCAGAAATTTAGAAAAGGCCCATTTCGACCCGTGCGTGCGGGTACGTTAAAATGGATTTTTAATGTAGTAATTCTTTATTTTACGAATCATTTTTGAAGAGGACACTAAGGACAGAGGAATGCTTGGTAAAATAAAACTCCTTTGCTAGTTACAAGACCGCTGACACGATTCCAGTCACTTTTAGACTTCTTGTTTCCTCTGTTTAGGCTGCTGGTGAAGATCTCTTACTTTCTCTCTCATTGAACTCATTTCTTTCCAAAAACCATTCAACCAAGTTAAGGTAGACCACATCACATGCATAAACCTCTGATTTTCATCTAAGGCTCTTATTCATGTAGGATTAAAAAAAATACTCTCTTCTTAATAGATGACAATTATCGCTAAGCGCCCATTGATAGATTCTTTGAAACTATTTTCCCATAATTTTGAGATGGTCTTAATCAAGCCATAATGACATTTTTCGTCTAAAATTTATCCACGGAAATGATATCCTAATTAAAATTCTAATTTTAATTACTTAAAAGTTTCAATACAAATTTTAATGTATTTTATGATCAACTCATTCTCAACCGCTTTTTTACGTCCTTAGCATAGTTTCATTCTATTAAGCCAATAACCTCTAGTTTCATTTCATTTTGATTTTAAGTAATGTCGAATCCTCCGTTCTTGCCGTCAACCATGACTGTACTTCCCGTAAAACCTGGATTGAAATACTCCTATCGCACAAAATTAGAATATACGCAGAACATCGATCCTATTCTGCAGTTACTATCACACTAATTTTATTACATACGAAAAATTGTCGACACTGTGTGAGGGAGCTCGTTATAGCCAAAAAGCAAGTTTAAGGAGATTCTTTTACCCGTTATATTAACTTTGTAGGGTTTAATTATTGGTTCATTAAAAAATTTAAAATGATGCTTACCTCTGCCAGTTATAATACCTTGGAATCTCACCCATTGTTCCGTCTTTTCTAATGAAAAAAAACAATCACATAATTTGAATAAATAGTTAGTTATGATTATAGGGGAATTAAACCTTGGCTACGCCCATAGTGTTATCATGTTCGATATAAAATTATTTTCAATTTAAATTTATTGTATATAATCTTTTTATCTCCTCTAATTTCCAACCAACAGTGGAGTAAATTGGATACAATGCTGATAACGGTTTAAAAAATAATAGTAATATTCTATGTGCCATTTCTGATGCACCTTGGTTTAATACTGCAAACAGTGTCATTTTCATTGCAATTACATGATATGCATGTGCAAATCATTTACATCGAGGATTTTTAGATATTGAAGAGAGCGAAGGTAGAGTGTGTAAGTAGGGTTAAGTACGTAAGTTAAGCACATAACTCCTGATCTTGCGTAATATACTTGATTCCATCTCTAGAACATTCCTTGAATATAACTCTCAGGGTATGCGGTTTAACCTCATAATAAAATCATGCACAATAGATCCGATGGTACCGAATGATTCTGGAATATTCGCACACTTAAAAAGGATAATCGCCCAATCGGCGAGCATCAGCTGAAACCAACACGATGACGCGTATCGTCAAAATCAATGCTAGATGACAAAGACTTCCGAGCGATCGCGAAACACAATGAGAATATGGTTGCAACAATTTATCTCTAATCGAATTTAATTTCTCATGTCTAATTCAAGTCCAAGTAAAGTAATATTCAAGTCCAAGTAAATCCAAGAGCTTATTTTGAAAGTCAACGAAAGATGTGAGAGTTCCCAGAGACATTCGATTTGAAAATTTCAATAGTATATCTTTTCAATGTGCTTACACATTAATGTATATAAATCTAAGAATCACCTGAACCACCAAAAACTGACTCGGTATAAGGTCTATGGCCATTTCGGGAACGATGTTCCCATCCTCATGGCCGGACCAGGGAGTGTTAAAAGGATGAGAAACAAATGAACATCAACTGGTGGAGTCAAGAAGTGAAAGCAATTTATGATCAAAATCCAGGTCTAAATTCATTAAGCAGTTCTTATTTTTATAAATATATAAATTTTCTGTCGCATTGAAACCATTATTAATATTGCAGAGTAATTGTAAATTTTCCAATGTAATATTATGGGCAAAGTCAGCCATATGTTTTGCCATACTTGAGTTATGATACCGGCCGGATTTGTAATGAGCTATATGTTCTTTAAAACGAATAATAAGTCGCCTACTAGTCTGCCCAATATATGAAAGATTACACTCAGGACAAGAAATTTTGTAAATACCGGATTTATGTAATGTCGGATCTTTGTCCTTTAAAGTGCATAATAGATTCTTAAGTTTAAAGTTGCTCATATGACATAGTTTAATTTTTTTATGTTCAAATATTTTGTCTAAACCTTTGGTAAGAGAAGGATAAAAAGGAAGTTTAAGGAAACGAAAACCAGTATCTTTAGGGATAGGTGAAAGTTGAGAACAGCTCTTGACTAAACGTTTAAAAGAATGTCTCTTAACAAGTGTGTCTATTAAATTGGACTTGTATCCTAACTTCTCAGCTGTATTCTTAACAAAAGCAAGTTCGTTATTGAAATCTGTAATATTTAGTGGCAGGTTTACTAACCTATGAGATAAATAATGGAAGGCAGCGTGTTTCTGGGATTGATGATGAAATGAAAAGTCGGGAATAAAGTTGTTTGAGGACGTGGATTTCCTGTATACATTAAAATCTACCTTATCACTATTTCTGATTATTAATATGTCTAAAAAGGGAAGACAAATATTTTCTTCTACCTCATAGGTGAATTTAATAGATGGAAATACATTATTTAAGGAAACTAAGAATGTGTCTAAGCTGTATTGGTCGACATCAAAGATTGTAAAAACATCGTCCACATATCTCTGCCACACAGATGGAAAATAATCAAAATTATTGCAGCGACGCGACGGTCCCAAAGGTTTGCTGATAAAAATTGTAGTTAATTACACACGTAGGTATAAATAGAGCCTTATAACCGGTCTCCCCATCTTTCCTCACTACGAGAGGAAACGCTTATTCCACCATGGCTTTTAGACGCGACAGAGAAATCATTTTCGTTCAATGAATTCATTAAGATGCCTTGGACATTTAAAGGAAATTATATAGGCTAAAAAAATGTTGCTTTTCTCCCTACAACAGGATAGATTATTTATAAATAAGAAGCATAAGAGAAACGCTTGTGGATTTATCGTAGCAATTTTTTACGAAAAGGTATCGTCTTTCGCTGTACCATTTGAATTCCCGATTTGTTGTATGAGTCCCATATACCACATTCAAACCCAAGCTGAGGCCTAACAAGCGCAAAGGAAAATCATTCGCGAACTTTTCCTTCGCTCCTGTCTTTTCTTTTAACTAAGCCAAGTTTCTTAAGTTAACTTTCCACATATTTTATGGATGTGAGTACTTCATGAAAAGTTATTCGTGATGTATATTTATTTATATTATTCGAGGTTTACTCAAAGATATTTCACCGATTCTACTGTCAATGAGTTTACCCCACGGAGACTGTACGAGTAATCATTTTTTATAGATTTTCTTTCTAAGAACGACAAATCTGTTGTTATAGATTTCCTTTTTAAGAACGACATGTCTCGTTTCCAATAAAAACATATTCATAATTACAATCAATCGGAGAAGCAGTAAGTTAGTGGTTCCCCATCAAAGTGAGGAGTAAATCTCGTTAATTTCTGTTCCAGGATCATTTCAACTGATTATGACTAGAACTTGCTCACAGCCGATTGCGGAATAAAATCTATTGTGGAACTAACAATGCTAATTGGTTATTTTTCTCTTTTCACATAGCTGCAGTGAAAGAGAAAAATCTCGCTTTAATCCTGGGTTTTAACAACATCTAAAAGAAAGTACAGCCTTCAATACGGAAATTTACTAATTTAGTTTTGTTGCAATATTCTTCATAGAATACGAATATTTATCTCTTACATTAATTTATGCAAATTTTCACGAGGTTTTCTGGTACATGTTCCTCTCAATGCTTCTAGGATATTATCTTACTATTATTATTTACATTTTAAATTTACATACTGATACTGCATACCACCAGTGGCCTGTGGCAAGGGGTGTAAAATCGCCGATATCCCCATTTTACACAAATAAAGTTATTAAAGTTAAAGGACTTTAAGCGGTAGCTAACTACCGCTTGCTTATTAGATGAGACTCTTGAGGGTTGATTGAATTCCTTTCAATCAACGCTTGTTCAAAAAGTAAAAATAACGAAATGACTAATACTCGTAGCTCGTCTCCCTATTTCCTGGGAGGTATTCTTTAGCATCTGATATTTTAAGGTTTTGATTCATCTTAATACAGAATTTTCTAAGTGTGCTACTTCCATTATCTAAACCGTCTGCCATTGTGAGGTATTACTGATGTATGTATGTGTGTGTTTACTGGCGAATCGGCCTCTCAGGCTATTATCGCCATGAATAACATGGCGTCACAAGTCAGTACATTCACAAGTCGAACAATACACACAACATGTAAGGTTAAAAAATCATAATTGGGCTTTGATCAAATTTGTAAAAACAAGAAAGGGCTGTAAAGTGGCCTCTAAATTTTGATAAAATAAGGACATAGACCATAAAAGGTCTTGGAGTCTATTTTCTCAGTGAAGGACAATGTCCTACACTAATATTAAAAAGGTAAATAATGATATTATTAATAAATATGTTAAATAAAAAAGGGCAAGTTGGTTGGAGCTTGACTAAATTTAAGTTAATAGTCTAGTGGTCTTCACAAAGTCAAGTATCTTTTCTACAGAGGCTACATCGTCTCCTAGGGCGACCGAGTGACCCGTAAAAAGATCTAATCTCATCCGCTTATCATTAAACTGGGGATGAGGTATTACTGAGATCAGCTAGGAATACAAGCTCTCCCCACCCTAGTTAGACTTCACAGTCTTGAGGTGGTGGAATGACGATGTTTCATAAGCAGTATGACACTTTTTTCTATCCGAGTCTTATTGGTTTGCACCTACTCGTAATTGACTTACGATAACATTTTGACCGATTGAATAGAATAGTGATGATTTGTGTATTGAAATGCTTTTTTAATCAAGAAAAATTGATTAGAATAGTTGAACTGACATTGAAGAAATTCAAATAGAGAGCTTTTGTAGCGGATAGAGCAAGTACTTCGTTTAAGAAAAAATCTCAGCAATAACAAGAAAGGATGTACTTTCCGCTGTGTCATTCAACTTGATTGCAAATTTATAAAACTATAATAAGGCTTGTTTAATATATGGAGCTAAGATATGAAATTTACCCAAACAACATGAGGAAACATTGACTCGAAAATAAAATCGGAATTACCAGGGATATTAATCAAATAATAAAAGTGAAGGATATTTTAGTTTCCCTAAGTCACAGCAGCAGGCATGGTTGGAACAAGTAGAAAGAATGGAGTGGAATGCCCAAACTACTACTAAGAGGCAATGAAGAAATTCTAAAGACAACGAGAAGATAGAAGAAGAAAGCAATAAGATCTATACAGAGGGTTAGGGTCTTCCCAGGGCGATAAAGTGAATGATGATTCTTTTTGATTCATAGCCGCTGATTTCTTTATCATATCTAAAATTTCATAATCCCAAGCCAACTGCAGATATGTCTATGATTCAATATGACGATGGACATGGAATATTGTAGTGGGAATGAATGATAAATTTAATTTTAATGCTAGATGTGTTCTAACCTGAGATTCTTAAATTAACAACGTATGGTACTAAGTACCATAGAGACAATATGAAAAGTTAAATTTCTCGAAATAGTCACTGAAACACTAAGAAACATGTTATCTATATAGGACACTATTCAAGCAAAATACAGAATTTAATGGACCTAGGTTTGGATTATATAGGACCGATGTAACTGAAAAAAGCTATACTAAGTGAATCCGGAAAATGCAGCAGATGTTCCACAAACTCATGTTTTCGCATCGCCTCACAATATGCTGCATGTAATCATAAACATCAAATTATAACTGCCTTCCTAACACCTTCAATATAAAACTGGTATCAAATACCCCTTAACACTTATCCATCAATATAGCATATTCCTGAACAAGTACGGGTTAGTCTTCCATTCCTTCCTAATATACCAAGAGAGAGAAATACTTACATGGGAATTGTTGCCTCCTGAAAGTATTGGCGTTGACCGCAATGGAAAATCAGCTATGCCTCTCCATTTTCCTCTTCTTGTTCCAACTCTCAACTCCAGCTGACACTCAAATGCAACAGAACTTGAAGCAGGGAAGCTGCTGTCGCACTCATCAGAAACTATCTCGGGATTCTATAGAGGAATAAATTGTGTTCCATGATGAAGTTCTGCGAAAAGGTGAGACAATAAATTCAACAATTAGGCTATTCAACGGTTACCTACTTAATATACATAGTATAGTTTATGTAATCGTATCATGAATCAAAAGCTATCAGAGTAGAAATGGAAGGATAAGACAGTAAGGGAAGTATTTTATCATACACCGAGGTTTCAATACGTTTAATAGAAGAAACTTGAACAATAAAAGAAGCAGCATATAGCATATTTAGGCATAGTGATCAACGTACTGTTATTTTTCAATTAATATGGTAATAATACGCTAGAAAAACATAGGGGACAATTTGGAAGCTTTGAGAATATTTATCTCCTTCACATTTGTTCAATACAAGTTACATGAAAATAAGAAGTACAATAAAATGTACAAGAAGTAACCATAAATAAAATACATATGCGTATGTATTACGTTGTGGAATGCCATCGTAAGGATGAAAAGAAAGGCTTCCTAATTTCAATTTTTGGACCATCCTGAAAATTTGGAAGCATTTCTTCTCCTTCTAATCGAGCCAAAACTTCAAGTGGTATATTCAAGGGAGAAGTTAAAACAAACAAAAAAACATTTTACGACCAAATCAAGGATGCCGACGATAAGACATTTGAAATCTTAACGATCATTCCCGGAGAGGGACGATATCCAACTTCCGGGAGGGAGGCCTTTCTTCGCTTTCTGATTGTTTAGTCTAGAGAAAATTACGCGCCTCAGAGCGTCCTTCCTTTCCCCTTTCCTACGAACCCCCCGACGGTCGGCGTAGGTTAGGACAAATGCCTTCTCGTTGCTTTCATTCGTGAATAGCAAAGGGAACTCTCACTGGAGTCGGGGATGCCTATGAAAATGCTCGGTGTCCGATAAGTGACTTAAAATGAACCACGTAACTTTCCAATAGTTCCCCTTTAATTTTTAGTTGCGATAACTGCACGGTTTTTGTTCACTATTATTCACGCATTATTGACTCCTGAATCGTGGCTATTATTCATGTGGGTATAACAAATAATTTTGCAAGACTAAAAATTTTTATGGTTTTTCGATACCGATACGGTTTGCGTTTCCGATTTAAATTTCCTTTAGAATTATTTTACATTATATTTTTATATGTTCATTCTTTGCTGATAATCGATGTTTGCAGTGAAAAAAATGAAGAATCGGCCTGTGTATGGTTGAAATATTACTCAAGCTAAACGGTTTTTACTGAAATATGCCTGAGATAGACTTTCCGGAAAAGTAATTTTAATAGTCCACATGATAAAGTTCAGTTAATATTTGATATTTTAAATATTAATTATTGAAATGGAAATTGGTTAATATTACATCGATAGTGATTATAATGTTATTAGTTCATAATATATCGTTAGAAAATTAACAATATTTAAAATGAGAGTACAAATTAAAAACACTTATAAAAACCAGAAGTAACGGAAGATGTATGAAAGAAATTTTTTCATTCATTCATCTTGAGTCAAAGTACGGCAATTTTTCCTACAACTAACGTATGGTTACCCGCAATATTCATGCCCCCGGAAATAATGTGGATGGAAGGGAATATTAATGTTGATGTTGTAAGGAAAAATTACTAATTAATCCCGCATCTATCCGAAGGTCCTAGATATTCATAACATTGCCCATCACCTTTTCGTCGGCCTTCTCCAATCCTTACCAGTGACTTCATCTCCGCCGCTTCCCTTCTGGACTAACATTATCTCCGCCGCTTCCCTTTTTGGACCATAACATCACGTGGCACTTGAAGATATTCCCTTACTCGGCTCTTTTTCGGCCCCATTTCCTACCATCCTCTTTGCCGCCTTTCTGCCTCCCCCTCTCTATCCTCATGCTGACCAAGCCTTCCAAGATTAGGATAAGTAGAGCTCATCAGAGGTCCACAGTGCCTACACATAAACAAAAGCCTTTCAAGAGCCTAATTTGTAAAATTATATTATCTCCCCTTTTAAATCAAAAAAGTCCCCTATTAGCCAGAACTAAACTTCAGCTTATTAATTCACTTGTACTCCCCCACCTCACCTACGCCTCTATCCTAACCTTTAATATCCAAAAATACAATATCAGTAACATTGAGAAATTTTACAATAGGTATGTTAATTCTACAATAGGTACAGTGGCGGAAAAAATTATCGCAACACTTTGCGCGCGCACCAGTGGCTTTCACAGAAACTATTTGGAATTCTGCTTTCTGTGACTGACTGGCAACACCGAGGAAAGCCTCGAAAAGCGGTAATATTTGAGTCGGAGCCTAGAACTTAAACAAATTTCCTCTCTTTCGAACTCTTCTTAGAGCCTTCGCGCGATCTCTCCCCGAGTTCGTCATGTTTATTTCGGCGTTTCTCTTTCACATATAGTTATCGTATTTATAGAACGATAGGTTAAATATATATTTATTCTAATTTCAATCTTAAATGCAATAAAATACATGGAAAATAATTGCAATTTAATTCTTAATAATTTGAAGAATGCTATTCGGTTTTAATAATGCGTAGCAATAAGGAATAAGTGGGATTGGAGTAGAAATACGCGATGTGGCGATTCTCACCTTTAGAAAACGAGAATTTTGGAGTCTAGAGGAAAATGATGTTTTGCGAGATTATAGCGAGAACAGATGGCCTATAATGGTCTCTTTTTCTGGATAATTTGTGCGCTAATAAGGCGTTAGTTTGGTAGTTTGGTTTCTCTCTCGAACATACGTCTTACGGCTGCCTGCTGGATATTGATGTAAATGTAATTCTTCAAACGTCCAGTTCAAACATAGGATATTCATTATTTGTGATAAACATTCCGAGTAGGATTTTTGATTACAAGTCTTATGTTTTCAATTCAGCAATTAGAATTCGAGAAGTCGTTAGAGCGATTACTGAGTTACTATGACACATCGTAAAATTTGTATTTTGTCTACGGAATATAATTTTTCACCAACTTAATCATGCAGACGAAGGAAATTCGTAATATAAATTTATATACACCATTTGTCAACTAGAATACATGAAATCATTGTCCGTCCGGAGTTAAAAGGAAAAATACCAATTCCAAAGTTAAAAAAAACATGATTTCATAAAAACCGAACAATTTCTGCGCATATATCGGACTTGTCTTACCTATTGTAACAGGGAGCTCGGTGACCTTGGTCATTAGTTAATTGTGTTGCCTTCGCGCGGAGAAATTCACAAAGAAATGCATTAAGGCTTTGATAATTCGCGAGGAAAGTCTTTAACCACAAGTTGATCCCTTCAAAGTATTGCAGGCGCCAATACAAAACAAATGTTGAAATGATATTTTCATCATTACCTCGCGCGGAAAAGCTTTAACCATATGTCGAGCACTTTCAAAGCAAGTATTGCAGATGCCAGGTATATTTTTCCTTTTCGTGCCTATATCAGCTAGACTCAGGACCCTCATTTTACAGTCGCCCAGTAGAAACTATCCTCTGGCTAATTCAAAGCTCCTTCCTCACCATGGTGCTAAGGAAATTAGATGTTATTGCAATCGTAAAAATATTCCCAAATAATATTATTGTATTAGCGTATTTTAGTAAACAAAGACTTCCTAATAAACAACCCAAGTTTTTAGTACTGATACGTATTTTATGAACGTCTGACTTTATAAAGTTAATTAATTAACCAGGATTATGCTGCCATAATAATATTATTAATAAGCTGCTAAAATGGACTTCTCAGTTTGTTGGGAAGTGTCATAACTATAACTAGTTGCTAATTAAGAGGTGATTTTGCAGCTGTCTGACACATTTTATTGGCATAGGAAGGGCATGAGCTCGAATTCCGCTTAAGTTAAATGAGTTTTTTATCTTAAACTTCTCTTGTTCGGGAAATGAACGAATGTAAGATATGGTTTCCACATATATTTATACGCCCCTGTGATTAATATATATATTTACCTGAGAGATACAATTCATTATGGAAAAATAACCATTGGATATGAAGGATTCGGAACAGATTCATCACCAATTGTCGGTCAAGAACATGTTTCGTGTGTCAGTGGACATTCCTCTTCTACCAAGGATTCGAGGTCGCTCACTGAAAGACAATGTCCTTTGACTCATTTTCCACACTTATTAGAGGTATTTGACAGGGCCTCCTGATTTCTCAAAGCACGATGAACCTTTCGCTTTCAGTGCAGCCGATTTTCGAAAGCCTATGCGTCACTCGCAACAACAAACCGGTCGTAAGGCAAGGAGCTCAGGCTTACTTACTCAGGCTTATTGGTGACTATTTCTTCATTGAGGTCTTCTACTTCTATAGACGGACAACTAGCGGACCGCGCAAGCGAATCTTTTTCATTTTTAGTCTGTAAACAAAAGCCTTGAGATCTATTGACATTCTTATGCATATTATTATTCATTGTTCGTCTACAACCAGGACAATTCGCGGGTTCACACTTTCTAATTTTCTCGGCGGTAGTTCCAAACCAATTATATAGATTTAGATTTAGATATATACCCCGCGAGCCGCCAAATGGGTATGGCAGGGGTTGTAATAACACCATCATCACGTAATCTACTCCATCAACCTCTCTAATTGCCCGGGGAAATAAACGACCAAAAGTAATAATGTTTTGTGATTACCTCCCTGTAACGTTTTGTCGATGCTTCTCGGAGATCGCTTTAGGTCTTTACTTGCACTTAAATTTCATTTACTTCGTCTTTAGGTTCTGAACCGATAAAGCTTTCGAAGAGCTTCCGTCAGTTATTAGATCTTCTCACCTGGAGCGATTTCCAATAAAGAAGTGGTTAACTCTATGTCTCGGAGGCTGAATCATATGGAGGAGAATGGATATATTATTAATCATCCTATATTTTTCTTGATTCCAGAGTAATTCTCGTAGATTAATCATAATGCATATGTGCACACTGTTACCGAGTCTGAGAGAAAAACGATTACATATAAATATTTTCCACATGCTTTAAATTATGTTAAATAGTCTCCTTCTCGTAAAAACATGAAAATTGAGTAACATTACGGGGATGGAGGTCTATGTTGGAGCTGATTTTTTTTCATAATCATCCATGTGTAAGAATCTACGGATTCTATCGGATGTGGACATGAATATACAGATGATAATTAATGATTGCTTTGTCGCAGGGGCGCAGACAGGATTAGTCTATGGGGAGGAGGGTCATAGGCAGTAGAAAGAGCGAAAAAATTTCTACATTTCAGGGGCCGGTATCGCTACATGATAGAAGATATGTTAAATTCTTAGAAAAAACTGAAATGCATAGAAAACTAGGATATGTTCACGGTTATGTGACAAAATTAAAACTTTTTTGAGATTTTAGTTTGTTAAATGAATAATTGAATAATAATGATGAATAATAATCCTCAGTGATATTTGGATTTCCTGTTTCGATAGGGCCAATTTCTCTTACATTGTCATTATTTCTCTAGGTGTAAGGTTTTTATCATTGTAAATATTGATTTCGAGTGCCTTTGAGAGTTTTTTGAAATCAAAAGAAGGTTAATTAAACTTTCCTTCAACTGTTAGTGAATGTAAGAAGAAATAAATTAGAAGTAGTGATTTAGGAGATGATATTGAAACGTTAGTATTTTGGAGGTAGCACTACAATTTGGACAACCCAGTTACTTTGAAGGAAACCGAAGACCAATCGTAGCGGTGACGGATGAATTTTTCCTCTTAAATTATGTTGTTTTATAAATACGACATATTCTGATTATTGAGTTAAAATGTCGACAGCACAAAAACACCATAAAAATATGTCTATGTAAGAACCATCCAATCCGCCTTTCGGCGTGTGGCAGGGGGTGCATACAGCTTAACCCTATTTTCCTAATCGATTTCTTTCGCCTATCATCCGCGGAAAAAATGAATTCTTGATGCGATTCCTTCTAGCATTTATTTCTCTAATCTTCCTCGCAGTATCAGAGCGGCCCACATCAACAGGGAGGTCGCATTATATCGATTGCATCATTTGAGAACCTAATTTTTCTTAACTTACATAGTAAATTTATCCTTAGAATTAGTCTTCTATCTCTTACTATGATTACGCGTACTGATTCATCTGAGTAACACTCACCGTTTTATCATGGCAATTCTGTACGAATAGTATCGTATACAACCAATCAAACAAATACCGTACACGAACTGTAATATAAAATTAATAATCAGTGTAATCGCGAAACAGTATTTTCTCGTTTGGCTAGGTTGAATAAGAGGTTATATGACTTTTTTCTTTGAAACACGATTAGCATCCCCTCAACGATCTACTAGTTAATCTTTGCATTCTATTCAATTTCCTATCGCATCTCCAATATGTTCTTTCAAAGATAAACAATAGCTAAACGTGACTCTTCGGTATTTTGTGTGGCGCACTAACACTAAGGGTTGTCGCGAAATTTGTTGCTGCGTGGAAATAACGTTTTTGAAAGATATCTAACATCCTTACGCTTTATATACATCATTCACAAAAAACTCTAGGTGCGTCTTACAAGATTTGCCTTTATGGAATCCGTGTTGGATCAGAATGATTCCTATCTTTATGGTAAGAGACTGAATAATGGAGCTTGCTATAATATGCTCCATTATTTTGCATAAATTCGAAGTTAACGAAAATTACCCATAATAATCTGATCATTCTTAGGCCCCGGAGTGACGTTTAATTTTTTACACGATATTGGGACAGTACCCTCATTAATTGATTTCTGATAGAATTTCCTATCAATCTGTTGCAGTGAATTTCCACTAGCATCAACTTATATCTCTATGGAAATCATCTCCGAATCAATGCGAGAGGTAAAACCGTTAACTCGACCATCATTTAATGAGAAACATTTCTGGAAGTACGGGTTAAGTAAGTTAGCTATTTCTGCCGATTTATTTAAGGCAATTCCCTCTTCGCTTATAATGCTAGGAATAGAAAACTGACCACCACGAGTGTCACGCACTTATGACCAAAATTCTTTCTAATCGCCAACTAGTGATATTAACAGGGTTCGAGATCTATATTCCTGGTATTCTTTTCGTGATCTTTCCTCAAATATCTTTTGCACTTCTTTATAGTTTTGATCAATAAGCTCATGGATCTCATCACACGGTTTAAGTTTTCTCAATCGGAGTGAATGACTCCTATGCAACGCTTCAAACTTCTTCCTCGTCTCACCTACTGTTTAGAAGGAACATATTTAACTAAATCTACTTTGATTATTCGTCGAAACTCTACCCAACTATCTTTTACTGTATTTTCTCTCAAAAAGCGTAAAAAAAATATCCAAGCCTTCGTTCAAATAAAACCTTAAACTCAGAAATATTTGCTTTGCGAATTACACACACTTGCCTCACAGGCTTAAGAGATCTAACCGCTACTACTACATTCATCCCTACCATTATGACATCATGGTCTGACTGTACCGTCAACTACAGAGAAGCTAGTTATTATTTGTGGGTGGGAAGTGGCTAGTAAATATAAATTGATACCTTGCTTCGCACGATTCGTTCGAGTTTTCGTCATATTTACCTGATCTAAACCATGCAACGAAAAAGTAAGATGTATTTCGTGAATTGTTTTCCCACTGCTAGTGCTGGAGAATTTTAGATTATCCCAATGAATATTGGTTAGGTAAAAATCTCTTCCTACGGCGATGATTGGATCTTTTATTTTCTCACCATTTTTCTGTAGGGCATCGGATAATACAACAATACATCCTATTTTTTCATCGGGAGGACGACACAAAGAACAAACATTAATTTTACTTCCGTTTTGTCTTTGAATCGAGCACCAAATGATTTCGCTCCTGCTATTTTCTACGAACTCATCGCGCTCACTAATTAAATGAGTCCATACTGCTATAAAAAGTCTACCACTAGATCTACATAGTTATATTTTCGGTATATCATATAATCAAGGGAAATATCTCGCTTAGAGTAATATCTTCGCTTAAGCAACTATCTTCCTAGTATGATATCCGCGAAAATTCTCATCGTAACGTTAAAGAATTCCGCCTGTTTATTACGTAAGCTCTTGCAATTTACTATTATTATTTTTAGATCTCTCAGTTCGCACATTAAAACATGGTTTCCTTTTTCGAATAACCTTTATCTTTTTTAAGTGAATTTTTCTTTTTCACCATTGCAATTTTTCTATTTTTTTGGGCTAAGCTCATGCATACCCTTTTGCCTATTTAAGTGGGCGTTAATAACTATTTCTACTGCTGAATAAAAGAATAACTTTGTCTGCATATATTCGCTCTATTCTCTAATATATTCGCATCTAAACCGCAAAACTACGTAGTAAACAACATTAAAACTACGGTATTCATGGGGGGAGAGGGGGGCGGGAATGTTTTGGAAGAGTCCGTAAAGCGCACAGAAAGTTTAGTAAAATCAGCGAATGATAGCTGAGTATGGCGCCTAATATATGGATCTAAGTAGCCTTGGGAAGTATTTTTACATACGGAAATCAAGATGATCAAATTGGAAGTGGAAAATTTTATTCATCGCTACGGAGAAAGTAGAGAAGTGAATACCCGCCTCTTGGAAACTTTACTGAAGTAAAATCATACTTCTGAAAATATTTTCTGAAGGTCGCTCCGTTTCACAGCTTTAAACCCGTAGCTCGCATGTAATTCAGAGTAAGAGCGTTGATAAGCTTACTCCATGAGGCGAGAACGGTATATCTAATGCTTGTAAAAGGAAAATTGAATTATCGGTTTTGATTTGCAATTCAGATTCCAACTGCTAGAATATTATGGATCCTGTTTGCGATTGCATTCAAGCTCATTAATCAATTACATTACAGCTCTGGACATATTGGATTGAAATTATCTGTTGTAGAGTAATACACTCACTGTAGATGAGATTCGTATGAGTTGTGCGTTGAATGAATGAAACATCTATATATATGTGATACCGTTGCAATTTATAATATTTTTTTCAGTCAGTATGGTTAAAGTGCATTGATGTCTCATGAGAAACACCATTTGTTATTACACAAATATTACTCCCTATTACATATAGCCTGATAGAGCTGAAAATTGTTGATTACTGATTCCACTATTTAAAAGCTAATAATAGTGATGACAATTCCTGTCTAAACGTTAATTGATACAAAGCTCTTCGAAAAGTTGAACACCTTCAACACACGGATTAGATAGGATTTATCGAAAGAATATTTTTAATACCTTATGCAGTCGAAAACTACACTGCTCGAGAGAAAATAGAAAGGTAAGAATAGGACACATCTTAGTGGTTTCTGAATTCGAATTTTTAAGTGTTGAATTCTCTTTGCAAGAATTCTATTCCATCACAATTCTACCATTTAGACCTTTAATTAGCGAAATAATACCTCAAAATGTTCATTTTAACGTCTGATATTCCGCTATCAAACAATCTTGTTTGTAACTATCTCCCAGTGTATTATATTAACATTCCACACAACGTTTTTATCACGGCTAACTTTAAATAATAAATGGCAAAAAATGAAGACATAGAGGCTAAGGCACTACTTGGAAATCTCGCGAAGGTGAGTCTTAAATGTCTGCATATATATACGATACTAAAAGTCTATTTCCCATTCGTAAGGATTTTGAATATTGCCGGTTTTACTGCCTCTATACAGAGTTGCCGAATTGTCGGAGTTAGAGTGATTTCAGTTAGTTTCCACGTAATCCGCGCTCTCACGCCAACTGGTGTTGCGATAATTGTTTCCCCCACTGTACATACATACATCATCATCGAAACTACTATCTTGAAAAATTGAACATTTTTAATGACTGTTTGAAGGAATATTTACTCAATAACCTTATGTTGATATCAATTAATCACACATATGAATGCCACTTTGGAATCAAAGCACTGATATTTACTCATCGCGAGCGTAATAATTTGTCTCGGTTGAGTATAAATATCGTACATGGAACTAATACTCTCGCTGGTTCTGGTAGTGTCTTACGTCCACTCGTGTGCAGGAGTGGCTTTGGATGAGGTCTCTCAATTGTTCGCTCGCGAATAATTAATAGTATGTAGGAAAATCTCCTGCCCGAACTAAAGTACGGTCACGCGTCTGCGTGCGTGCTGTGTCTATACACCCCCGTGTAGAGGCTACCAGGACCAGTTTTTGCTTCCGGAAATTATAACATTACGATCCATCATTTATATAAATATATTTTTATTATTAACATCCATCTCTTCTCGCTAGTAATGTGTTTTCTGCCTATAATTTTCGATATGTTTCAGAGATAGCATATACAGAGTTATTAGCAATTCGTACAGAATGGAAATGGCAAGAAGATATACTATATTAAAGTATTTGATTGGTATAGCAGCATTTGGGTTGAGCGCACCTTTACAAAATAATTATGAACAATACTCCTCAACTACTTGTCAAAAATTGCAGACATAAGGTGACATATCCTAAATATGTATCGATATTAAAAGGAATTTGGTAGTCATAATGCCGCCTTAGATAGTTCTATAAAGTTTTATCTTTTCGCCAGCCAAAGGCGATAGTAGTTCACATCACAACGATCAGGACTTACACACTAATTATTAAATAACTATGTATTTCATTAAGATCATTTTAGTATCTTCTTCTCAAATAATTTTCTTCATAAATCGTAGCATTTTGGTGTTTTGTTTTGGAAAATAACGTATTAGTATACATTTGATAGAGCATTGCCGCTCAACTAGTTGTTTTCCTTTCCCTAACTCGAAATTTTACCGAAATAGAGGTCCGCTATTTTGTTTCTTTTAATGACACTAAAATGCAATTTTCAACAAAGTAAGTTTCCATTGGAGAAAAAAGTTTTTTCGTCACTATCGCAAGCGTGTCAAATTCTTCATTCGCTTCGTATATGTTTCATATAAGGAGAGTTTTGAGTGACAGAGAAATTTAATTTCAGACAGAGGTACTCAGATTTTCTCAACGGAATCCTAATGTTTTCACACCGATGAGTTTTATTCTAGAATTTTATACTGCGTGAAATACTAACTGTCGTAGGAGTAAATCGAATCTCCATACGTAGCAATCCTGAATAAGATATATCAAACCGCAATCCAAATACAAGTTGGTAGCAGTACTTTACATTTTTCGAGGTAGTTGTTGAGTATAAAAATTTCAGTTAGATACATTTAACCAAAATCTTGGAGACGGAAATGATCCCAATAGGAAATTTTCAATTCCACCCATGTAACAAGAGCATATATAGATCAGAGTGTACTGTAAAGATAATTATTCGGCAAGACTATTCGGTGTCTCACTGGTGGTGATACAGATACAATATTCTCCTTAATTATATATTTGACACCTTTTAATCCTTGAAAATTTTACAAAAGGTTGGACAAAGTCGTCTCAAAGCAACAACCCCTTACGTCCATTCGTGATTACGTTACTTTGATGTTATTATCCCCAAAATGATGATGGTGCAGAAGCGAATTTTGAATTGCTTGAGACTTCGGACCAACCGAAAAATCGAACGTTGAGTTGTCTTATTTTTACTCGCCGGATCTCGCCAATTTGCAACGCGATTATTAATTTCGTTTCCTAAAATACATCGCTGCCACGTTTTACTGGTGGTTTACCAAGAAACTCTAGAATAATTATTAGAATTTGCGCCAAACCATTCTCTCCAAAATGGGTTATTGTTAATAAATAAAGACTGAATTAAAAATGAAATTCGTTTAAACTACAGAATAATCGCGAAATATGTTCGATGAGGTTATTCGAGAAGAGCAGACATGCTGGTACTGATCGTAAATTACACACTCGGAAAGGAATAGAAATCAGTCAGTCAGTAAACGATTTTGAAAAGTGCGTATAAGATATCCCATTTGTACGGTTGTCTGAATAAACGAGGGTTATCCTTGCATAAAGGGAGTAGCTAAATCTACAGAAATGTAAATTTCATGTATTATGTTTTGCTAGAAAGATGGCATTATCAATGAAATTTATGACCGAAATGAATTAGAAAAAACGGGAAGCTAGAAGGAAAGTATTGGGGAGAAGTACGTTTGGAGTAAAAATTGTTTAATATATAGCAAATTGTTTAGGTTATATATAATTTTATGGGAGAGAGAAGGTTAACATTCACATTTCATTTTTATAATTCAGTAAATCGTTTTAATGATTTTAAAATTAGCACACTTTGGCTATTAGCGACAAAGTATTTGCGAAATAGAAGAATCGAGAAGTTGAGAGTAGGATAACAAACGATAACTTTCGCGCTCTCGTATTGTAAGAGTCTTAGCAGAATATATTTAGCCAAGGTTCACATGGTACCCTGAGCTGCTTCCAAGACATTTACGTCCGATAGTGTGCAAAACCTTTCGTTATCCAGTATAGCGTTCCAAAACTGAAGTATGATCGCCGTAAGTGGGCATTCATTTATGTACAGAGCCGACGTAGACCACCATTTTTACTGAATTCATGGATTTTGCGGATAGTGAAGACTTCCCAAATAAGGGTATCAACGTTGGTATCCGTAGAAAAATAATCAATGCAAACCTTGAAATTAGAGTAGATTACTTTTCTAAGCATCATTATTTTATTTAAATGAGTTGTAGCCTCTGAAGAAAATAAACGTTTTTAAATGGAGTTCATTCAGTTTAGCCTGCGACTATATAGTTATTTATTTTATTATTAATGCAGAAGTTGCAAAAAATGGATAGTTTAATTTACTGCTAGCTACTACATACATATTGTAAGATTATTTCTATCTATAAATCTACTTCTATCCTTAGGATTGTATGGCCCTAATCAAGCATACTTGAACTGTTCCGTAAAACTCTTAGAATACAGAATGAAGTTTACTTTGTAAATTTAAATAAAAATGTAAAAATATATAAAATACAAAACTTTATTGTTATGGAGGAACGTCTTATCTTCCAGTTCATTATTTATTGATATAAAGTGTATCACGAATATCTTAAACGAATGTTATATCACCCATATCTCACTGCTTTTCTAACACTGAACCCTCAGCTAAAAATATATTAAGAATAAAATAGTAAGTTTTACTGCAGAAACCAATGTAATGTTTTCAAAATAAACAAATAGTTTCGTAAATTTTTAATTCCAATTGATAGAAGTAAATTTCTCAAAAAGGTCTCCAGCGGAATGTAAGGAGCACCTTGCATCAAACACGACTTAACCAACTTTCACGAAGGGAACGTAGGGTTAATGTTCTGATCTGGGATTAGTGGATACGGGATAGAAAATCTGATTTCAGAACAACGAATACATATTTGACAAAACTGCGTATGATAATCTTGCTATATAAGCTAACTAATTTTTTTACGAAATTGTAGTTTAAAAACGGCTATCCCTCCTCTTGTAAAGTCCTTATTCGAGAAATAAATAAGTATGATAACATTAGAAATATATCAATGCGGATCAAAAATCCATGGAGAAATGGAAGTAAAAAAAAACATTTGCACTCTCGAAATTCAATCCCAGGTAACCAACATGCCTACCAGAAAATTGAGAAACCTGGGTTCTCGTCCCAGTTATGACTCTTCCGCTTATTGTCAAATAATGTTGGAGAGAACTATAATGTAAAATACAAGAGAAAACTGAAAATTTAACATACGGAAATACAAAAAGCTTCAAAATATTATCCGTTGTAATTTGGACGTATATATGTTCAACGCGGAATATACGGCAATCATTTTGTATGGAAAACGTGAATAATAACACGAAGATAAATAATAATCATAGAAATAGAAAACAATATCCGTATTAATGCTGCAGTTAGAATGACTCAGCTACGAATAAGGAGCTTTATTCCTTATACGATTTAATAACCAATTTTTAAGGCAGGCATAGCAATGACGTCTATTTTAGAGTAATTTGTTTTTCGAATACTAGAATGAAAACATTTTTCTGTTGGAGAGTTTAATCTTTACTAGCATTGAATTAAAATGTTCTAAATTCCAAATGTATTTGTATCTATCATTTTCATGGTGCATAAAGGGGGCCCATATTAGTAATTTATTTATATGTAATTAAACTTCTGAAGAAAATTAGCGGACTGTATATTTCTATTGCATTAAAGTTGAGTCAGCTGTTCTCATCAATTTTTGTAAACATTCAGGACAAATGTATACGCTATGCTTCCTAGATCAAAGATATAATTTACGCTTTCTATATTTAATCTAAAATATATTTTCCTTAAAATACTTTTTCCACTTGGTTTGAATACAAACGCTTTGCTTTTTTAGTCTATAACGTCCATCGTTCTCTATCAGCAATAGGTTGACGTCATTCCTTCAAAATTTATTACGGCTAGCTTATTTCATAACACGGACCACCTCCGATAGCTTACTCGCCGAAGAAAATGAAACACCTTTGCTTCATTCACACAAAGTCATACCATAACTGTTGAACTTATGAATCTTATTAATTATTAACCTGTCAATCGCTAGATGCAATACTCATTAGCAGCGTTAAAAACGTTTCCTTTTCCGGAAATTACAAACAAATGCTAAACGGACTTGTAAAAAATTAACTCCCTTTGGCTTTCAAAATTTACTTGATTTGATTCCTCTAGAAGAACATCTTTAGAATTTACGACATCCCGCTTGAACTAAATTCAGTTTTACGAAAATCGCTTAGTGGCGAAAATAATCTTCGTGCCAAATTATGATCCTCAAAATGCTATGCTAATGGTTCCATTCTCATTTCACGAGAATGAAATCTACTAAGTGGGAATTAAGCCAACTTCCTTTCCTTTACTTCCTTTAACACACACTCATAAAACCCTACTCCTGACTCGGACATAAGCGGCCGCTCGCCTTTTTCGCATCATTCCCTTGGGTCCATGAGTGCCTTTTTGTGATTGTGTTGTTTCTGCTTCCCACGATCGCTTCTCTCGCATTCCCAGACTTGGCTCCGTTAACAACTCAAGAACCACTTGAGGAGTTATTTAACTTCTTCAGATGCGTTCAGTTCTTTCCATGACATATTCGAGTGAGGGCACCATTGCAAAGGAAGTGAATAGGGACGATTTTCCGCATCTCTCAGATAGCTCTTCGGATTCAGATGAACATTTAATTAGAGATCGTTCAATTGTCAATGAATGAGAGAAGGAAGATACCTCTATGAGTAACCTGGCTGGCAATAGTGCATTGCTGGCCATATGTAACCAATGGATATGTTGTATAGCGATTTTTGCCTTAGAAAGTAAAGTTGGGTTTTTCGTATACATATAAAATAAATTCAGCATCTCCTCAAAAATTATTTCTGTCTGGAAGCTCTTTCCGGTGGAAATAGAACGAAAATTAGCAGATTATTACATTTCGTAGTGCATTTTTTTGTAAATTATTGACATTGTCATATTTCCCATACGCGTTTTCTTTCAAAATTTTCACCAGAAAAATTATTAGAGGTTTAAATTATCCAAAAGCCGTATATGTCGGCGCCCCTGCTCGGATAGAGCAAGAAAGGATTAGTTTATTTCCAAGAAAGGACCATGTAACGTACAGGTAATGTGGGATAGAGTCAGTGTCTATTCCGCACAGTTGTTTATTGAGGCCGAGACAGGCTGAGACTGACGACCCAGCTACAGTCCACAATGCTAAGGGCCGATAACAATTGACATGCAATGTATGTTACATCTCACTCCTTAGAATCAACTATTCAAATTCAATAATCAGGTTAAGTAATCTTTCAACACAAAACTAAATTAACATAACTCACAATAATAACATTTTATAATAGCAATAACAACAATTAATTTCACACACAATAATATCAATAACAATAATTAAATTCAACTGCCATGTTCCACTAATTCTTTCTTTACAAAATAAATATTGATAAATAGATTGTAAAAACTAAAACTAAGGAGGATTTGGATACAAGAAACTAATTTTTCACTCAAAAGTTAGTCCCAAAAAAATGGTTCGAAGAAACTCCCAACATATTCCAGAAAATCTTTAAATTAGCAGTTTCATTTTTCTTTCCATGATAATACCATTAAATATTTTTTAATAACACTATTCTATTCAAAATAAACTTTATTCATTGCTGAATGTTTATAAAATAAAATTTTGCTAACAAGAATTCACTACGGTTGACATGGGTGGCAAAATTGAACAGTGGAAATGTAAAGTGGATCCCCGTAACCTTAATGGAGAATGAGGGCCGAATCACGGCAAGGAAGTGACTTTAAATGAATTTGCATTGAATGAGAAGAGTAGAGTTTGTATGTTCCACAATAAAGTTTTATTTCTACAGGTTTCGGCCAACGACGACCATCATCAGACCACCAGATTATGGCCGTCTTTGGTCGGAACCGGTAGAAATAAAAACATATTATGGCACAAGCAAAGTCTACTCTCCTCATTCAGTTCTCTTGTCGCTCCACGAAGTCTAGCCTCCTCAATATTTATTTTGAAGTTACATGTCTAAAATATATAAATCCCCGAATCATTCTTTGTGAGTATTTTTAACTAGTAGATAATGCTAATATATTCGCTGGACATTGTCAAAATTCAGGAAAGGTTAGGTACAAATTACATACGATGAAAAGTTAGCCTATATCAGATATATTTTGTATATTTGAGTGCTTGATTTGCAAGAGGACAGAGGATACCAACAAAATTAGGGTATAAGCTGCTTAAAGATATGGAACTGCGTACCCTTTCCAGATATTGCAAGATTTCAAAGTATCTTCAGTGATATTACTTGCTAAGGATGGTGCTCTAAAATTTTGGTTTTGGCTATTTTATAGGATGTATGTAGGTTTAGCTCATGTAGAAGATTTTCCAACAAGGGGAGTAAACAAACTCGACGTTTTCCTTTAAATATTTAATATTTCAATAGAATGTGTAAAACACATACCGGGAATCAGTGACTATAGTGCAATATACATAGACATCCACTGGCAATCTCATAGGATAATAAAAACTGAACTCGGAAATATTGTATGGCAGTATAGGAAGGGTGACGCGATGGGATTCCAAGGATACTTACGGGAAAAGTTTATCAGTGTGTAAATAATTGCCAAGATGCGGAGAGATTGTTGTGCGGATAAAAAAATATTCTAATATTAATAACAGTAAGTCAACTTCATAATAAAAAGAAAAATCTTGAGTTATTTGCTGAATTAATTAAGTTAAAATTGAAGCGGAAGCCAATAGGATAAATGCTTCGCAAAAATATGCTTAATTATAAGATTTTTTTCATATTCTATCTAATTGCATGATTATCAGGTAGTATCTTTCGTGTTCTCTTTAATGGAGTTAAAACGTATTTGTTCATGTTGATGACGTTGATTTGCTATTAATTTACCACTGCCTTAAACACCTTACTCTTCTCGTCACATGGGTATAATGCAGTTTACTAGTACGAACGTTTGGTTAGATATTTTTTAAAGGCATGGTTCATTCACCTCCAACCTAGCACCAGAAACGGCATGTTACATATTTTAAAACTGATATAATAACTTATATAATAGACTTATAATAACTTATAACTTGTAATCTCCATACGGTTTATTAGGACGACCGGTCTCGGCCGCACAGCCGTCGTCAGGACATGTATTGGTAGTACTGTGCAGCCGAAACCGGTCATCATAATAAACCGAGTTCATAATAAGCAAAGTTTTTTCTTTCTCCATTCACTATGTCTTTCCATGATGTCTGGCCGAATAAGTAATATTTCATATGATAGACTATAAGTAAAATGTATTCTACGACTAAATTCATTCACCAAAGGCAAGGGAAAAGTGCCAATTTGTTTCGTTATGAGTTTTATTATTGCATATTATGGTGAGTTAAAACGTTCACTTTGATCGTGATTCTACTGATTGGTTTCTATACTACAAAAACTTATTAAACAGCTTAAGATTTAAAAGAAATGAAATGGGATGAAAATTCCCAATCCTCACGGGAAGTGAGAAGAGTATCTTTTACATCCCTGACGTAGGCCCTTTCTTCTCTTGGTTACACCAGCAATGAAGAGAGCGATATAGATTTATATGAACTAAAAAGTAATAAGATCCCCCTTAGGCACAGATTTTGAAATGGAAATACGCAAGAAGCAACTAGACGTAATATACGAAAAAAAGCTTTCTTGTTCGTTTTCCCGAAAACATTACACAAAATATCGTAAAATAGAATAAATATTAAAATGTGTAGTCATTAGTAAGTGTACAGCACTATCTAGAAAAAATAATTTATTCAAAGAATAGTCATGATATTTAAATACTAAAATCGGATATAGCCATGAGGTGGCGACAATATATAAACCTCAGTTTTCGTCACGGATATCTATCTAAGGATCTCGTCAAGGCTTAAAGGGTTATTGAATGCTGAAATATTATAGCATTAAAGGTTGGGGAAATGGCACTTGTTCTAGCAGAAAGGAATCAAGGTGTACAGTATGGTGTATTGCGGGAATCATACTTCCAGGATATTTTAGTTCTAAAATAATGCTATTTCTGTTATCGCAATATGACTCTGATTTGAAGTAACGGTCTCCAATCATATTAAATAATTCTACACATTTTGTAATATAAGGAACATATGCATATCTTTAAGTACCACTAATCCCAATTGCAAGTATGAGAACACAACACCAGCAAATACAATGCATTTTGCATTCGGACAGTTGTATTCAAAATCAAAGAATATATAAACAAACCTGCAATAGGGAGATTCGCGTTTGAGCCCCAGTCCCTTATGACTTATTTCTTGCACCTTCGTCCACTGGGATTTGTTTCATGTTAATTAACGTACTGTATACTACACCACTGAAATATTACGTGATTCAGATACAAGATACCTTTATATACTTTTTTCATTAATACAGAATGATTATTATAATAAGCTATCTACTTTTATGGAATAGTCTCACTATCAACGATCCATGAGGAAAATCTAATCTTTTTATTCTATTTTTATCGAATTTTTGCGTTCTATAGAAAACTGTAGACTATCTGGAGAGAATCACTTCTCGCCTGCTGCTGATTTAGCACGAAGTTGCTGACGAAATATTATCAGTAGTCACACACAGAATGGCATACTGATTAATATGTGTTAATCAATTTTTACATAGCAGTGCTACTTTAAGAAGACAATATGATGTAACTTGCCGTGTGTGTAGATGAGCGCACTTTTTCAACTAATCCATGGATATTTGTAATGAATACGTGGATTTAAATAAAGTAATTAATCTCCCAAATACATCGATCAAAAGTCGCCTAAAATAGACTGATGTAACCTAGGGAAACAGAAATCTTCACAAGACACTAGAGTATCACTAACATACTATGTTAAATACTAGTTTAATACTATTGGAGAGAAGCTAACGATACTCAGTTGTAACATATTTCATAAAAAGCGTGGTTATTTAGGTCAACTAAAGCGACTCTGTGGATAAATAATAATATCACATACAACGAAATTACTCTGGCAAAAATATATGTTCAGCGAATCTAGAGCTAGGTTATGTGTCAACATTAGTGTCACTAAGTAGTATTGTAATGAAAAAATCTCAAAATACTCGAAACGGAAAGAGTTTCAATCAAGAGAGCGTCACTATTAAGAAAACGTTTGCCTACGTATTTTTGATTAAAAATCGTAAAATCTTAACTTTAAAACGCGATCATACACTACAACGCTCGAGCTTCTCCGTACAAGAGCGATTCATTGATTTCTGTAAAACATTATTGTAGCATCAAAGATAGAGAAGCCGATCATAAGTATTGTATCCTATGTAACTATTCAAAAGTAATTATACGCACAGGAAGCAGTCTGATAGATTATATCAACAGCCACAATGTACTCGCTACAGAATAAAATATTTTATTCAATCTAATCCTTGGTTCAATAAATGATTTCACGTGATGAAATTCGAACAATTATCATGTGGTCTATATATTATTATACTGCTACGAGTAAGCAGGAGAGATATTAACCTATTGGATATTGATTGCCTGAATGTTTTAATTAATAATCGAGCTGATGAAAGTGACTTCACAAAGCTCCATTTAGCAGTAAGTAAATACATTTGTAAAACTGATGGTTATAATCAGCATACTACGTGGATGAGATCTTCTTCACTAAAATACGCCCAGCGAAGAATGAGATGCATCAGTTTGCTGAGAATCATCAAATAAGAGACTATTAACTTGAATTTCAGATGTCAACGTAGCATTTGTTTTAAGATAAACGGGAGAATCCTGAACAGTTGCATTGTAAAAGGTCTAATTTAGAAATATATTTTGGTTGGAGTAGCCCTCAAATTAAGTAACCTATGATACCAATATCAATCATCAATCAACGATCATTTGAAAAATCGTTATCTCTAACTTTTATTGCGAACAATATGAGCTATGTCGAGGATTGGCTGAATAAATGCCAAATTACTAACTTTATTCCTCGCTCACTAGCCAAACTCACAGTCAAGGGGTATATATAGCGCAGATTCTATAACATCGATAAGCTGGTCCAACGCCCCATGCGTCCAATCGTGTGCATATCGTACCATTTCTGCCCGAACTAATGTATGTTCACCTTAAGTGGACATACCTTGCTGTACTGGGGTGACTTTGACCAGCTTTTTGACTTTTTATAGGATAAAATATTCTTAATACTAACGACTATCGCAGCAATTGAATCGAAACTATTTCAGTATGGGAAATATCTTTCTATTCATTAGAATTCGGGTACTCAAAAATAACATGCAGGGTAAGATGTTATAACTTCGTGTTATTTAGCGATTCGTTTAAGACATTTTTCGTATAGTATGTTCTATTATGTTTAAAACAATTATCAGTTAATGGGCCAAGAATAGTTCTCACATCTCTAATAAGAATTCAAAAATGAAAATAACTATAACAAATTATAGAAGTGGTTTTACTTTGCGTGACTCAATCCCATGCGACTAAATTTCCCTATAGATAATGCAAAGGGAACTACGGTAGATGGAAGGAAATTCTGCGAACAGAGAGAGCGAAAAAAAGAGCGCGGATAACAAAAATTAAAGTTTGGGAGTGTAATAATGAAGTAAGGACTTCAAACGAGTTGATTTTTTGAGAACGAAAAAGGTGGAGGATTAGAAAGGTAATTTAAAACTGAATATATAAAGGATGGATCATTTTCAGTCCGATAGATCGTAAGAAAATCCAAAGAGAGAAAGGATAATATGTGATATATGGTGGAGAGACGTTACTAGGGAAAGTACTATTCTTAGAAAAATCCTTGTAAATCTGTGAAGTGTGGAATGATTTGAGACGGATGACGTAGACCAGATTGGGAAGCAGTAGGTGAAAACAGCGCGGACAAAGTTTGAATAAAAAAGGAAGAAAGCAAGAGAGTATAAAATTTCTGTGAAGCTGTAAAGAATTCCAAAGAGGGCTTGGCATGGTTTTTTTTAATATGTTCAGCAAGAGAGTGTTTTAAATTCTTTTTATCAGCCTTGGGGTCCTAAGGGTTTGCGCCCTAAGCGTTATCACAAAACATATGGGATGTACAAAATATATTTTAAACTAATTGTTATAAATAAAAATTTCCAAACTTATGTCAGGCCTAAAAACTTCACGAGGTAAGTGTACCAACTGTTAAAAACGAATAATTCAAAAGTTTTTATTACGTAGCTCTTTGTCACTATATAGTATTTATATTAATAAGGATTTACTCAGTAAGAATAAATAAAAAAAATTCGATCCTTGAGAGCATTTTAAACATTATAGATATAATTTAATCAATATCACCAATTATAATCCGGAGGATGAAGTATAATTTGCAGTCAAAATAGGATAACTTAAGTTTATATCCTAAAAATTCTTGATATCCTAAAATATTCTTGAAAATGAATAATTGCTATAAGCTCCAAAAACAGTTCTACCAATGCTTCATGATTTCATTGGGTCTTGGAAGGCCTAATGGTTAGATGAAACTTCCAAGTCGGAACTAATTCAGCACTGTTAATTATAAATTGGTGACAAAATAATTCATAACAAAAACAGAATATGCATAAAGAAATAAAAAGTAATGATTTCCTGCATTACAGTATTTTTTACTTTTTGTCTAACTTTTAAACTTATTTTAAATGTTAAAAAATATTTAATATGGTTTACTCATAACTATTTAAAACTAAATTTCAATTATCATTTGATAAATTGGCCTCATTTTGTATTTGCGGCACTATTATTGATATACTATTTAAAATCACATTAAAATTGATATTAATTGCTGACTATTACTCCCAGTTAATATCTACCTTTTATTATTTTCAACCGTTTTCAACACCATTACCCAGTAAACTTCACCTTTGGTTAGAAAGCAGGCAGCAGATACGAAGACGTTTATTAGGTAAATGCATACAAAATATTATCCTGAATTCGATAATGTAAGGATAATAGCTAATATTTGGTCCTACATAATGATAAATAACTCTTTCTGCAAAATATAATGTGAAATATGCGATCAATCAACATGAGATCAATTTTTACATATTAAACAATGAATGTAATTTTTTCGTACCCTCACTCAAAGCATATAGTCAGGAATGCCTCATAGCAAAAAATGGGGCTAAGGGGAGTCCTTTCATAATTAACGATTCCCATAAAGTGTAGGTAAACGTCACCATTAAATACTCGAATCTCAATCTCAAACAACTCTCGACGAGTTGGAAGTCTTCGGATCAGTTCGGAGGATTTTATTGATTAATAAACAACTACTACGGAGTTCTTTGAATGAAGATACGGAGCGAGCCTACATCAACACATATTGCACAATAAATTCAACATACTGAAATATGAAATGTCACAAAATATTATCCGCTGTAAAACGGATGTATGTATGCTGGACGTGGAGTATAAAACTGTCTCTATATATGAAATGCAATAATAATAACACGAAAATAAATGACAATCATTAAGTTTGAACGCAAAAGATCAGAATTCTTTCCGATAATAACCTCCATCCTTTTCCGGCAGCAACAGGTCGACGTTCTTACTTAAAAAATTACGAAACGGCTAGCTAAAGATACGACACAGGCCACATTGGATACCTTACTCAATGCAGTAAATCTCGAGCGTTGGCACCTTTCATACGATTCACAATCATGCACTAACTCTACAACTTACTTATATTAGCAACCCTTTCTAGAAACTTGTGAATCACTTGATGTAATACTCTTTAGCAATGTGAAAAACATCTCCTTTTCCGTGCATCAGAAATAAGCGTCAATGAAAGAGAAAAAATTAACTCTGCAGCATACAATCACTAATATCCACTGGTAATTTATTTCCTGGATATGAAAATCCTTCGAATCTACGACATTACGATTGAACTAAAGGTAGTACTATGCGAATTGCTAAACGGCAAAATTATACTCTTCGCAGCAAATTATGGTTCATCAAATGCTTTGGTAAGAGGATGAAACTCTCTGTAAGAGGGAACCAAGCAAACCTCTTTAACCCTTCCCCTCCTGAGGTTTTAACAGCCTCAAAAATCTCTCCGCCTAACTCGGACATGAGCGGTCGCTCGCATCTCATCTCTTCGGGCCTGAGAGTGCCTTCTTCGTTCTGGTTCTGTTTATGCTTTCCAGGAACACGTCTCTCGCATTTCCGGTCTTAGATCCAGTTGAGTACTCAGGAATCACATGAGAATTGAATTAACTTTTCCTGTGCGTTTCAGTTCTTGCGATCGCATACTCGAATGCTGACGCCAGGGACTATCTTCGAGTATCTTTGATAACTCTTTTTATTCAGATGAGGAATGATTAGTATTCGTTCGAGTGGAAGTGAATGTGAGGATGGGAAAAATCTCTACGAAGATCTTGGCTGGCAAAAGTGAGTTTCCACATGGAAACCAATTCTACACAAAGCAGATCGTCGTGGCGTTGTAGGAGAAAGAGGGCTGATGATGGACTTAAATGCGGATGCGAATGTATTTTCAGTACTAAAATATATGGATATTTGAATCATTCATTGTGAATATTTTTTAATAAAAGAGATAATACACAATATTAGTGAATACGCAGGAAATTATCATTACTCAGAAAAGATTGGATAGAAGATTCGAATGATGAATTGTTAACTTATTGCTGAATTATTTATTGTATGTGTTTGATTTGCGAGGAAGCAGAGATGACTGGTGAAGTTAGGATAAAGATTGGTAAATTACACTAACCTACAAGTCCTTTTCCAGATATTGCCAGATCCGAAAGTGTGTTCACATTAATGACGTTACTTGCGAGAGATGAATTTAAATCAGCTAAATGATGTACATAAAAACCAACTCTCCGTCTGTTTTTCATCAAATACCAACCAGAAATATTTAAAATTTGAGCATTATAGACAAATGATCTGCAATTTTACATTCCGAAAGATCCATCGCCGTAAAAAGACATTATCCACTACTTAAACTTCCACAACTTACAATTACGTCTTATTGAACGTAGATGGAAAGAAAAAATGCGTGTTTAAGAATAGAAAATGAGATTATGGAATAGTAATATAAAAATAATGAATTGATAAATACATAGGACATTACTGGATTCATAAGAAATGAAAATATTTACGAAAATTATCCTATTAAATAATATAATGCCAATAACACTTCGCGAAAACGTATGACTGCATATGAGTCCCAGAATTTTCTTCTGGGCTCAAAGCTTTAATGTAGGTTTATATTAGAAGCTGAATCTTTCCACCATCTACGGAAAGTATGTTTTCAATGAATATTTAGATCTGTACAGAAGATTGATAAGAGCCCCCATAATATAATGAACCGAAGTTTCATTCCACATCTCCCCAAACACTCCTCGACGACAGTTTTTACTTTGCCTGAGCAATTGTCTGTAAGCGTTTTTGGATATTTTATATGATGAATTTTTTTGGACGCGCCCAATGGATTTCAAATTTTTACTAGGCTTAACTAATATCTTTTATAAGGCATATTTAATATATAAGCAACTTAACCCTTTCGATGCGGATGAGGTACTATTACCTCCTCCGAACTAGGCGTCCTTACGGAGGAGGTAATAGTACCTCCCGGCTTTTCCAACGTCTGCTCCGGTCATAAAATGACGTAGTTCTCTTGCGTTTTATGATACGTGCCCGTAGTTTTGAACACTTTTTCAGTGTGTTTTGAGGCTTTGCATCGCACAGTCCGTTTTGCTGCAGCTTGTTTCTACCGACCAGTACCTCTTCTTCTTCTTTCGAGTGCAAGTAAGTACGTTTCATTAAATAGTTTTTTTATATTTGTTTTATTTAGTCATTTTCATATTAATTTCCGTAGAATATTAATATAAATATATCTTTTTTCTAGATTTATTCGCTTTGATTAGCAGTGAATCTGCCTTTTAGTCGAGACCTCCTTCCACGGAAATTGTGGTTCCTCGCCACTTATTCTTAACTGTAAGTACCATAGTTAATTGAACAGCTGTTATGATGTAGATCTCTATGTTTTCTATTTATTTAATAACTGTGTTTTCTATGCGGAATTTTTATATACTTTTGAACCGTATAAGATATTTTTTTCTTCGTAAGTAAGATTGTATAGAAAGGTTTTACTTATTTTTGAGCAAGTTAAGTTCACTAATGCTCCGAATGTGTTTTATACATTTAAAATCAAACCACGAGCAGCGTCCGGAAATTGGATTTTACTTTTACATGAAAAAATTCAGTATCTGAAGATGCGGAAAACATTTTTCATAAGAAAGAGAATAAAAAGCATAAAAAGTTTATGGATTATATTTTTACCTGCTGAGGCATATAACTAGTTTTATTAATGCGTTGCTGTAACTGAATATTTTATTTTAGGTCATAGTGACATGTATCTTAGAAATTTATAAACAATTAATCATGACGCCTGTAGAATATTTTCTACTGAATATTAATTAATTGAATTTCCGTATTTCAGGAATAAGATGGACCGTCCTGGATGTTCAAAGGACAGTGATTTCGCTTCGAATTTACGTAAGTTTTTACATTGATACGCTATTTTTTATTTTATTCCAAAATGTTTATAATTTTCATTTTTTAACAGAACCGCCAGCAAAGATTCCAAAGAGGGACAGGGCGGAGGAGGACTACCTTCTCACGGAGCTGACACCGCTAAAAGTTGCGGAATTGTTGGACGAGATAGAGGAGGAAGAAGATGAAGATCATTCGGAAGAGGAAGATGACGACATTTTCCCGATTGACATTGAGACGCTGTCACCATCTGCAGCAGCAACAATAGGTACCCCTCTTGCCGCTGTAAGGGTAGATATACCGAGTCAGGGACTTCCTAACCTTTGTTTGCCAGGGCCTTCTTCAAGCCCACGGCCTGTTTCAAGCTTCTCCTCCGACCCCCAGCACACTCAAGGCGTTTTATGGTCTGAAAATAGGCCGACTGTGGCACGCGTCCCGTTTTCTGCCCAAAGTGGGATAAGACAACAACCCAGGGGATTGAGGCCCATTGATTTTTTCAACTTACTTTTCCTTCCAACTCTTTTTGAATTGATTGTAAGGGAGACAAATAACTTTGCTGAGGAGCTATTTCTCCGTGGGGTCTCACCTAGATCAAGAATAACGGAATGGAAAACCTTAACGGTGGATGAATTCAAAAGATTTCTGGGATTGATGTTCCACATGGGGATTGTTAAATTAAATCGTATAACTGACTATTGGAACACCGATAAAAAATTCAATTTTCCTTTTTTTAGAACCACTATGTCTAGGGACCGATTTTTGAACATCAGACAATGTTTCCATTTGAACAAAACTGTAGATGGGGGGAAAAATGAAGATCCCCTTCACAAAATAAAACCTCTCTTGGATTATTTTCATTTGACTATGAACAATGTATTCTATCCAGGAGAGGAATTAGCTATTGACGAATCAATAGCCCCATGGACGGGAAGGATTTCCATTCGCCAATACCTGCCTTTGAAACGCCACAAATATGGATTTAAATTATATATGGCAACGGAAGCTGATGGCCTTATACACAGAATTATCGTTTATGCGGGTGCCAAAGATAAGGAATTGCGGGGGGAAGGGCATGCATCAAAAGTTGTACATAAATTAATCAATGGATTGAAGGGGGAAGGACGTTCGATATATGTGAATAATTTTTATGGAAGTGTGGATCTTGCTGTTCAGCTTTTAAAAGAAAAGACATTTTTAACGGGAACATTGCGCGCACACAGAAAAAATAATCCTCCCGAGGTTGTCCATAAAAAGTTGAAAAAGGGTGAATGCATCCAAATGTGGTCGCAGGAAGGAGTAAATGTAACGAAATGGAGAGACAGGAGGGAGGTAATGATGATTTCATCCAAGTTTTCCGGGGATTTAGTGAAAATAAAAACTAGGAAAAACAGGGAGGTTGATAAACCAGAATCGGTAATCAAATACAATAAGTGCATGGGTGGAATTGATAAAGTCGACCAACTTCTATCATACTATATCTTCCAACATAAGTCCATCAAATGGTACAAAAAGCTATCATTCCACTTAATTGAGCTCCTACTTTTAAATTCTTTTTTTCTGTATAAAAAATATTGCAGTGAAAATAAATTAGATTTGTATAATTACCGTTTGGCCATAATTGAAGACTTATGCGGCACTGAAGTCGCACCGACCACATCAACTGTGAGGGATCATAAAATTCTAAATTCGTTGCATTTCCCCCATTTTTATTCTACATCAAGCGGGAAATCCGGAAAGAAGCAGAAGAGGTGCCGTGTATGCTTTGCGGATAAAAAAAAGTGGGTAACTAGTTACTGTCCTGGTTGTGAGGGAGAACCTGGGCTGTGTGTGGAAAACTGTTTCATTATATGGCACAAGGAAAATAATTTTAAAATAATTTCATAATCATTCATGTAATTGTATTTTTATGGAATTGATGTACTTCATTTGTAATTTTATTTGATGTACTTCATTTGTAATTGTATTTGATGTACTTAGTTTTTAATTGTATTTTGATGTACTTAGTTTATAATTGTATTTTTTTTGTACTTAGTTCATGTAATTTATAATAGTATACCACATCTTAATAGTTTGTATAATATTTATAATTGAATATATATTTTTATTCAACAAATATTTTGTTTATATTTGATAACTCATATCCTCAAGCTCCTGAGCGAGTTCGTGATTTTAGGCGATTTTGATAATACAATTGAGTTTTTAAAAAAGATGGTTACGTCGAATAAAGGTTACGCAGTGAAAGACTCAAAAGAATTAAAAATACATGTTTGAGTCACCATTTCAACTTATAGACCAACAAGTAGATTTGGAGATAAGAGTGTATGGGTATGATTTTGATCAAGAAGACGTCGAAAAGGAAAGGTGCAGCATTACTCTTTCACCCGTACTTCTTTGAAATATCCCAGTAGAAAAGTAATAAATTCCCCGTTGTCTTTGTTTAGCGGCATACCCGCAATTTCGTCCATCCAAAGACTTTTGCCTCGCAGCTACCAAGTGACCGATTCATTTATGACTGTTTTACAACGTACCCTGCACGTGAAGTAGAAGGGTGTGGGGGCGCTTTCTTTGCAAGGAGAAGGCCTGGCTTGGGAAACAACCTCTATAAGTCCCTTAGTGGAATATTTGCCAGCCACAACGAAACGCCCTTGACGCTCTCAATATGTACATCTGGCGACTGCACTTTTTTTGAAGGGGATTTTATATTACTATAACTTTGATAATACGTCTGATTATGTGATTGCAATTGCAGCACATTCTTTGGTACCCCTATCTCCTCGATGATTTTGTGTTTGTGTACGTATATTCTAATTTTTGAGAATTTAAAAGTAAATATTTCAAAATTTTCCTTTCCGCCTTTTATAATATAACATATTTCTTGAGCTCTCAAGACGTTATGCCACTATCTCTGATTCCCTTATATTGCAGTATCACTGAATTGTGTGTTTCGCTTTGATGGTGAACTTAACGCCGAAAAATGTTTCCAAAATTATGAAATAGTGAGGAAAATTTAAGATTTGTAATGCGGGTTGCCTACCTCGAGCGATCGTCGCTTACGTAAGAGGTACTATTACCTCACGAAATAAATTTTATAAAATAATTTTTTTTTTAAACAAAAACTAAGGCATAAGTAATAATATATAAAAACCTTCATGAAAAAATATTTCCAGTTTAAATCCTTGGATTTTTCCTCACCCGAAACTGGATATATTACATAATTTCAATCCGCATCGAAAGGGTTAAGGAGTTTTTCAATCAGTGTTTGAGAAAACTCAATTTTCAATTATAAGAGCCTACACGTACATTTTTGAAACCAGAAATGCATAGTTTCCTTTCATTTCTATTTATAAATGGCTATATATTGGCATCAATCAAATGCATGAAGCTTGGGATTTTCTGTAAATGGGAATAATTATCACGACTTCATCGATGAATCCTTATCACCCAAGAATGGAGGTGAAATGACCCAAAAAGGCGAATGAAATATTATTTCGAGAACGATTGATGCGGCGAGCAAGAAATACAATAAAGATAGAAAAATCATATCAAATAATTTTAATGCTACATTTTTCTTAATAAAGAGTAATTAGCTATCAAATGATTCTCCCACTCAATTAACGAAGGAATTACAACATAATGTAGGTTTGGGAATTTATTTGTATTTTCATTTTTGGTTCCACTTTTAGTCAAGTATAGCTTACTATATTTTAACAAAATATGCAAAAGTTATTTGACAGGATGATGTACGGTGGGGTTCTACCCCGTGACCGCCAAGAAGGCCTGTCACGGATCCTGAAAACTCCAGTAAAACCGTGACATATAATAGTTATTAAGGAGGCATTATTTATGTATTAATTAAACAGAATAATTCAATAGATGAAATCAATTTCATAGATGGAACATCGAAGGAAATTAGATCACCTACAGGGATTTCAGCATTGTTATCTGCTTCTTATTGCTCCATCAACTTTTTTTCCATCTCATCCAATGCATGGCAAAATCGGTAAAAGCGAGCCATGTGATCTGTTCGGCAGTGAAAACATTTCTAGCCACCGACCCTTGGCGTGCCCTAGTTTTGGGAGGGCAGCGGTCGTCTTTGAGTCATCTGTACCGCGTTAATCACTCTGCCTTTTGGTGACTGAAAAGGTTCGACCGCGGTCGTAAAAGCAGCAGGGGAGGCGTACTGCTAGACGTGGTTGCTGTTCTCCCAAACGTTTTGGGTAATACGCGGCTGCACAGCACGTAAATCGGCATATTAATGTATATAGTTTCGAGCGTTTGCCTCTTCAAGATCTCTAATAATACTGTTAAGGAATTATTCGTTTTTATATTAGTATGAGAAATTTAAAAATATAATAGCACAAAACACTATGTTCTATTACTACGTCATACTTTGCTGGAGAGATAAGGGAATTTTTCTTCCGCTTGTCCTTGCTTTTCGTCCTAAGCATGTCCAAATCTCTTGACTTTTATCTGATATTATTGTATATGATTTATAAAAATAAATTTGCTAGATAATTCTTTATACTTATCAAGTTCAACTGATGCCATATAAAGTCTACACACGAATCAAAGCAATAAAAGTTAGTTATTTTTACCAACAAGGCGAAAAAAAAGAAGGTTGCATGATAATGGTTTTTCCATAGCTTTAAGCAATTTTTTTACATCACATATGACTTTTTGTAACTTAAACTAGTTCCTGAAATGTGCCAAAAGTAAAGTCCTTGAAAAAGGATTATTTTGCTCGACGTTTCGGGCAAAATGATTCCCGATGCAAACCAATAACAAAAACGTCCGAAACTGTCCGAACATGTGCGTAAGACATTATGAGAGCATATGATGGTTGTAGTTTATGTTCCATAAATAAAATTTCATGCTGCATCTCAATATCTATAACAAAATCCACGAGCTTGTTTTAAACCACGAAAAAGCATATTACGACTCTAAGATATACTCTTTTCGTTTAGTACAGAAGTAGCACTTTTAAAGGTGCATAGATAGACAGGTTAGATAGAAGAGGAGACTTTTTAGTCTCAATCTCGCCTATAATAAATACCCCTAATAATATTAATAATGATAGCTGTGATCGTTTTACAAGTACGAGTTCCCACCGCAAACTAAACCCTGGATTGCTTATGCCAAGGAAAAGTAAACAGCGCAGTCTGTTATGCAGCAGCGTATTAGAAAAATACCCTTTGCAATCAATTATGCGTTTTACAGACTTAAGTAGTAATTTATTACGAAATGTATGCTCTTTTAGGGAGTCCTTATTGTCGTGACGCGACTAAGTATAGGCAGGAACAGGTTGGCACAAGAAATCTCAAAAAACGTTTATTCTCTTCACGGCATTAAAGGATGGTGAGCACTTACAAGTCGGTTGCGTCCAGCCAAGTTTGCGGGGGCGTTTCGGGGGGCAGGACAACTGCTCTCGACCAGCACTCACACCAGCGCAAGAGAAATGAGAGAGGGATTAGTAAGAACGGCAACACAGGAGCAGCGCGTCCACAGAGGGCTAGGGATGGATGGGGACACTCGCCTTACTACTGCGTCCTTCCGGGGTTAGGTATGGGATGGGAACACTCACCACCGGGGAAAGGATGCTGTGGACCACGGAGGAACTCCATTTATACCAATCCAGAAGGGCTTGGTCAAGCTTGAGAATGGAGAAGGGGTTAGGGTTGGTGACCGAGGTTAAGAAAAATGGTGCAGTAGATGGGTGGAAGGGAGGGTGAAAGTAAATGGGGTCGGAACGGTTGAGGAAAAGTTTGGGCCATGGAGAAAGAGCCGAAAAAGGATGTTGCGTGTAATGTCTTCAAGTCATGACTGGGGTATTGTCAAGAAGGGAAGGGACGGAGGTTGGGACACCGAGAAGGATCGGAGAAACAGTCGAAGAAAGGGTGCTGGGTAAAGTTGTCGGAAGGACAGAGGGCAAGGGATGATTCAGAGTCAGTTGCAGATGAGTCTTACGATTATCTACGATGAGTTGTCTTGCACTGACTCTGGCATCCCTCACCCTCCAATATTTTGGTGGTGCCCTTTCGTCCCTCCGAAAAAGTTATAAGTAAGGAACAACTTAAGCTCGGTGTCTTCAGCCGTACCGATGCCGTAACGTACGTATCTAATCCCCGCGACCGTCCGATCCTCAATCGGTCGGTCGTGATCGCCGTCGTCAGCCTCCTAGTCTTTCGGGTAGAATAGTTGTTAGTAATGTTTTAAGAATAAACGCGCTCGGCAAACCTTATGTAATGTTTTATTCCCAATGTCACTACGACGAAGTTATGGCTATCTGGAACCTTCGGAGAAGGTGGAGCAGGAAACATGCCTTGTCGTGGAGGGTAGGATCTTCGGAAGAAGGCGTGAGTGGGTGGAAGAAGAGGTTCCGCGGATTTTGAAACTTATTTAAAAAAGGGGATAGGCTTGGTTGGAAACAAACGGACGTTGATCCCTCCAACATTATCTTCGAAATATGTATCAACTTTGAAAAAGCGCAGATGTTGAGTCGTTACTGGGAAGACTATTTCTACCTTTTATCTTTTCCGTAAATGATTTTGATCAGGAAAAGTGAACAACTTCTAAAACCCAAGGAATTTTTACCGACATGAAAGTGCTTTTATTTCTTTCTGAGAACAGAAGATTACAGAATTATATAAAACCTTCATTTCGAAATTAAATTTGCATAGTTTTTTACATTAATTAATTTAAAAAAAACTTGGAAACCACATTACCTAATTATATCCTTTTTAAAGAAGTGAAAAAGGCTGCTTCAAATCGAAAAATAAATTGCAAAGTTAACAAGAGTTGTTATCTACAAATAAGATGGATGCAAGAGTATACACCCTTTAAAAAATATATCTGAAATTACTAAATGCTTACCTTCTTATTTTTCGAAATAGAATATTCAAGAATTTACAAAAATGCGAATAAAAGGTTCGGTTATATAAAACTGCATTTTCAATAATTGCTACGTTAGGTGAGTGAGCAATGTTATCTTACCCTAGTAATGTTCAATCAAGAATGAAGCATTTGTATTGGACCTAGCAGATTAATCGTGTATCCAAGAATGCCAGAAAGTGCAGCGCGAAGCGAGTAATTTTCTTAAAAAATCCAACGACAAAGGTTGAAAATTTTCAAAATAAGGAGACTAAGGGCAAGGCTGCAATTGCTTGATGAATTCAGTGAAAAAGGATTTCCAGAAGATGTAAGCGATAGCATGCGACCTGTAAATTCTATGAAAATAATTTAAATCAAGAGTTATGAAGGACAAAGTGCAACTTTATAAAATAGCTTTGTGTTTTATTCGATGAATATTTTCTAATGGGTCCAATATCGGTTTGAAATTGGAGAATTTCGAAAAATATCAATAATTGGATTTTTTCGAAACATTTTGTCAATTTTGGCCCACTGTGAAATTTTAAGGTGCAAGAATCAACGTAAATAACTTGCGTGGTCGTTGTAATTTATTCAGCAGTAGCCATGCGATGTTTCAATGTCCGCACTTAAATAAAAACACTTTTGTATTTTTGGCAATCTTATTTCGTTTCTAGTCCATTGTGCTACGTTCCGGAAAATTCAAAAGATTGAAGAAATGTATCCTTTTTACAAAGTAATTTTTTCTATTGATCTTTATATGACAAAAATATATGAATAAAGAAACATGAGAGTAAAGAGATATTAACACCCTTAGGAAGGATGACAACGGAAAAACGGAAGAAAAATTGCCTATGGTCTCACGCAAGGATGGCGGATCAATTATTTAGTTATTGAACAAAATTGGATGGAATATTTTCAACACACATTCTTATTTGTTCGAGAATAGAAGGCCTGCTATTATATTAACAGAACCTGAATAACCAAGTTTAATTTCATTTCTTTCTATAGTATGCATTAAATTGTGTTTTTTTGTTTTCTATTTCAATTCATGATTGTTTCATCTCAGTTTGTATCTATCTAAGAACACTCAAAAATAATATAGCTACATTAACAGTCTCTTAGAAGTTGATTCTTTTGTGACGAAGGAACATGTTTCATAAAGGAAATTAGAACTCCCGAGAAGTCGAAGTTAGTGTTGCGTAAATTTCTGTAGCTGAAATATGAAATGAAAATTATCAACAATTGGATGAACATTTGTGAACCTGAAATTTCGATCCTCTATTTTGTATCGCTTTTCCGTTATGGAGAAATATCTGCGCATTTATAGTGCTTCAAATATTCGAAATATTTATCAATCGAACGTTTTACAGCTGCATTATTCCGTACTCGTAAAAAAAACTCTCTTTAAACGTTAATAATCCTCTTCCGAAGATGAAGTCGTTAACCTACATATCCAATAAGCTAATTTTATTTCTTAGATTAGTGCAATGGTAATTGGGAAAAATATAAAATGAAATTATTAGATTTATTAACAATATATCGTTTATACATCTCTTTGATTAATTGTTTTCCTCATCATTATTGTCTTATATTAGCAAATGAGTAATTTTATATCCTAGGGTGATTGAGTAATTGAACCGAAACTAGCAATGCTGAGACTGCCATAAATATATTGCGCACAGTTAGCTTGGCGGTAGGGAAATCTTGGGCCCACTTGAAGTGAATTCCTCAATGTACTCGGTTAATAGAGTATTTAGGAGTAGAAAAAATCTTGCTTCGATTTGACATTGTGCTTTTCAACCACCTGCTGCTTATATGCAAATGCGTCATGCGCTGAGTCTAGCTGACTGCTAACAACAGCAGTTTACGCTCCGGTCGTGCCTCTACCCCACCTTCCATGCTATAACGAAAAATATGCACGGACTAGTGATATATATAACTCGATGACTCAGGGTGAATGCACTCCGAAGTACCTTTAATCTTTAGAAAGAGGGCACAATGCGCAATAACTACGAAAGAAAGTTCCCTCGAATCATCTATAACAAAGTATTTAGTTTAGTAGTTCAGTATAAAGAGTAAAACAATGCAAAATTGCTATTCAAAAATGACTAAATTTCGATCAAGAGGGATGTCTTAGATTCTAAAAATTATGATCGGCATGGATTCAAATAGCAAAGAAATGTCGTTTCTGATCAACTCTGCCGTATTTTTTCTCGTTCTTGGAATTGGTGTTTTGAATGGAAGAAAGAAAGCTTTAATGTTGCTAATATGTAATCTAACAACCCATTCATTCATCCATTGGTATCCATTGGTTTACCAGTAGTGAAGAAATATTGAAACAGTTATGTTACATTGATTTCTGAAAGGAATGATCACATTAAAGAATATGAAGAAGTTACTGTATCGATTGATAGAAAATGAGATGTTTGCGTTAATTTATTTTAGCATTTATTTGCGTGAAAGTAATAGTTCCTGCAAAAACTATCAGAATCTCTTAAATAAGCCAGTTTTATCATCCACTCGGGTTTTTCCTTAGCAAAGTGATTGGGTCGGAAGATCTCTAGGATAATGTAATTGAGGTAGTTGGTTGCGGGATATTACGAAGATTCAGATTTACTTGGATCGACATTATTCTGTGCTGAGATCAATGGAATTGAGATCCTTTCTCGTATATATTTTAATTCACAATCCAAACATGTGAAACTCAGGCTGTTGAACTGAATAAATTGGTAAGTGAAACGGTTATCTTGTGGTAAAAGTTATTATTTTACAGTAATGCTTGGCTACGTGCGTCGATATACAATGAGTACACTCAATGATATTTTACACCATTTACCGATTTATTTATCATGCAACAGATGGAACTGAAAATCATGAATTGATTTCAACAACAGAGAGAATTAAATTAGTATGAAGTTTTGCTAAGGAAATAATAAGATAATCGTTTGCTGGTAACTAATAGCAGGATTTATGTTGAATATCTTTTTCATATTTTGTCCGTTAAGCCATTAAAACATCAAAAGGCTCAGCTTCCCCCGCCGTTTGATGTCTGATTAACTATTATTATCGGTTGATAGGTAAGATTTATTATTATCGGTTATAGGTAAGAGTTGCTCTAAGAAAATTGTCCACCATTTCGTGAAACAAAGAGCTAACGAAACACTTCGTAAAGAATTGTTGCGACAAAGCAGTGATCGTTAATCGATTGCTTCAGGGTGCAATATGGAAATCATTAGAAGGTAAAGGATGATTTATGCAAGATTGAGCCATGACCAAAAAAACGAGAATCAAATCGTAAGCTAAGAAATTTTAAGATTGGATCGTAATTTGACGCTGAATTTTTCGTATTGATTCAGTGTAGGTGTGAGCTTGAATAATATTAACAGAAAACCGAAGACTGGGTCTTTATAATATAATAAACTTTATAAAATTAAATGTATGATAATCAACATAAAACATGGAAAGTCGTGAGTGGAACAATTTCAGTGTGACCAAACGAATTTTTTTAATACAGGCGCGAAATAACAACATTTCATTTTTGGCCACCTTTCTTCGATTTCACATCATTTGATTTATTATAGGGGTAATGACCGACATTCAATGATAAATAATAACCAGTTGCTCCGTGCTTAAATTTCGTACAAATAGTAACTTGTGGGAAAAAGGTATGCAAGTCCGTTTCGAGATACTTAATTTTATCTGTAATTATTGATATCTACACATCCAGTAACGACACTCTATGGGCTAATTCAAATTAAAATTCATTTTTTTACCAAATGGTACATTCTGCGTTTGAAGGTCTACTTTAAGCAGGTGTGTGATACGTTCCTTAAAATGGTGCGTCATTTATATGTTTTGATGGAGTGCGAATGGAGAACAGCGCGGGTCACCGAAAACGGATGTTTAGAAATAATATATTTAGATTATTAAAATAAATGAGTTTTATAGTTATTGCGTGACTACGAAATGCGCGAAAGGGACTAAAGCCCAAGACATATGCGGCGAGTATATAACCCGAAGAGGTCTGTGTTGAGACATTTGGGAGCCGTTTGGCAACGTTCCAAGTGAGAAGGGGAACCTGTTGCTTCCAGAGAATGACCGACGTTATTGACGGAAAGAAAGCGTATCTTCTGCATTCCCACACTCCCCTGATACTTGACTCTGTGAATTTTGCGGTTTGTCATTAACATTCTTCGAAATGTAGACACTTCGCTCTTCGCGGCCCAGGAAATTGCTCAATAATTAAAAAAATGTGCAGATCTATTTAAGAAAATAATAAATGCTACATTTACGCACTTTACCCTTTCAAATCTCTTCTACCAATTTAATCACTATCTTTAATTCTTCTCTAATAAAAGTTGGCTTTACTTTGAATGCCAAAGGAATCATTTTTCAGAGAACTTTCAAAATTAAAATGCAAATCTGTTAATATTTTACCTCTAAATTTAAGACTTTATTGAAAATACTGAAAATAAATACGAAAAGACAGTTCAAATGAAATTTTAAAGATACGAAAAGATACGAAACTGCATGTCTAAAGCACGGAAGTATAGTTTTAGAAATTACTTTCAGAAAATAAAGTTTATAAATCCATTTATCCATTCTATGCCGAGTTCCATTCTCTCAGATCACAGAAATGGTAGAAAAAACCCAGCTCAAATCGAAAGAAGAAATCATAAACATTAAAAATAGAAGCTCTAGCTTAAAGGAGATTTAAGGGTTCCCACAGCACAGTTCCCGTGCGAGTGATGAAGGGTCATATTTAATTAAAGAGATAAAGCCGATAAAAGCAATAAAACTCATTCCCAATTTCCTTAATCACAATCAAAGATAAAAAACTTCATTTTCATCATATTCCATATTTTCATTGAACATAATTCATATTTTATCTTATTTTCTTCTCACCCTTTTTATCTCTCAAGTGCAACTGAACTAAAAAAATCACCTTTGATACATGGTAATAACGGGCTCTTTCACAAAAAAATTCGATTGCTGTATATACTTGATAAAAGTGAAGCGATAGTAGCTAAACCGATATCTGGTACTTATCGGCAGATCAAGATCAGTAATTCACCGTTTTAAAGTATTGGTAGGATAGGATATTTTTCAGTAATAAATTAACTGCACTCTCTAAGCCACTCATACAAAGTTACTTCCTCTATGATTTAGTATTATGTGAAACCCTGCTGGAAATTATTGTGCTGGTAAATTCGCTAAAGAACAACGAAAAGCTATGCGCTTCGTAAATAATTGCTGCGACAAAGCAGCGATCGTTCATTTGTTACCCCATGATGTAAGATGTAAATCATTGGAGGGTTAGAGAATGGAAACAAAGGCACGATATACTTAATAAATTTAGTGAAAGTATATTCTCAGAGGATAAAGCCGATATTATGCGTCTTCCATCTTATATAAGCAAACAGACCCTCCAAGGAAGATGAGAGAAACAGATCCTAGAACGTGTCAATTAAAACATTCATTTTTCCGAGAACTATACATATGCGTAATTAATTATAGAATTAGAGTCATGATTTATGTAGATCATACTGCACGCCGCAAGCGGCTTATAAAATCTGACAAACTACTGAAGCTAACAGGTCGATAAATTTTAGGCTGTGTCAACTCGCCATCCTTGTGGATAGGTATAATTATAGCTCTTTCCCAATATCTTTAATTGGGAGATATATTTACCATCCGGCATCGAACCCGGGTCTTCCTGGTCATACTTACTATGCAGCCCAACAGGAGATGACCATCTCTAACTATGTGTGAAAATTCAAGCAGAAATATCGGATGCAACTGCCTAAAACGACGTCCTGCTTTTCACATAAATTCCTTTTTGTAGACGCCTGGTGTCGAACCTAGGACTTATTAACGGATACAAAATGGCTATTATAAGTTGATAGGACCTGATCTTAAAAAATGCTAACTTTGAAGTCCATATCATACCGGGAAGGTCCTGAAATAATACTCCATTATCCCCATCTGAAATGCATAGGGTAAATAGGTAGGCTTTCTGGGATCGAACCAAGGACGATCAAGGAATCCTAAAACACGTATTTGAAATGCATCTATAATATTCATTTACATGCCAAGTTTTAAGTTTCTATATTATCGGGAAGAGGTTCAAAAAAATTCTTAAACATCGTAACAATTATTAATTTTAGAAACCCCTGGTGTCAAACCCAGGACTTATTGGTAGCTGTGAATAGACCATAAGTCTTGTTAAGACTTGATTTCATTTGATGCAAAGTTTGAAGTGGATAGCATGCCGGGAAGTACTTAAAATTTGTTTCCGTTATCTCCATAAGAAATGCATTGAGGAATGTAAATGGCTCTCTGGAATCGAACCAAGGACAATCAGCGGAACGTTCAACAACGTATATAAAAGATATTTAAGGTATCTATCCACTTGCCGAGTTTCAAGTTTCCATCTTATCGGGAAGTGATTAAAAAAAATCTTTAAAATCGCAATGTAAATTAAACGGGAGAATATTTGCCATGACCTAGCATCAAACCAAGGATAATCTTCGATGATAATGGTTTTTGTCGGACACGCATGGCCTCCAGCGATACCTCGAATTTCAACACTCGACTTTGCCGGAAAGTGCCTCAAAAAATTTTCGAAAATCTCCGCAAATTATCTTTATGGAGAAAATCGTGACTTTGGGGCCTTCTGGAATCGAACCCATGAAACTGCGGTTCAAAGTCACCCTTTCTCTGGAGGGTACACGTTATGACCACCACGTCAAAAAAATTTCAAGTCAGAGGTACTTGGGGAACATGGTTAGAATTATGATCCCCAGTATATAGGTATATCAGGAGAAACGTCTATATGTATAATAGATAGATATGAATGAATCCGGAGAAGGAATTATATATAATAGATATCTTACAGCATTAATTGTATCTGGGAATTCATTTTCCATGTCTTCTTATGGAATTACGCATGAGCTCGAAATCAAGAATCGCCTTGATCGTCAGGGGGATGGGTTGTTTACGACCTCAAAATTTCGATAAGATTTTCACGTACTTTATCTAATTGTGCGCAATTTCTAATTGAAAACGATATTCCATGACCAAAATAAGAATTTCTATTTCATCCTCCTTCTTTTGGTGCTTGATTCGACTTTCTAGAACCATTATTTCTAATTTAATTTTGAAAAAGAAATGAATCCTGCTAAAGAAAACTGACCTCTACGTGTATTTCTTATGGAAACGTTTTGACCCGATTGGGTTCTAACCGAGGACTTTAGGGAAATAGGAGGTAGCCTATACTCTGCGCCTGGTCGACTTTCAATAATGTAGAAAATTTAAAAGTTTTGCGACTCTCGGTTCTCGAGTTTTTAGCGAACATACATACATACACATACATCCACACACCCACACACACACCCACACTCTGTTTTATATTATAGAATTGGCATAATGAAATCGTTGGAGGTACAATAGCTACGAAGTCTCCACTGTACTAAAAATTATTAAACTAAATTAATCAAAAAGCTAGTCATAGTCACCTCCGTACAGCAATATGGATGGACACTTAGGGTGAACAAACGTCAGTTCGGGCAACTTATGCTCTATTTGCACACGAATTGGACGCAGGAGGCATTGGACTAGCTGATACAACGTTTGAATCCGAGCTATATATACCTCTTTGATTTAAGCACGGCATGTGCGCGAGGACTAAAACTAAGAGCTTTATTTTCGATGCAGCTATTCATTTTCTGGGCAAGTACTTTTTGCATAAATTGATATTGTGTATGATCTTTCAAATCATAATAACCATTTATTCGAGAAGACGCCTGGTGTCGAACCTAGTACCTAGAAATTGATACCCTGATTAGCTGAGCCGAGTTGAATATTCAAATTCGTATTATAAACAAAATATTAGATATAAACGCGTCTTGTTAATCTGTACAGAGGCGATAGGAGGGATAAATTTTAAACACGCCATCACCCTCGAGTTTTTACGTAGCCCAAGAGCAGACCAACCAAGTTTCTGACCACTTCCCCGCTGAACCTCCAACCTATCCCCGCAAGTGCAATCCCAAGAAATGTTGTTGTAGCAAATAAAAAAATTATTTTTAGCGAAGCTTGGCGGGCACTGTGCAAGGTCGCCTCGGGCAGCTCGGTGCCTGCGGGCACCAGGTTGAGTATCCCGGGCTTAAGGAATTTTTAGGGCATAAGATTAAGTCGCTAATATAGCGTGGTCATATCAAATAAAGAGACTGCTAAAATATATAGCTCCTTACGCTAAGTCGAATTATAGCGATTATGTAAACAAAAAAACCGTGCTTATTAATCTTCATTTATAAAAAGAAAACAGAAATATATATGTTATTTTTTTGTAAAATAAAAATACATGTGAAGAAATGAATATTATTTGCGAAGAATAAATATACGTCAAATTTATTTTAAAGATATGAAAATTCGTTATGAATTCAGCTAATTAAATTAGTTTGCAGGACGTCACATTTTTATTTTTGAGCACATTTGTATTTCGTGATGAAATTTGTTTTACATGATCTTCGTTAATTATAGAATATATACATAATATTACTATCTATATAATTTAAAATTTCTCCGATGACAGGAGCCAACATATTGAATTTTGTAACTGATATTTAGACCCTTTTTACTCAATGAAGGAAGGAGTTCAGTCTCAAAAATAAGTCCCAGGACTTAGATTTCGAAGAAAAATACGTAGAGAAGCTACTGATTTGGGGGTACTAGCATGTGCTAACTGTGCTAAGCATAATCTGTAAATGATAGCCAAGACTGTATAAAGGATACAGAATTGAGGCATTGCATGAATGCAGGTCAAGAGAGAAAATGAAGATTTATGAACCAATGGGAATTGAATTTGGAGAGGGAAGGTTAAAGATCCACCAAAACGACGCTAAAAGAAATCAAGAGATTAAAGATCTACTTACGAAAAGAAATGCTTGTCTCAGAATGGAAAGCATAATTTGATGAGGATTTACTGCAGAAGCCTCAATGAATTTCAAGATGAAATATAAAGACATATGAATTAGAAACCAGGAAGTGCTTCTGCTATATAGGAAATTTTTCTTTTTCTCCGACGTTGATACCTTGTTTATTGAATATAGAGATGATTCTAGGAATTGATTTTGACACCGAGCTTCACAAACAAAACAGTATTTGCAAAGAAGCAAAATTTGGAACACGCCTGTTAATGAATTAGATTTAAAATCTCCGATAGCCGTTTTTGTCGGCGTTCCTCTTCTAGACTTCTAATTCATGGGTATTCCGAGAAAAATGGAAAGAACACAGAGCTCTCAATACGTATTTCAAAATTGCATTCATCGTTAGGAGTGAATAGATACCTACACTCCATCGGAAAATACAAATTCGTTTTTTTATGGTGCTGTTGGAAAGAAAAAATTGGGTTTCAATAAAATAATTAACTGATCCCTGTTGAATATTTATGTTGGTTCCTCTGAAAACAAGAAAAGACATAGCCGATATATTACGCTCAAGAAATTTCATTAACGGCTTCATTAATTCTGAAGACCTTCTCCATAGCATAGAATTCAATTTACCCTTGAGAAGATCGAGAAACACCCCGCTTTTCCACGAAACCTTTGGAAGGGCTAATTTATGCAGATTTGATCCATTCACGAGAATGATGATTGCAGAAAATAACGTTCTGAGACGGAAAAACTCTATTAACCTATGTAATGACTCATTGGGTTCCGCAAAACGTAAACTGAAATCTACATTGTTTAATTAATGATTTTTTCTTTTTCATTTTCCCGTTTCCATGCTAAATTTCCCTCGTTTCCGTTTTTTTGGTATTTCAATGTTCTTTTAATGCTTTTTAAAAATTTAATCGATATGTTATTTGTCATTTTATCAAATCACATGGAATTGGGTTCTTTTTAACCTATATGTGATAAATAAGTAATAATAATAATAATTATTATTATTGTTATTAAGTACCTTACATACTATTCAAAGAAAAAACCTTCTCATCCACAATTTGATCACAAGCATTTACGAAACTAGTCTCAATAACATTTAGATATATTTGTACTCCTTTCTCACCTGCGCATTTATAAGCGTTACGCACCCTAAAACGGACCAATCCTCCGAATCTACGATAAATCAATACATCGTTGCCATTGATGCTTTACGGCGAGACATGGAACTAAACAAAAAACATGTCTGCTCATCACTCTAAACTTACTTCTAGCTAAAATGAATCCAACTTCCAATTTTCATATTTTTTTCAAGGGATCTTCTTTAAAGGTGGGTATCTAAGTATCATTTAACTATTCATAGGCGTGTTGCATATCTTGCTTCAGGTTGGCTTTTTTTTTGGAGATAACACAAATTGCTAAAGATTGAAATATTGTCGAAAATATTCCAGCCCTTACAACAGAAATTGGGCGATGATATTATTATTACTATCAAACGAGCGTGGATTAAAAATCTGGTGGGAGTGGTTATACATTTCATAAAATTCAGGTATACATACACGCAGTCTAACATGGTCAAGTAAGATATTAATAGTCCTATGCTAATTATAGTGTGAATTGAGGAGTAAAGACAATATAGGTCAGGCATTCGGTCATGGAGGGAGGGAGACCCCTCGGAAAATCTTGCTCTGACAGAAGTCAAAAAACACATTCCATAAAAATGCAACATTATGATTCATAAACTCATGGACTACATCATCAGGAATCTCAGAAAGTCAGCTAATCTTAACAGAAATTAGGGTACAGCTGTTACAATTTATTTAAATTTGCCTTGAAGGTAGGCATTTGAGGAGGAGTTGTCTCAAATATACCTCCAGGGAGAGCGTTCCATTGACTTACTGTTCTAAGGAGAATTTAGCAGTATCAGTCCTTTGAGAGGGAGGTTCAATTTTATTACTATGAATTTTCTAATTAGGTAAGTGGGGTCTCATATTGTTCTCTAATTAGCTGTCTATGCCGTATTGCCTGTATAAGCGTTGTACGAGCTTCCTAACCGGTAAACTTTCCATTTGTTTTATAAAGCTTCCCAAACTACCTTTATTACATTTCTGTTACACTCGCAGTTCTTTTGAAATTATTCTTAACATAACGTGCGACTGTTCTCTACACCATCTCATCTTCTTTAATAAGTCCTATTGATTGCGGATCTCTAACCGTTGCGCCGTATTTAATTATTGGCCTAACTAATGATTTGAACGCGATTGTTTTGAGTTATTGATATATGTGATGTTCAAAATTTGGATCAATGAGGATGAGGTTTTATTAAAAATAGATTGAATTCGTTCTCTCACGTTGGGAGATCAAGTTTGCATTAATTTCTACAAAGCCATCTTGCCGCAGCTCATATAAATTTATCACAAAACAAAGAATTACGAGATCTATGATAAAATTTGAGATGGTAGAACATACGTATCTGATTTACATCCGGTATTGGGAATACTTTCTTCGATGTATCCTCGAATCAGCTTGCCCGTATAATTTCAGAGAATTCAGGAAATCTACTAAAAAAACTCGCTTCGTAGTTTTATAAAATAATTCGGATGTTCTCAAAATGAGAAACGGAAGTCAAATGAAAACAATACCTTGGCCAAGGGCGTCGCCAGGGGGGGCAGCTGCCCCCCCCCCCTCCCCGCCCCAGGAGACCCATTCGTAATTTGGTTCGGGAGGTGTTGGAGAAACAATTTTTAGGCACGAGCGTATTTGAAAAGAATTTAGACCCAAAACAAAGTCAAGTGTTGGCACGTGTAAACACCAGTGTTGGGAAAAGTACTGATAAAATGTAACTGGGCTCAATTACAATTAATCTGTCAAATTTGTATTCAGTTACAATTACAAATCAGATTTCAGAAATTCATCAGAAGCTGGGGAAATGTAGATAAAAGTATAGCTTCCTCATCGCTTTTCTTTTTGCAGTAAAGTATTTGTTTTATTGTCATAATCTGCAGTTATTTTACCTTCATTATGTACCCTCAATCAGGCAGCCTCACAGGGGTAGTATTGCTATCTCTAGCGCCCAAAAGTGAAGCCAAAAAAGTGAGTGACAATCGGAGAAAGTTGGGCCATTGTTTTCCAAGCGCAAAAAACGGGTACTTTTTTCAAACAAAGTACAGTTAAAGTAGACCTATGGCAAGTAAAACATCTAAACGGATATTAATAGACGTAGAACTAAACTTACTATCAGATAATTTTTATTTCACTCATATTGGTGGATTCCAATTACAAGCTATAGCTTCTCAAACTCGATGGACTATACTTTTTTTACAGACAATAGTGCTAAATCGTTACAAATAGCAATATGTAAATATATAATTTTATGTAATGAATAAGCAGAAAATCTACTAATCTTTGCATGAATATTTTGGCCCCATTTAGGCACGCATTTGCATCCTATTTGCCCGACGGCTAGTGGGACGAATAGGACGGTGCAGTTACATCAAAAATCGTTCCAGCACCGAAATCTTTGAAGCCATCAGGCTGAAAACGAAACAGATATAAGGTATTCCGCTGGTTATGAGTTTAGAATATTTTAACAAAATCAGATGGATAAATCGACGATTTTCCTATTCACCCCCCTTCACCCTATCGAATAAATCCAGGAAACGACACAAAACATTTTAAAATACTGGTCATTTTATCTAAAGTTAATTCGCATCACTTGGCTCATATAGTGTAATTGAAAAAATGACGTAAAAACTGCTGCCTGTCGAAACTATGGTAAATTTTATCCTAACATACGCCATTCTGCTACAAGTCAAATGCAAATGAGGAAGCATAGATATGCTACGAATGCTAGATAGGCATACGAAACGCTTCGATGTAATCCCTCGAGTTCGCAATGAAATATGCTACGCATGATTGCGGTTTGAATGTCACTCTTTTAGAAAATGTCGAAAAATGAGTGACGTAATTTCATCAATAGGTCTAATTTATGATAAGAGTTTACACATACCTATTTTCTTTCATATTTGAAGGTACCAACTGAGCTCCATTTAGTGATGAGATAAGCCGATATTCGAAGTACGGTGCCATCACCAACGCCATCAGACACAATTCGAGGTTACACATGATCCTTGACTCCTTCCTTAGCTTCAATATTCCGCAGGGACCATTTCACTCCAAGTTAAGTTCTAAGAAAATATGCAGTGATCCATCACGTAAGCTTACCATGATTTTTTAAATAATCCAAGTAACGGGTGAGTACCTTTGAGAAATTCCATGATGCTGGGCGAAATATCTTTTCTGACCAAACTAAACCTTTGTTTATAAAATCTTTGCAAAATGCCACACCACAGGTACGCTTGGAATCGATGCATCCAGCTATAGATAACTAACTGTCTTTCAAGAATTCCAACAGAGTCAATTAAAAAGGATGCGAGATTCCTCAAAATATACATGCTCCATAACTGCTAAACTCTCGATATACGTATCGCTACACCATTCGCACAATGACTCTCTCTCTCTCTCTGAAAAGAAAAGCTCTCCTTACGCAAACCAAGGCGATGAATATAATTCGGTTCTAGCCAAGAGACGAAAGCTGTTTAAAGGTTTTTTAGGACGGGTTTAAAATATTTGTGGAAAAAGTACTCTCCTTCATTCTGCATGATGGATTTCCACCATATCTCGCCCGATTCTGTGAATTTTATGTTTAAAGGTTGTTTTTGAGTTGAAAGACTCATCGATAAGGTCTCGCAGTAGAAAGCCTGAATGGTTTATGAACGGTATAATGGTTCCCTAAACAAAGGTATTTGAGATTCTTAATCAGCTAGGTACGTCCGTAAAACTTTTCCATCGCTATGCAAATTTTTCCGAGAAAAATGAGAACACCTGCTCTATTTGTCGTCGCTAGTGGCCTTCAGCGAGGATTTTTTTAAATTTGGATATTTCCTATCCCCTAAATTGATTGCAAAGTTAACCACAGCATATATTCTTTAGTAGGTAAAAGGGCGAATTCTTTTTGACTGATTCAGCAAGAAGTTTTAAGAAAATTTATGACAGCATCAGCGCATTAATAATTAAGTATGACGTTATCTCAGTATTTTAATTACAATAAAACAAGTCAATGGGCACTTGTTAATGCAAGAAAGAGAATAAAGGCTTCCTTTTTTTCGATGATTGGACTATTGTGAAAAGTGCGAAGCATTTGTTCTCCTTCTAACTTATCCTTTTTAGCAATGTCAACTAGCGAGAAGCTAAAAAATTGTAATACCCAAAGTAACGTTGCCGTTCTGACCGTAAGCCATTTTAACAGTTTTCAATCGTTCTCGGAGAGGGAGCAGACTCCTCCGAGAGAACGATGGCGGAAAGGAGAGCCTGCTTTCCTCTTCGAAGTGTTTACTCTTGAGTTAATTACACGCTTTCGGCTTCTCTCCTTTCCCCTTCCCTACGAAACGACCGACGGTCGGCGTAGCTTATGACGCATACCTTCTTGTTGCTTTTATTCTTGAATGGCAAGGGAAGCTCACGCGGAAGTCGGGATTTCTATGAAAATGCTAGATATCCGATAGTCGACAGTCAACCCATGAAACTTGGGAATAATTGAGCTCTTTATTGTTTGTAGCGGTAACTGCATCGTTTCTGTTCACTATTATTCTGTGATTGTTATTCTAAGTTGTTTTTGCGATGAAAGACTCATCGATAAGCGAGCTGGAGGTTTCGTAATAGAAAACGTGAATGGGTTCTGAACGGTATAGGGGTTATCCAAACAAAGGTATTTGAAATCCTTCCTCAGCCATGCACTTCCATTCAATTTTTCCATAGCTATGTAAAGTTTTTGTGGGAGTTTTCCGGGAGAAATGTGATCTGCTTTGTTTGTCGTCGTTGATGGCCTCCTGCTAGGAATACCTTTAATTTGGATTTCTTCTATTCCCTAAATTTAGATCAGTGCGATCAATTGCGATAACGCAACATATATACTTTGATTGTCTATGGAGCGAGTCCTTTTATGAATTCCAGTGAGTCCTTTTATGACATTCCATCAGCAAGAGCCACTAAATGAAGTTCGAGGACTCTACGATTCTTCATAAAGAAAAAACGTTTTGGAAAAGAATTACCAAAGAGTCCATAGAAATCCAATCGTCGGATAATAAATTCAATCGAGACAATGGTTTCCAATTACCAACAACATCGAAACCAATCATAAAGAAAATAGGTGAGGGGAAGGCCCGTCAACAAATCAGGTGAGAGGAGCCCCGCCGGCCTCCCTATATAAGTAAGGCCAAAACCTGAGGAACGACAACCCTGAAGATGGCTGCGGTGACAGTGGCCGAAACGTCGGTGTTACACCACGAGACGACCCGGTTAGAAGGCCGAGAAAACTTCATCCAACTGACAATTCACCGGGAAAGCCTGAAGTCTTATCCAGGTATTTATTTGGTCAATGGTAGGTATCTGGGGGTTATAACTTTTTTTCAAGTAGAAATTTGGAGGGTCTCCATCCTAATCCAGACCCTTAGCTCGCCTTCGCAGATACTGAGCACCCGACCCTCCCCTCAGGGGGTACCAAAAAACACTGACCGCTTGGTATGCAATTTAAAAAGTTATAAACAATTCAAATTAACAATAATTTATTTTCTTCGTCGTCTCACTCGTCCAAAGTGATATACAAACGTATTTTGATTGACGTTCTACGATAAAAATTAAGATTTTTCGTGATTTTGCTAGAAATAAGCCCGTTGACACACGGCAACGTTTCTTAGTCAGCTCAGATAAGCGGGTGCTTTAAATAGCTCACTGGCCCACTTGGTTTGGTTTGCTGTCTTATTATGAACTAGCTGAGGTACCTGTTGAATCTCAACGGGGGTTGGGTTGGGTTGGGGGGTAAGGATTTCTAGATTTTTGCTAGAAATCCCCCCCCCCCAACCTAGCCCAAACCTGGGGAAACGTTGCCGTGTGTCAACGGGTCATTTCTAGCAAAATCACGAAAAATCTTAATTTTCATCGTAGAACGTCGATCAAAAGACGTTTGTATAAGTTGATTTTGGGGTCCTTGTATTCGTATTGGCATTCATTGATGTACGAGGGTAGGCTGAAAAGTAATGCAAACATGCTTGTAGAACGCGAAAAACATGAGGTACAAAAGCGTGCCTTGTAAGTATCATTTCTCGTTTACACGGCTGCGCAGATTGAAGTCCTTGCGTGTTTCCAGTATATTTTGAGCAGCGTAAATATGGAGACGTATTTTAGCGCAATGTCAACGAGAGTTAAACTACGTGCTGTTATCGATTTTTAACTGCCGAAAAAGTGACTCCTACAGATATTCATCGTCGTTTAAAGGGTATTTTTGGTGACGATGCTGTTGATTGGTCTACTGTCAATCAAAGGTTACTAAAATATCATGGTTGTGAGCCTGGAAAAGCCATATTTGTTAAAGAAATGTGACTGACTGAACTTTGACTGTATTTTGGGATGCTCATCGAGTTTATGTGTCCGATTATCTGGATCGAGGCGCACCGGTAAATTCTTCTCAGTACATAGAGACTCTAAAACAACTCCAACGTCCAGTTTGTTAAGTAAGATGCAACCTGGAGTCGATAATGATTTGATAATGACTTGCAACATGACAACTGCTACGCACATCTCGCGCGCAACTGATGTGGCAATGAGAACGCTGAAGTTTGAACCGATTCCACACCCTCCTTATTGCCCCGATCTTTCACCTTGAGATTTTTATTTTTTCCTATACTCCAGAGACACCTCAAGGCTAATCACTACACCACAGACAATGAGGTGAAAGCAGCTATCAAATCCTGTATTCAAGAAAATTCGGAAGAATTTTTCAGTGACGGAATGAAAAAACGTATTACACGTTGGGAGAAATGTGTTAATCTTAATGGTGACTATATTGAAAAATAAACAAAATATTTTTGTTTGAGAATTTTTCTTTAATTCACTTTGTGCCCGATCTCGCTATTTCTTTTCGTTCTCGTTCTACGAGCATGTGTGCATTACTTTTCAGCCAACCCTCGTAGTTTAATGCGGAATAGCCATATCGGTTGCTAGTACATATTACATTAAAAAATTAATTTATCATACAAAATTATTAATTAAAATTACACAAAAATCTCATAATGGATAAAAGTACACCCAAAAAATAAATTTGGAAACCATAGGGCGGGTACTAAATCAATTCATAATGGAAGATTTTTAAAACAATCGGCCCATATTTTATGGACCTGGTATAAAACGAAAATTATTCTTGCATAATGTGATCTAAACGCTAAGTAATGCAATGGTAATGGCAAGAACGAATTGCTAGCAAAATAGCACCATCAGTGAATATCTCAACCACAGCAAATCATTATATATGTGATACTACGAAGGAAAGTATAGGAGAGAACATTCGTCAGCGTAAATATAGTAATAATATAGTATTAAGTTATTATTTCCAAAATAATTGTTGATAGGGAGTGACAATTTATCGCTCACATCTTATTTGTAACAAACTCAAAATGTTTCTCTAATTATTTGAAAGTTAACACATTTTAGCTGTAAGTGTTAGAAATAATTTTGGAAAGCAATGAATCACTGAATCGCAATTCGAGTTACAAACGTTAATCCTCGCGCTGTCTTTAACCTGATGTGAGACAGTATATATAGGCGAACGCTCCACTCTGTCTTAGCTGGTCCGATGCCTCTTGCGTCCACTCGTGAGCCAATCCTGTCAAAACATTCGCCCGAACTGACGCATGTCCACCATATGTGGTCGTGCCTTGCTGTACAGAGGTGACCTTGACCAGCTTTTTACCTATTTTAATCGGAGTAATAATTAAAGTTGAAACTACCCTAATGATCTTCAAACGACGACTTAACCGGAGGAGTAATTTACGCTAGTGATGTGCTCTGCTGTTACTTCTTCGTTACTTCAAGTGGGTACTAGCTACTTTTGAGTGGTCACTTAGGTAATCGTTACTAGTGTGACGATCCGGATCTTGTTAATTGTGGAGATTGTGAACGAATAGTTACTTCGGTTCTTATCTTCATTTATCAAAAGATCGCATTTGAGATCACCGTAGGAAATTGCCAGAAGGTAAGCTTAATGGATATTTTTCTTCAGTTTGACTATTTATTTATTTTCAGTGCATAATTACTGAAGTAAATTCAAATTTCACACTAGCATTTACAGAGCTTATGACTCAATAATTGCTTTCACGCATTTCACCTAAATGCTTTAAAAAAATACTGTCAACTATGAATGAATGAACTACTTGTTTTTCAATTGATTTTTGTTGATATTGTAGTACAGTGGCGGAAACAATTATCGCAACACCAGTTGGCTTCAGAGCGCGGATTACGTGGAAACTAACTGAAATCACTCTAACTCCGACAATTCGGCAACTCTGTATAGAGGCAGTAAAACCGGGAATATTCAAAGTCCACACGAATGGAAAATAGACTTTTAGTATCGTATATATATGCAGACATTTAAGACTCGCCTTCGCGAAACTTCCAAGTAGTGCCTTTGCCTCATTGTCTTCATTTATTGCCATTTATTATTCAAAGTTAGTCGTGATAAAAATAGTTGTGTAGAATGTCATTATAATACACTAGGAGATAGTTACAAACCAGATTGTTTGATAGCGGAATATCAGACGATAAAATGAACATTTTGAGGAATTATTTCGCGAATTAAAGGTCTAAATACTAGAATTGTGATGGAATAGAATTCTTGCATAGAGAATTCAACACTTAAAAATTCGAATTCAGAAACCACTAAGATGCGTCCTATTCTTACCTTTCTATTTTCTCTCGAGCAGTGTAGTTTTCAACTGCATAAGATATTTAAATATACCTTCGATGAATCCAATCTAATCCGTGTGTTGAAGAAGTTCAACTTTCCCAAGAGCTTTTTAGCAATTAACGTTTTGACAGGAATTGTCATCACTATTATTAACTTTCAAATAGTGGAATCGGTAATCAACAATTTTCAGCTCTATCACGATATATGTAATAGGGAGTAATATTTGTGTAATAACAAATGGTGTTTCTCATGAGACATCAATGCACTTTAACCATACTGACTGAAAAAATATAATAAATTGCAACGGTATCACATCTCCATTGATGTTAAAGTCATTCATCACACCTCTCATATGATTTTCCTCTTCATTGAGAGTATTTCTCTACAACAGTTAATTTCAATCTGATTTTACCAGAGCTGTAATATATTTGATTAATGAGCTAGAGTGCAATCGAAATTAGGTTCCATTATATACCAATAGTTGGAATCTCAAATGCAAATGTAAACTGATGATTCGAATGTCTGATAATTAATCATTAGATATTCTGTCCTCGCCTCCTAGTGTAAACATAATCACACACTTTCGACGAAATACATGTGCCCCACAGACTTTACGCTGTAGAATGGAGCTTTCTTTTGTAATTACTTTTTGCAGTATAATATGACTTGTATAAATATAGAAGAGGCCGGTATTCACTTCTCTACTTTCTCCGTAGCGATGGATAAAATTTTCCGCTTCCAATTTGACCATCTTGATTTCCGTATGTTAAAATACTTCTCAAGGCTACTTAGATCCATATATTATACGCCATACTCAGCTATTGTTCGCTGATTTTACTAAAATTTGTGTGCACTTTACGGACTCTTCCGAAACACTCCAAACCCCCTTTCCCTCCATGAAGACCGTAGTTTTAATGTCGTTTACTACGTTGTTTTGCGGTTTAGATGCGAATATATTAGAGAATAGAGCGAACATACGCAGACAAAGTTATTCTTTAATTCAGCAATAGAAATAGTTACTAATACCCACTTAAATAGGCAAAAGGGTATGCATGAGCTTAGCCCCAAAACATAGAAAACTTGCAATGGTGAAAAAGAAAAATTCACTTAAAAAAAGATAAAGGTTATTCGAAAAAGGGAACCATGTTTTAATGTGCGAACTGAGAGATCTAAAAACAATAATAGTAAATTGCAAGAGCTTACGTAATAAACAGGTGGAATTCTTTAACATTACGATGAGAACTTGCGCGGATATCATACTAGGAAGAAAGATGCTTAAGCGAAGATATTACTCAAAGCGAGATATTTCCCCCGATTATATGATATACCGAAAATATGACTATGTAGATCTAGCAGTAAAGTTTTATAGCAGTATGGACTCATTTAATTAGTAAGCGCGATATATTCGTAGAAAATAGCAGGAGCGAAATCATTTGGTGCTCGATTCAAAGACAAAACGGAAGTAAGATTAATGTTTGATCTTTGTGTCGTCCTCCCGATGAAAAAATAGGTTGTATTGTTGATTTATCCGAGGCCATACATAAAAATGGAGAGAAAATAAAAGATCCAATCATCGCTGTAGGAAGAGATTGTTACCTAACCAATATTCATTGGGATAATCTAAAATTCTCCAGCACTAGCAGTGGGAAAAAGAATTCACGAAATACATCTTACTTCTTCGTTGCATGCTTTAGATCAGGTAAATATGACGAAAACTCGAACGAATCGTGCGAGGCAAGGTATCAATTTAGATTTACTAGCCACTTCCAAACCACAAATAATAACTAGCCTCGCTGTAGCTGACAGTATAGTCAGACCATGATGTCATAATGGCAGGGATGAAAGTAGTAGAGGTTAGATCTCTTAAGCCGATAAAGCAAGTGTATGTAATTTGCAAAGCAATTATTTCTGAGTTTAAGGTTTTATTTGAACGAAGGCTTGGATAATTTTTTACGCTTTTCGGGTGAAAATACAGTAAATGATAGTTGGGTAGAGTTTCTACGAATAATCAAAGTATATTTAGTTAAATGTGTTCCTTCTAAACAGTAGGTGAGACGAGGAAGAAGTTTGAATCGTTGCATAGGAGTCATTCACTCGCGATTGAGAAAACTTAAACCGTTCGGTGAGATCCATGAGCTTGGTGATCAAAACTATAGAGAAGTGCAAAAGCTATTTGAGGAAGGATCACGAAAAGAATACCAGATCTCGAACCCTGTTAAAATCACTAATTGGCGATTAGAAAGAAATTTGGTCATAAGTGCGTGAGACTCGTGCTGTTCAGTTTTCTATGCCTAGCTTTATAAGAGAAGAGGGAATTGCCTTAAATAAATCGGCAGAAATAGCTAACTTACTTAACCCGTACTTCCAGAAATGTTTCTCATTAGATGATGGTCGAGTTAACGATTTTACTTCGCGCATTGATTCGGAGACGATTTTCATAGAGATATAAGTTGATGCGAGTGGAAATTCACTGCAACCGATTGATAGGAAATTCTATCGGAATCAATTAATTAATTAATGTCCCGATGTCGTGGAAGAAATTAAACGTCACTCTGGGGCCTAAGAATGATCAGATTATTATGGGTAATTTTCGTAAACTTCGAATTTCTGTAAAATAACGGAGCATATTATACCAAGCTCTATTATTCAGTTTCTTACCGTAAAGATAGGAATCGTTCGGATCCAACACGGATTGCATAAAAGTAAATCTTGTAAGACCTACCTAGAGTTTTTTGTAAATGATGTATATAAAGCGTAAGGATGTTAGATATCATCCAAAAACGTTATTTCCACGCAGCAACAAATTTCGCGACAACCCTTAGTGTTAGTGCGCCACACTAAATATCTAAGTGTCACGTTTAGCTGTAGTTTATCTTAGAAAGAACATATTAGAGATGCGATAGGAAAAATAAATAGAATGCAAAGATTAACTAGTAGATCGTTTAGGGGATGCTCATGGTGTTTCAAAGAAAAAAAATCTCATATTCCTCTTATTTAACCTAGCCAAACGAGAAAATACTGTTTCGCGATTAAACTGGTATTTACTTTTATATTACAGTTCGTGTACTGCATTTGTTTAATCGGTTGTATTCGATACGATTTGTGCAGAATTGCCATGATAAAACGGTGAGTGTTACTCAGATGATTCAGTACGCGGGATGGTAATCATTAAGAGATAGAAGACTAATTCAAAGGATAAATTTACGAAGTAAGTTAAGAAAATTAGGTTCTCAAATAATGCAATTGATGTAATGCGACCTCCCTGTTGATGTGGGCCGCTCTGATACTGCGAGGATGAATAGAGAAATAAATACTAGAAGGAATCGTATCAAGAATTCATTTTTTCGCGCATGATACGCGAAAGAAATTGATTAGGAAAATAGAGTTAAGGTGCCTGTACCCTCTGCCACAGGCCGAAAGGCGGATTGAAGGGTTCTTACATAGACATATTTTTATGGTGTTTTTGTGCTGTCGACATTTTAACTCAATAATCAGAATATATCGTATTTAAAAAAACAACATATAATTTAAGAGGAAAAATTCATCCGTCTCCGCTATGATTGGTCTTCGGTTTCCTTCAAAGTAACTGGGTTGTCCAAATTGTTGTGCTACTTCCAAAATACTTACGTTTCAATATCATCTCCTAAATCACTACTACTAATTTATTTCATCTCACATTCACTAACAGTTGAATGAAAGTTTAATTAACCTTCCTTTGATTTCAAAAAACTCTCAAAGGCACTGGAAATCAAAATTTACAATGATAAAAACCTTACAGCTAGAGAAATAATGAAAAAGTAATAGAAATTTGCCATGTCAAAACTGGAAATCCAAATATCATTGAGGATTATTATTCATCATTATTATTCAATTATTCATTTTACAAACTAAAATCTCAAAAAGGTTTTAATTTTGCCACATAACCGTGAACATATCCTAGTTTTCTATCCATTTTATTTTCTTTAAGAATGTAACATATCTTCTATCATATAGCGTGCATGAATATACCGGCCTCTGAAATGTAGACATTTTTTCGCTCTTTCTACTGTCTATGACTAGCTCCTCCATAGAAAAATCCTGGCTGCGCCCCTGCGACAAAGCAATCATTAATTATCATCTGTATATTCATGTCCACATTCGATAGAATCCATAGATTCTTACACGTAGATGGTTATGAAAAAAATTTCAGCTCCGACATAGACTTCCATCCCCGTAATGTTACTCAATTTTCATGTTTTTAAGAGAAGGAGACTATTTAACATAAGTTAGAGCAAGTGGAAAGTATTTATATGTATTCGTATTTCTCTCAGACTCGGTAACGGTGTGCACATATGCACTATGATTAATAATCGAGAATTTCATTGGAATCAAGAAAAATATAGGATGGTTAATAATATATCCATTCTCCTTTATATGATTCAGCCTCCGAGACATAGAGTTAACCACTTCTTTATTGGAATTCGCTCCAGGTGAGAAGATTTAATAACCGACGGAAGCTCTTAGAAAGCTTTATCGGTTCAGAACCTAAAGACAAAGTAAATGAAATTTTAGTGCAACCAAAGACCTAATAGCGATCTCGGAGAAGCATCGACAAAACGTTACAGGATAGGTATTTTTCTTCTGCAACATTCAGAGTATTTACCCCTAGAGCTTTTTCAATGGTTAAATTAGAGAATATTCCTCTGCCACTATTTTTCCCAACCAAAGCACGTAAAATCTTATAATCAGCATCCACTATAGCCATTAGCACCATTGGAAAAGTTTTTTTTATAGCTAAAATGCAGATAGCCACTGTTAGCTGGAGCTGTTATAACAAAATTCTTGCCATTTATGTTAAGAAGATGGGTGGGAATGTTCCACATAATCCAAAATTGTTCTGATATCATTAACCATTTTTATTTGATATGCGTTCCTCTGTCACTCTTGTATTATAGCTTCTATAACTATATTAAATTACTGAATTAAAATATTGTTACTGTGAATTAAAATACTAAATTATTGAATTAAAATATTGTTAACTAGAAATGAAATGTATATTGTTATATTTTAGTGCTTCTTTTATACTTTTGATATTAATTTTGAACTTTACTTAAACCTCTGTAAAGGGTATTAATAAACTATATTCTATTCTATTATGCACAGTGCTTACACGCAGTCAATAACTGTATGGTATGAATAGGAATCGCCTATTGCCAGAAGTTCAGAAGAAATAATTAATTTTTGTTTCTATTTAGTATTACTATTTTTTTCAGAAAATTACTGTAGAAATTAATGGGCTTTGTTGCGTGGTTCACTCTAACGTTCAGTTAAAAAACAAAAAAGACAAAAAGTGGACAAGCTGGTTGATCAACCCGAAAATAGAGATACCAGGATGATATGTCTTATAATTTGCCTCATTTCAAAGGGAAAACCACTCTCTGGAGTGAACTAATCATGAACACAGAGGCAGAGATGACAAAGACTTTAGAGATGACATAACTTAATGTTCAAGTTACCCCGCATTGAGTGTCCCGCATTTGCCAGAATGATTATCAAATGATTTTGATAGTGTATCATCTCTGCAGACCTCATTGTCAGGATTTCTAGAAGGAAAAATCAGTGATCTAGGATTCGACAATATCCTGCATTCTAAAAGTCAGGATATACCATATAAAATTATTTTAACTCATATGTTTCAAAATAATACTTTAATATTACCCAAACCAAATTTTTGTATAATATTTTTTAATAAATCATTTGAGCGGAGTATCTGTCAAATTAATTACTATATAATTATAAATAATCAAATTAAACTGGCTCTGAGTTTAAATTATTTATTTAAGTTACCATCTCCATACAATTATAAGTTCATCAAAGCCAAATCTTTGCATGCTAAAAGATAAATCTTATCAAAGACAATTTGCTAATTTTTCTCTTCTTGATAAACACTCTTTAAACTTTTTAGTTATCACTGGTGAATTTTGGGTTATGATGGTTTGAAATTCTTGTTGGCTCATTCTGAAGTATGATAAAAATTTGTCTTCATCATCTACTTGCTCTTTGTAGAGCATGTAGAATTCTATTTTTTTTTCTTTTTAAATTCATAGAATGCACATCAAATCTTGTTTTCCTTATTTGCTCTAATTAGACACAATTCAATTTTTTTCCTCCCTCTTCTTCTTTTCAACTAAAATTGCTACCACAGCTTATTCTTCAACCAAAAAGTTTGTAAACATGCATAAGTAGATTCATTTTGCATTCAACTTTCTGGATTGTTGGCAATGGTAACTTAATTGTTGTATGATGTGAAAACTTGACTCTGTGCTGTGTCCACCTCGTGACATGCTGGATACACTACTTGTTGGTATCTGTGAACATTGCTTTATGTGTAACTTCAGATGCCTATCAAAAGTTCACTAGCAGGTAATGTAGATCCGTAAAGTATAACAGCCCACAAAGAATATTTCATAAAGGGTAACATTTGCACAGGACTTTAAGTATCTGTTCGTATTTAAAGATGGATATGTACTCTTCATTCCTCATGGAAATTATACGTGGTAGTTCCATTTTCAATAATTTCTTTTCTTCTCGAGTATGAGATTTTTTGAACTGTGCAGAGATATTTAACCTAGAGAAGTTTCTATTTAAAGTTTTAGTTTTGGTTTTTACTCCTCTGAAACCAGTAGAATCATAATAATATCACAAATAATCCTTTTCTCTTCCCACACTTATATTCTCAACTTTAAAAAAGTCTTTGTTCCTCATAATCTCTCTAATGTAAGATCCCCTCTTTCATGATGAATTTCTGTCTGAAGTATTCTTAAATCATCATAAAATAGAATGAAGTTGATGAGATTGAAAACTTCATCAACATCCTAAACTAAAACCAAAATAGTAATAGACTCATATGTGATTGGTAGTAAGAGCTCCCCAGAAGAAGCCAAATGAAAAATTACATTAAGTTTTTACTATACGTTTGCAGTTTATTGGATTCCTAAAAAAATAATCTAGGACTTAACAAATAAATCCAAAGGCTGACAATTTAGTACATAACAATTCATGATTAACTCTGTCAAAAGCTTTGCTAATATCAGTGTAAATTAGATAATTCTCTTAACCAACTTGAAAAGCACTATAACAAATATAGCATGAAATTACATTATGTTCATAATATTGGATCAGCCTTTCATAAAAGTAAGCCATTCAAGAACTTAAATAGAATTTAGAAGAAGGGAGACCATTTCATGAGGTAAGGATTCAAAAACCTTTGCCAGAGATGACTGAATGGCTGTTAGTCAATATTTTTTGTTATTTGATTTTTTTCCTGGTTCATATTGAAAGAGAAAATTAAATGTACTGAAAGGAACTTGCACAGAAGATAAATGAGTTGTATCAAGATTTACTTGGCAAGCAGTAAATCATGGTAAAAAATAATATATATTGTTCTAGCTTGGCAGATAACATGCATGATTTTTCCAAAATGGCAAAATGATTTCTAACTATATAATGATCAAAGGGGATGACATCTTCACCATTTCATTTCTTAGCACTTACACAGTCCCTGAGCAAAACAGTGGCCTTTGCCAATGTTTATGAAATGTCTTGATGAGGCTACACAAATTCATTATTAATAATTCATTATATGAAGCAATGGGCATCAGCCATCAGCCTACCCATACAACACAGTCCGTTGAACATCGGTTTAATTAACATATAATGTACGTATAACAGATCGTGTGAAAGATGGTTCCGTGGGTATAACTAACGTACAACTTGGGTATAAATTGGGGCGTCATGTCCGCGCTGTGGCGTATAACCCCACCGGAGTGCTGACGGTAGTGACATCTGTCGGCAGATGTCTCTACTATAACTCGGCCACCGCTGTAAGTTACCATGGCTACCGCTAGATGGCATTACTGAGTAATATTTCGATCGCTTGGCGGTACTTCGTATTAGCCATTATATATACTAGCTTCGTATTACTCTTAATTAGTTATACATTATAATTACATTCATTATTATTAAGAAATGACGGAACGTAAACGAATAGTTGAGATATGGATGGGAAAATTAATTCATGAGAAACATTGACTAAATTTTCAATAAACTTTTTTATTTAATAACATTAACAGAACAAAATATGCACAACATCACAGCTGCATAAGATGGGCAGCAATTCCTCCGCTCTAGAAACAAGAAAACTTCATGATATTTTTAAATCAAAGCAATTAATCAAGGAGAAACTGCACCTTCACCTCACTCGACTTCATTATCCATTGTGTTTCGTTCAAATAAATATACAGTACACGTGGAAAATGAATTAAAGAAACAAGAAAAATTCATGAAAATCTTAAATCAAAGCAAATAATAAAGGAGAAACCACTGTAATCCTACCTTGCGAGATGATAGGTAGGTTTCGTCCAACACTTAATTCCTGCTAGCACTATAGCCTGGAAACAAGATCAACGAAAACGAAATCAATGAAAGAAAGCATTAAATATTATGCATTAATGTGAAGATTAATACAAACCATCGATAGAATATATGTAAATTATATATAAAGATTAAGTATGATACGAACCTGCAACGTAAAATGTTCTCTTTAAACTGCAAACTAGATATACTTTAGGCACGGCAGCGTCCAAGACACCAACAGAATGCTAATGGCCGCCAACTATCAAATTTGTGCCGTTTGCGCCGTTTAGGCCAGTTTGGGCCCAATCTCAAATTTGCTTTACGCACAGCGCTGCGATGCGGAGACTTAGCTAATTAACTTTGGGAAACGGGGGACGGTGGTTATACGCATTTCAAACTGAAATTATACCCCGACTTCTGACGGCTTACGGGTTCCCATAATTATACCCATTGCATACGTATAATTTGGGTACCGTGCTGTATGGGTATCTACCTATGAATGCAAATGTGTGGCTCTGGAAAGATAAAGTCTCCACCGGCAATGTTTAATTTTGGAAATGAACCTGGATAGGTGCAAATTCTGTAGCAGATATTTTTATGAAAATTAATTTATAGATCTAATAGTAGTAATGTCATATGTAGCCAGTATAGCAATTTATAAATATATTATGATTGAAACATGAATGTTAGAATGGATAAATAATAAATGTCATTAATTGTTTTCATCCTTCAATCTAGTAATAATATACTAACCAAGTCTATTCATGAAAGATAATTTTTATAACATAAAAATGTATACAATGCAGGGTATCAACCATAATATTTTTGGAAATATATAATAAGTGACTTCGCTTAAAAAGGTCTGCACCTAGGTAAATGCTCAAGGAAGAATGGACATAAAAAATGTTTGCCAAGACCCAGACTGAAACCAGGATCTTCTGATTGCCAGCCGGCCATTTGCTCTGCCAATTGAGCCAACGACACAGTTCACAACATATCCTGGCTCAATAGCTCAATTGGGATAGCAACTGAAAAGTAATGGAGAGTTCCAGGTTTAAAACCCAGTCTTGTCAGACATTTTCATGTCTGTTCTTCTATGAGAGTTATATTATAAGTTCCAGTTTTTGTTTTGTTTTACTCAGAAATTATAATTTTGGTTTGTTTCTGGTTTACTTCAGGCAAACTCAGGTAATGGAGTGTTATGATGTTCTAACTGAATTGCTAATGAACGGATTCAAAGATTAAGTAATTGATATTCAACTATCGGAAGAAACTTCAGTATCAAGTGGTATAGAAATGGATCCTGTATAAATTTAAATAAGTTATCAGATAAAGCATATTAGTTGTATTCCTTTCTTTATTAATACATCTCAGATTGTGTTTAAATCTTAGAATGATTGTAAACTAAACTTTATAGACATGTGTTAAAGAAGTTTGCTGGTACATTCTTAGTTGCAAGTTATTGTAATTTGAGCTGTACTTATCTAAAATATTTAGTTAGTTTGAAGATAAGAGAATAGCTGAAGTATTTGATGTTACTCATTTTTTATTTACTTTTAATGGAGAATTAAAATGATTCTGATGATCTAATAAGAGGATACTACAAAAACTGATACAACTAAATAAATTATTGCTATCTTCAGAAAGTTTTGTATCGAGATTTTGTACAATACTAGGAAATAATAATAGTAAAAACCATCTTTCCAAATTGTGGATAAAACAATTTATTTCCATCATATTCTTTCGAGTACTTTTCATATATTATTGGTGCAATATTATTATTTATCAGTGTAAACTTTAATATGTCATTTCATCATGATTTATTCCTATAAAATGTATGTATCCATATTATTATATATATATATATACTAGCAGAAGTGCTCGTTGATTGTCAACGGGGAAATCCAAATTGATAATTACTCTTGGTACAGTCTTGTTCGTAAAACTTGCCTCATAATGTTTGGTAGATAGCTAATTCCAGGCTATAATCTTTTCCAAACCAATGAACAAAGTAAATAAAATTATAATTAAGTCTACAAAGTCACCTAAAGATTTAATCTCATATCCTTTGAATGAACACTTTCTTCGATGAAGACAAAAATTACTTAATAATTATAAAATATATTCGATGATCACATTAGGATAAACAGCACCACCTATTAGGAGAAATTTTCTGAAAGGCAAAAAAGGTTCTCGGAAACAATGATTAAAAACAAGGAACAGAAAATTATTCTATACGTATATCACTGAAAACCAACGAAGAACATTCTTTGCAGAAAGTAAGTGTATTATGGAGCTGACTTTTACCCCAATACTAAACAACAGAAGATCACCATCTCTAACTATGTATGAAAACTCAAGCAAAAATAATTGCTGCAACTGCCTCAAATGACGTCCTACTTTTCCCTTATATTCTTTATGTGCATTAATGTATTCTGTATTATGTGCATTAATGTATTCCCTTATATTCTTTATCTGCATTGATGTACTCTGGCATCGAACCCAGGCACAGCGTGGTCTTATCTAATTTTTTCTTGAACCGAGTCTTAATATACAACTTCTATCTAAGCAAAAACTTACTATCATTTCGTTAGTGCATGAAAAAAATAATGAAAAACTACCCCAATGCGTTTTATATGGGAGATATATTTACCGTCCGGCATCGAACCCAGATATTCCTGGCAATACTTCCTATGCAGTTCAATAGAAGATCAGCATCTCTAACTAAGTGTGAAAATTCAAGCAGAAATATTTGCTGCAACTGCCTCTAACGTCGTCCTACTTTTCATATATATTTTATTAAAATTTATTGTCTTTCGAAATTGTTTAGTCTCGCACATATTAAGCATTGCTCTAATGGAAAAATGCTGTCTCAGAAAAGTATCACAACTTAGATGTGTTATCACAATAAACGAAATACTTCGCTCTCCATCACATCATTGAAGCCAATGGAGAAATTTTTCAAATAGTCTGTCCACCTCTCGTTTCTCTTGTTACTAATATACGTGTTTATATGTTCGCAAGAAGAAGTTGCGGGTTTGCATAACTCCTAATGGACCGTCCGGATTACCGAGGGTTCCGGATTAGCGAGTGCCCGGATTACCGGGGTTCTACTGTAGTTCCGTACCATCGGTAGGTAAAAATAAATGAAACGGATATAGACAAGAGGATTAAAAACTGGTTACTTAATTTCCTTATTGGTAGATTGCAGCGAGTAAACGTAGGCAAAATGTTATCTGAAAAGATTGAAATAACATCAGGGGTACCCCAGGGTAGCATTATCAGGCCCTTACTATTCTTAATCTATATTAATGATTTGGCAGAGGGAATGAAATCGAAAATCAAGTATTTTGCATAAGAAGGCAAAAGAATTAGTACATAGAACAATAGTAAGACCAATCTTAGAATATGTGACCAATGCATGGGATTCCATGAAAAACTCAACATTAAAAGGATAGAGAAACTGTAACAGAAAGCAACAAGATATACATTTGCAAGACATAAGAAAGAATACAGTGTTACAGAGATGTTGGAGAAGCTTGGCTGGGAATCACTAGGAAAGGAGAAGGATATACCGATTATTAGAAATCCTCCAGGTTAGAACTGGAGGCATGGCATGGAGAGGATAGAGGAACCACATTATGTAGCTCGAGGGGACCATAAATATAAGTTTAAGCTTAGGAAACAACAAACAGATATCGCAAAGTACTCTTTTATAAATAGGGGGATAAAATATTGGAATATGTTACCTGAAGAGGCTCTCAAACCCTACCAGAAATACAAAAAAATTTTAGGAAAATATATGTTTTAACTCACTATAAGGTATTATAATGTTGTTGTGTCTGTTTAAATCTTGCCAACTGAATTTGTTCTTTTTATAAGATTGGATATGTAAAGAAATAAATACATGAATACATTTTACTTCGTCAATTGCTTTATAATATATTTAAAATTAAAATCCTTGCTCATAAATACTAATGTTTCTGCGGCACAATAAAACAAAGGATGTAAGTCATTTTTTTCTTGTCCACAGAGAGAAATTAACCTTTTTCCTTACTATATCAATGCACCTATAACGTAAAGATTATGTACATTAAAAGAGATGATAAAACCTTATGCTCTTCTGTTTAATATATGAAAATGTTACTAATACTAGATGATGAGAAAATCATTGAGTCTCAATTCCACATGAAATTTATTTGCAACCAGTTTTGACTGAATTCTTGTCATCGTCAGGCGCATATAAAAAAAATAACTTTATATAGGGAAAGTATGGGATCAGGGAGTGGTAAGGGTAGGGTAGGAGATTATAGGATTATTGGAGGAAGCACGTTATAAAGTGACTGCAAGGTGGAGATTGTGGAAAAGTGTATATTAGGGAGGTTAAAATTATTCATACAATGGTGGGCGATATGTATTTGTTTGAATATGTCTAATAATGGTCCTTTGGGTAAATGGTATGTGAGCTTCTAAATCTGAGGTTTGGCTGTCTTCTAGTAAGTCTAGTGAGGAATTGGATGTATTTGGGTTGTTTTTAAAGCATTGTTTGTGTTCTTTGATTGCAGTATGTAAATGTCTCCTGGCGTCAGAAATGTTGATCAACCTTTACTGTGCATTATTGTTTCCATTTTTAGTCCCATCTAATCATTATTACTACCCCTTTAAGCCCTGACCCTCACGATAGTGTGGGTTTGGCATATCTCCTCATAATTTTTGTATGGGAAGAGCATTTTTCTCACGTAATGCATAACTCTCACAATTGTGTGGGTACCATAATGACTCTATTACTGATGAAATAATTTTAAATCTATTTTTAAGAAGTGTAATGGTGGTCAGTAATATCGAAGAAATATACAACACTATTTTTCAAAGAAAAAAAATGTCAGGTCTTAAAGTACTACAGCCAATGCAATTTTTATTCAATATGAAGTAAGCAACCAATGTCATTATCCTATAAGCACATGGTGCATAAATTTTTCCGTTAACCTGATTTAATTTCGGGTAGTTATTTTTGCATTTGTATGTATTTACAGTTAATAGCATAAAATATAAATAATAATCATCAAAGTTTTCCAATCGTTGAAAATAAATGAAAGGATGTAATAATTTTTATCGTTCCAGATCTAGGATTTGATGGTAAACATTATTTTTTCCATAAAGGAAGAATGCATAACATTGAATGCATTCCCTCGAAATTTTCCAATAGGCTCGTAGAAATATGTAAAACATCGCACTGGCTTCTACTTGCAATACACAGATTGTGTAGTTTGTGAATGAAAATTAAACTCCAACAAAGAAGAGGGCGTGAAAAAACTTACGCAGGGTATCAGGTTAGAAGCGTAATATCCGCATACCTACTCCGAGATCGTATTTATTTTTTTAATATATTAGGCAAAAGATATATTTATATTTTTTACTGAAAAATTACTTCTGGTCATCATCTTCCAGTATAGAAATTTTTTTCCTAGATACTACATAGGTCGTATTTAACCTTCAATACTTTTAATCCACTTACAACCAGATTATAACCATATTTTAGGACCATCCTGGTAAGATATCCACTTCGAAATTTGAATCAAATAAGCTTTATTTCTACCAGAGCGTCATATGTATTCACAATTTTCAAAAGATCCTGGGTTCGACACCAGTCATATCTGCTGTTTGAAACGTATGGCGGGAAATTCAAATTACATATGATACAGTTTCGAAAATATTTTCAGCTAAAACCCTGTGGGATAGTTAATTAAAGATCACTGAGGTCCCAGAAAACTCACTCTTCTTTCATCCTTTTTTTTCTTTTTAGGACCTTCTCTATGTCATTTCGACTTGAAATTTCTATCGCTAATTATTATTATTATTACATATATTCAGCGCAATTTGACGACATTCTTACAATTTACAAATACATAGCTTCTTGCGATCCATCAGTCACCAATCCTTGATCATAACAACAATAAGTAATCAAAACAATACACTATACATCGAACAACTCTACATTTCGTTCAGACATAAATCAAATCAATAAAAAATCGTCCAGTAATTCCTTGTGACTCATCTGAAACATCATTTTACCGGCAATCATTTTATCCAATAAAAACATCCTTATTCATTAAATCCCATCCACAATAACAACAAGTAATCATTATCGAATAAAAGAATCCACTATTACTTACTTCTCGTCTAAAAAGAATGGTCTTCATAAATATACCTTAGATATTACTCATCAACCACTACATTTCATCTAAAACAATTATAGATATATTGTCAGCGTTTTTCACTAAAAGTCTCAACTTTACCTTGGAGGAATTTACACGAGTAGGGAATGGCTCAAATACATCCACAGGTAAGGCGTTCCATTGCTCTATAGTGCGATTACAGAATGAATATTTACCAACGTTGGTCCTCTGAGGCAGAGGTTCGATCTTAAACCTATGGTCCCTTCTTCCGTAGTATATATACTTGGGCACTGGACTAAAAAGGGTTCGGGGTCACATAGGATAGGAACCCCTGAAATAATGCATATAATGCATGTCTGTGGAAAGTATACTATCACAAAAGGTGTTCTTATCTTGATATTGCGACACTTGCTGGCAATATTCCATTTTCCGTGCCACCTGTTGCTTCTGGAAAAGGATATACTAGTATGGTTAGTTTCTCACGCGCTAAAATGTATTTTTAGGGTTCTGAGTGAAGGGATCGATGAAAAAGATATGGGGCAATAGAGAAATACAAGTGGATTTTCTATATACGTTTCTGATTAGCTGAATTACGAGTATATCTTATTATAATAAATTGGAAATAGAATATATATAATTAGATAATGGAAAATATTAGACTTTTCCAAAGAAAATAGGATAAAAATATATTATACGTGTATGCATGAAGCGTATAAGTATAAAAAATGTCTTCCCTACTATTAACTTTATTATATAATTATCACTTTTCATGCAACATATTTCTTCTGTAAGGGTATCAGATAAAATACTTTTGTATATTTGGAAAGAATGAGGGATTATTTAGTAAATCTATCAACTATTATGTGCTTCATAAACACGCTATAGATTCAAATGTAGCGGTTCTCGTCCCTTATAACCCTGTGAGAAAGGAAATACACCCGTGAATAACAGAAAATAGGGGCACTGGGCTAAAAGTCAAAGGGCTCGCGGGTCACACAACCTTGGAAATAATGCATTGGATGATCTGCGGGAAACATACTAACCCAAGAGGTCTCGTGGTCAGGATAATAAGACACGTTATTATTCGAATTTCCACGTGTACCTGTTGCTGCTAGCAAAGAACCTTTTTGTATGCCGTACAGAGCGACTCAATATAAATTTACCTGCTACCTAAGCAAGCTCTTTTTATAGGTTACTCTCCGTAAACTTATCGGTTTGTTCCAGAATCTCTTAATATATGTGTGAACCATGATTAATAATGATGACAAACAGAAATTATCCTTAGGATGTCTTATATATACTTTACCGTAAATTTGTAGAGTTACTACAGAAAAGGGAACTGCTAATGCTCAAGGTTCTTGAGAAGAGGATTAGAAGAGGGAATTTGTGCTGATAGGAAATCAAGCAAGGTGGTGCTAAAGAAGGTTGGGAAGGAAAGGGTTTTAACTGAAGTAAATAAGCGTTGATGGGCAGGATGATTATTGAGAGGATAGGGATTGCATAAGAAAATAAATAGACTAGAATGCAAGGGAAATTACAGAAAACAATAAAGAAGGAAAACTGATCTTTGATGACATAAAGGGTAGGATATAGGAAAATGTTCATTTATTTATTCCACGATACTCAGCTACTTGTTGCTGCTGGTTACAATCTGGTTGCAAGTGGATTAAAAGTATCGAAGGTTAAACGCGATCGACTATGGATAAAAACTTCAAATCAGATTCACATCCCGCCATATATCGAAAGGTGACTGTCTACGAATAATATTTTACAATTGATAACAATTTTACGGGACTTTAATATATTAGGTGGATATTTGTACTTCGTTCCTCCAGATGAATATTTGCGACAGCTTCGTCCTCAATAATTTCTTATGAGCTTAAATTTATGGCTACTTATTAAACGGTGTAGCGTAATTTCTTTCTTGAAGAATTTAAATTTTAAAGATTTTGCTGAATATATTGAAGCATCTCTAAAATTAGTAGTATAGGAAGAATATAGTAAGCGATCCTTTTCTCAACTGGATATTTGAAGTTTTGTTCTCAAACTTTTTCGAAATTTTTTAAATTTCTCTCCAGTCCCTCCTACATCAGCTTCTTCGACTTATATTTCCGACATTTTTAAATTTTCATGCACAAACAACAATATCTGTGTAATAAGAGAAGAAGCTTGTGCGATGTTTTTCATAATTCTGCGAGCCTATAGGAAAATGTCGAGGTCAATGCATTCAATTTTCTGCATTCTCCATTAACGGAAACAGTATGTTTACTATCAAATCGTAGAACCTAAATGATAAGAATTATTACATCCTCTCATTCCTTTTCAATGATCGGAAAACTTTGATGATTATTAATTAGATTTTATGCTATTTACTGTAAATACTTGCTAATGAAAAAAAATCATAAATAATAAATTAAATCAGGTTGATGGAAAAACTTATGCGCCATGTGTTTTTGAGATAATGACATTGGTTGCTTACTTAATATCGAATAAATAAATGCAGAAGCTGTAGTAATAATGATTAAATGGGACTAAAAATGGAAACAGTTACGCACAGTAGAGGTTGATCGACATTTTTTACGCAATAATGTATGCGGATGTAATATTTAACATTCCAATATACAAACTAATAAATTTATGTTGTGAGTGAATTATTAAGTCAAACTCCGTGCCTACTACTAGATTTAAATATGTAACTACATAATCATAATATTTTTAAAATAATGTCTACATTCTTGTCTAAAAAAATTGTGGTTTTTTGTCGTCTGATTAGCACTAGTAGCGCAATTATTTCTCGTCATATTAACATATAAAAATCTTTTCAGTGTTTGGCATAATTCACAAAACATTTAAAAATCGAGTAAGGGAAATTAGAGGTGACCTCTTCTGTGCTATTACCATTGCTCTCCGGAAGTTAGTCAGCTTTTACTTTTAGGGGGATTCTAAAATGAATCCTTGAGCATCAAGTGAATCCGACAGGTACTAAATCAGAGGATATTCTGCGGCGAGTATGATTTTGTAAGGGGTGAAGTATTCGCATTGAATCTATCTTCTGTGCACGGCTTTTAATGAGTCCCAAATAGACACGTGGACCTGTTGCAGTTAGAGAGAGAGGTACTTCATAGACGGCGATTCAAGGACGGCCAAACCTTTACTTACTCATGCTCTCCTGTTACTTCTGGGTGGGATAGGTCATTCGAGGCTGTTCGTGATTTGCTATTGATTTTCTATGGTATGTGTATAAATTTTTGTTTAATCAGATCAACTGACACTGATTGGACTGGAATGTTGGCGTGAGCTTTGTTTATTGAAGACTGACTTCTGCATACGGAGGAGCTTTTATCTTTGTCTCTCATCCCCTACCCATAAAATGACTTTAAAATGTGATATACCCAGAAACATTTTAATATTCAAACCTTTGTATAGTGTTACTAATTCTATTGACCTTGCTTCCAAGTTAAAGAACCTTACTTTGTTGGACATTTCTAAATTAGTGTCTTTCGATATTGTCAACTTGATGAGTTTTTTTAATGTTATGCGAATAATGTATTTCACAAAATTTCTTCCTGTCTCATGATAGTTATAATTTTCTACTGAAAGGTTTGGTCACGGAATCTCCTATTTTTTCTTTATTTACTATAATGTTCTTGAACCAGTTCAAAACAAAATGTTTCTTTACACAAAATTGTTTGTTAAGATATGTGGAATTAAAATTTACTTGTGAAATTCGAAAGAGATAACACCTTAAGCTTCATTAACCAAACTTTAACTGAAAACAATTATGTGGTTTATTTTTCTATTTTCCGAAAACCAACATATGCAGAACACACTATATACAAAACCTCTGATGCCCCGATCTCATCCATATATGCTGATTTCAACAAAACAATGACTTGCATCCTTTGTTTTGTTTTGCTGCAGAAACATTAATATTTATGGGCAAGGATATAAATTTTCAAGAACTAGAATTTAGGTTTGTTGCAAGCACACATCATAGAAAGACAGTGTTCAGAGGTCAAAAAGCACTTGACAAAGGAAAATGTATTTACTTGTGAATTTAAGTACATAAACAATCTTACAAATAGAAAAAAATACTGAAGGCAAGATTTAAACAGACACAACAACATTATAATACCTTATAGTAATTTAAAACATATATTCTCAAAGTCTTTTTTGGTTTTTGGGGTAGGGTTTGGGAGCCTCTTCAAGCAAAGTATTCCAATCTTTTATGCCCCTATTTATAAAGGAATACTTCGCAATATATGTTTGTTGTTCTAAGAGTTTTTTTTAATTGGCCTCAAATATTTTGATCAAATCCATGACGTCCAAGACTTTGAAATTTAAAGTTTTACTCTGTCTGAATAGAAGCAGCTGTGAGAAAAATATCTTTGCGTCAGTTGAAGCAACTATTCACTTATTCTATAGAAAAAATTAACTCTGTATTTTTATAATTTACGTTGCTATGGGGAAAAATATCTTCAAATTCACGATTTTTTTCAGAAAATACGGAAAAAACTCGAAAACGAATAAAACGCGGACACCAAAGGGGGTGACTAAGATAGCCCAAGCTCTATCCCCTGTTTTGATTATCGCTACTTTTTGGGACACCCTGTACACCTAAAATTAGTTGTTAAAGAATACATCTACTTCAATAATATTATTATAATTTCAATAATATTAATCCATTAATATTTGGCATATTATACGTATAGCTTTCCATATAATACATGTAGCAAAAATATTGCTAAAAGATCATTGGTGCATCATTAAATTTATTCAAAGAATCGAAATAGAAATGTTGCGTTCTTGATAGTTACTTCATTCTTAATGCAAGCAGAACATGATTTAAAAAATGTGAATGAAATTAAGTATTCATTTGTGATGGCGTTCTTTCTAAATAACGAAACAAGATTTTCAAATTAAAGATAGCGACGAAAGTATATAGGATAAATTAAGATATAAATCGTGGGGACAGGCATCAAAATCGCATACGAAGGAGAAATTTCTGAAAATTAAGAAAATGCAGATCTTCCCAAATATGATAATCTAATGCAAAAAGAGATATGCATTATGCATATGAAACTCATTTCCATCTAGATCAGCATTAATGCATATATCGTTTACATACTAACCGGCCTTTATTATAATAAATTTATGAAAGGATGGTTAACAACAAAAAGGGAATGGGAGGATTGCTATTATTTGTTTTTGGGGTATAAAATCGGAATCTTAAGGGAAAGTAAATGGTACGTAAATACGTGCGTTTAATTTTACTTTTGGATGTCTATGTAAAATCCCTGCAAGCCGCCTTTCGGCGTGTGGCATGGGGTGCAAGCACCTTGACTCTATTTTCCTAAACGGTTACTTTCGCGTATACTTCGCGGAAAAAATGAATTTTTAAAACTATTCGTTCTAGCATCTATTTCCCTAATCTTTCTGGCAGTATCAAAACGGCCCATATAACAGGGGGGTCGCATTATATCGGTTACATCATCTGAAAACCTAATTTATCTGAACTTATTTCATAAATTTATCCTTTGAATTTTTCTTCTATCTTCTAATGATTCCCATCCCGCGTCCTGTAACATCTGAGTGAAACTCGCTGTTTTATCGTAGGAATTCTTTATAAATCGTATCTCCTTTCGTTGTACTTTTTCTAAGTCCCGAATACGACATTTCTCGGCGGGGTCCCATACACTACATGCATACTCAAGGTGAGGCCTAACTAATGCTAAGTTACATCACTCGCGAACTTTTTCTTCGCTCCTACCGACTATTCTTTTAACGAAGCCGAGTTTCTTAAGTGCTTTCTCACATATGTTTCGGATGTGGGCACTCCATGATAGATTATTCGGGAGAGTTACTCCAAGATACTTCACCGATTCTACTGTCATTAGGTTTGCCCCTCGGAGGCTGTAAGAATAAAATTTATTATAATTTTCTTTCAAAGAAGTTAACTACCGAACACTTTTCTACATTAAGCTCTAATTGCCAATCATCGCACCAGTTCATAATTCTATCTAAGTCGTTCGAAAGGGATAATCTATCCTCTGAAATATCTATTTCCCTGTAAATGACTGTGTAGTCAGCGAATATCCTAACATTGCTTTCAATGTGATTGCTTAGGTCGTGAATGTATACTAAAAATAACCCATTAATCCAATTACACTGCCCTGAGGGACGCCCGAGGTCACCTTAACCAAGTTGGAACTAATACTATAGAGTACTACTCGTTGCTCTCTATCGGTAAGAAAGTATTTTATCCAGTCAATAATTTCTGCATTGATACACGCAACTTCTAAATTTTACAGCAATTTATCATTTACAGCAATTAATCATTTATCATACCTTATCGAAAGCCTTCCGAAAATCTAAAAATATCGTATCGATATGCTTTTGTTTTACAGCAGAGTTCAGAACATCGTGTACTTATAAAGCCAGCTGAGACTCGCAAGAACGAGTCTTACGAAAACCGTGTTGATTCCTAATTATGAAATTGGACGTTTCAAGAAAACCCATTAAAGAGCTAGCTATTATATGTTCCATGAATTTACCGCTCAGTGATGTTAAAGATATAGGCCTGTAAGTAGCTGGATCGTCCTTACAGCCGCTTTTAAATATTGGCGTAACATTCGCAATTTTCCAATCATTCGGAATCTTTCCTTCGCTCATAATATTGTCAAATATAACTTTAAGAGAAGGTGTTACGCTCTCCGCTACTTCCTTGAACACTCGATCCGGTATGTCATCAGGACCCGGAGCTTTATTCGGTTTCATCGGTCGCAATAGTTCAATGATGCCGTCTTCTCTGAAGGTGATTTTCGACATCGATTCAGGTTTATCAACATATATACTCCAGGAGAGACGAAGTTAAAAGCTCCTTCCTATGCGGAAGTCAATCTTCAATAAACAAAGCTCACGCCGACATCTCAGTCCAGTCAGTGTCAGTTGCTCTGATTAAATAAGAATGTAAACATATACCATAGAAAATCAATAGCAAATCACGAACAGCCTCGAATGACCTATCCCATCCCAAAGTAACAGGAGAGCATGGGTATGTAAAGGTTTGGCCGTCCTTGAATCGCCGTCTATGAAGTACAATTCTCTCTAACAGCAACAGGTCCACGTGTCTATTTGGAACTCTGCAAAAGCCGTGCACAGAAGATAGATTCAATGCGAATACGTCACCCCTTACAAAATCATACTCGCCGCTGAATATCCTCTGATTTAGTACCTGTCGGATTCACTTGATGCTCAAGGTTTCATTTTAGAATTCCCCTCAAAATAAAAGCTGACTAACTTCGGGAGAGCAACTATAGCAGTACAGAAGGTGTCACCTTAATTTCCTTTAATCGATTAATTCTTAAATGTGAATTTGACGAGAATTAATTGCGCACTATGAATAAATCCAGTATTAATCTGAGGACAAAAACACATTTGAGACAAGAAGTTAGACATTATTTTAAAAATAAAATGATTTATTTCAGAGAAATTTTGAAAGTTTGGAGAGCTAATTCTTTTGTTTCAACTTAGAAAATCCGGTTAAATTTTTCATTAAAACTGAAAAAATGTACATGATTATATTCTACGAATATTACGTAATGTTAATTGCATTAGCTTGTGCATTTTCATTCATTTTCATAATGTATTCCTTATTTAATTTATAGTTGAGATGGTTCCACTGACAAAATCTGGTATTAGCGGCGATGAAATTGAAGAATCAACCTCTAAAATAGAAAATGCTTCCAACGGCAGTCAGGGCCCGAAAACGAAGAGAGCTCGTCGCAGCCTTTGACATATGTAAAGTAAGTGACAGGGACGCTGTTCATATTCTGACAGCAGCAGCTGAAGCATTCAATCTAAATGTCGATGAATTTTTTATCAAACTGTCTTCTCTTCGCCGCTGCTGTGAGATGCTACGGGCAGAATTTGTGGCTGACCTGCGCGTAGCTTTTGGAGAAACAAAACTCGATGCAGTTACCATATATTGGGACGGAAAAATGCTTCCTTCTTTGGTAAACAAAGAAGTTTTCGATAGACACCCAGTTATCGCAACCTGTAGGGGAGCTGAACATCTCCTTGGGGTTCCCAGTATACCATCTGGGAGTGGTAGAGCTCAAGCCATTGCTGTGCACCAAGTGCTGGAAGAGTGGGGCCTAACTGATAAGGCTCAAGAATTCTGTTGCGATACTACTGCATCAAACACTGGAAAAATGAATGGCGCTTGTCTCTTATTAGAGCAAAGACTTGAAAAAGACATTTTATTTTTACCATGCAGGCACCATATTTATGTGATAATTTTACGGAGTGTTTTCGACGAAAAACTTGGAAAGTCCTTAGGTCGAATATTTGGGCCCTGCACACCCTTCCGCACGCCGAAAGGCGGCATGCAGGGTCCTTACATAGACAGAATTAGACATGTGAATGAAATTTAGTATTCATTCATGATAGCATTCTTTCTAAAAAACGAAACGCGATTTTTAAATGAAAGATAGCGACGATAGTATACAATATTAATTAATATATAAATTATGGGGACAGGCATCAAAATAGTATACGAAGAAGAAATTTCTGTAAAATTTGAAACTGCAGATATTCCCAAATATGATAATCTAATGCAAAAAGAGATATGCAGTATGCATATAAAACTCATTTCCATCTAGATCAGCGTTAATACGTACATCGTTTATATACTAACCGGCATTTATTATAATTAAATTATGAAAGGAAGGTTAACAACAAAAAGAGAATGGAAGGAATGATAGGATTTGTTTTTGGGAAATCTTGAGGGAAAGTAAATGGTACGTAAATACGTACATATAATTTTAATTTTGGATATACTCCAGGAGAGACGAAGATAAATGCTCCTCCGTATGCGGAAGTCAATCTTCGATAAACAAAGCTCCCTGCAACATTCCAGACCAATCAGTGTCAGTGGCTCTGATTAAACAAGAATATAAACAAATGCCAAAGAAAATCAATAGCAAATCACGAACAGCCTCGAATGACCTATCCCACCTCAAAGTAACAGGAGAGCATGGGTAAGTAAAGGTTTGGCCGTCCTTGAATCGCCGTCTATGAAGTACCTCTCTCTCTAAAAGCAGCAGGTCCACGTGTCTATTTGGAACTCTGCAAAAGCCGCGCACAGAAGATAGATTCAATACGAATACGTCACCCCTTACAAAATCATACTCGCCGCTGAATATTCTCTGATTTACTACCTGTCGGATTCACTTAATACTCAAGGTTTCATTTTAGAATTCCCCTAAAAGTAAAAGCTGACTAACTTCCGGAGAGCAATGGTAATAGTACTGAAGAGGTCACATTAATTTCCCTTTCTCCATTTTTAAATAATTGGTGAATGATGCTCAACACTGAAAAAAAATGTAAATGTTAATATGACGAGAAATAAATGCTCAATATGAATAACTAGTGCTAATCGGACAAAAAACACTAATTATTTTAGACAAGAATCTAGAAATTACTTTTGAAATTTAATGAATAATTTGAAAGACATTTTGAGAGGTTGGAGAGCAAATCCTTTTGTTTCAACTTAGAAAATCTGGTGAAAGTTTTCATTAAAACTATAAAATTTTCTTAATTGTATTTTACGAGTATTGCGTAATCTTAATTTCATTAGCTTGTGTAATTCCATTTTCGTTATCTAACTTTGTTGTCTTTGCATATTTTAATCTAGCAGTAGGCACGGAGGGTAACATAATAATTCACTCATAACAAATTTACTCTTTGATATATTGGAGTTTAAAATGATATATTCGCAGACATTATGACGTCAAAAATGTTGATTAACCTGTACTGTGCGTTATTGTTTCCATTTTTAGTCCCATTTATTCATCATTACTACAGCCTATGCAATTTTTATTCAATATTAAGTAAGCAACCAATGCCATTATCTTAAAAGCACATGGTGCAAAAGTTTTTCCATTAACCTGATTTAATTTCGGATAGTTATCGGAATACTTCCTATTTGCATCTGCATGTATTTACGGTAAATAGCATAAAATCTAAATAATAATATCATTTAAAATAAATGAAAGGATGTAAAAACTCTTATAATTTCAGACCTAGGTTTTGATAGCAAACATTCTTTTTCCGTAAAGGGAGAATGCATAAAATTGAATGCATTCCCTCGAAATTTTCCAATAGAATCGTAGAAATATGTAAAACATCTTACTGGCTTCTACTTGTAATACACAGATTGTGTAGATTGTGAATGAAATTTGAATACCAACAAAGAAGAGGGCGATAAAAAACCTACGCATGGTATCAGGTTAGAAGCATAACTTCCGCATACCAATTCCGAGATCGTACTTATTCTTCATATATATTCAGCAAAAGATATGCTTATATTTTTTACTGAAAAATCACTTTCGGTCATCATCTTCCAGTATAGAAGGTTTATTCCTAGATACGACATAGGTCGTATTTAACCTTCGATACTTTTAATTCACTTACAACCAGATTGAATCCAGCAGCAACAGGTATCGTGGAATAAACATATGAACAGTTCCTATATCCTACCCTTTATGTCATCAAAGATCAGTTTCCTTTCTTTATTGTTTTCTGTCATTACCCCTCTATTCTAGTCTATTTGTTTCTTATGCAATCACTATCCTCTCAATATCATCCTGCCCATCAACGCTTCTTAACTTCAGTTAAAATCATTTCCTTCCTAACCTTCTTTAGCTCCACCTTACTTGTTTTCCTATCAACAAAACTTCCTTTTTCTATTCCTCATCTCAAGGGTCTTAAGCATTAGCAGATCCCTTTTCTATTGTAACTCTACAAATTTACTGTAAAGTATATCTAAGATATACTATTTATAATTTATATTAGTCTTCATTATTAATCATGGTTCATGCATATCTTAAGAGATTCTGAAACGAACCGAGAAGTCTACGGAAAGTAACCGATCAAAAGAGCTTCCGTGTAGCAGGAACATATATTTCGAATCGCTCTGTACCACATACGAGTGGATTCTGTGCTAGCAGCAACAGGTACGCGTGGAAATTCAAATAATAACACGTGTCTTATTATCCTGACCAGGAGACCTCTTGGGATAGTATGTTTTCCGTAGATCACCCTATGCATTATTTCCAGGGTGTGTAGCCTGTGTGACGCGCGAGCCCTTTGGCTTTTAGCTCAATTTATATTTACTTTTATTCACGGGTGTGTTCCCTTTCTCACAGGGTTATAATGGATGAGATCCGTTACATTTGAATCCATAGCGCCTTTATGAAGCACGTAATAGTTGATATATTTACTAAATAATCCCTCCTTCTTTCCAAATGTACAAATGTATTTTATCTGGTACCCTTACAGAAGAAATATGTTGCATGAAAAGTGATAATTTTATAATAAAGTTAATAGTAGGGAAGACATTTTTTAAAACTCATACGCTTCATGCACATTCGTATGATATAGGTTCATCCTATTTTCTTTGGAAATGTCTAACATTTTCCATTTTCTAGTTATATGTGTTCTATTTGTAATTTATGATGATAAGATATCCTCTAAATTTGCTAATTAAACACATATGTAGTAATTCCTGCAGCCTAATCTTACTATTTGCTATAAATATATCATTACTATATATAAAGCTGCAAATCCTACTGATTGACACAAATTCCTGGGCATTTGTAATTGAGCTAGAAGGCTGAAATTTTCAGGAGGGATTTATAATTGACAGTCAAGTTGGGAAAAAATCGAAAATTCCCAGATTTTGACCTAGGTTTGACTCCAGAGACGATTATATTTTTCAATGTATTTAGACGGGGAAAACGAAAAATGGCCATCGTAACCTAGTAATCGTAAAGCAGTGGAACTTGGTCTATATTACGTCTTAAAGATCAAAATTTACTTTTCTTGCAACCGAAATTCGGCACGAAATTTGCAAAATTTTAGTTATAATGCCAATTTATTGCGTTTTTTTCTTCTCCTTTGGAAAATTAAATCTATGGCAACGACCATTGTTTGAATCGAAAACAAGTTTGTTTACAATCCTGATTTCATACGCCATAATAAAGGCTTGATGCATTTTTAATTATTTTAAATATTTCTTTCGATATGTGTTATTACTGAATGCTGAAAAATGTAAATTTCATCAAAATAGACATTGAATATCTGCACGGTCAATGAATTGTTCGGGAATACAGACTGTGATAGCATAAGTTTTTGTAGAGGATACGAGACCATTTATCAACGAAGATAATAGGAAAAGTCACGTAAGTAGTGAGATTATTCGAGGATGAAGTACATAGATATTAATATAAATTTTTAAATAGGGATGTTAATGTAAATTAAAAGGTTTAACAACAATCTTTAGAAATAACGTAAATGCAAGCAATACGAATCATTGGTTTCACAAACACTATAGTTTAGTAATATTTTATATTTCATAGCTCACTTAACCAAATACATTTATCATAAACTGAACTCAGACTAAAAAGTTCCATGTAACAAAAGTTCCACTTTCGTACTATATACATTGTGATATATTGTCACCGAAAAGCTCATACACCCATTGACCATTGGACCATGTTATCATTGAATATCAAGAAATTGTAACTTTCGTCTAATTGAACAACAAATATCTACTCAGGAATTACATGGTACCATTGACGATGTTACGATATCTTGGTTCTACGTATATGGTGGATTGCTTTTCGTGTGTGAGTTTCTGTGCTTTTTATTATATGCCTATTATATTTCTTCTTTTCTATTTTAATTACATATAATTATTGTATCATCTTCTCCAAAGAGAATTTGAAATTAAGTTCTTTTTCTACTTTTTTTTTAATTAATACGTAGTACACAATTAGTACGTAGTATATTACGTAATTCATTTTTTCATCAAAATGAAAAACAAAAATCTACACATAAAATACACTGATTTCCTTGAACGACCTTCTGATTACGTTGTTCTACGCTGGATAATTCTTGGTTAGTAAAAACCATTTTTGCGTGTATCATTGTTAAAAAATTATTTTCCCATCTTCTCCAAACGGGCTTTAGAATAAAGTTCTTTTTCTACGTTCTTTGAAACTATTTACTTAATTACGTTGCCTATTGTCTATTTGTTTATTCAATTAGAAATGGAGCTCATTGTCGTGGTAGACGCCATTTAATGAATACAGGACCGAATACTACACAGGTAATCATCAATTTATTTTCCGCATTTTTATCTTATGAAGATTTTTATTCTAACTTAATATTCTTAAGCTTTTTTCTTTAATTTACTTTTACGAATGCACATTAAAACGTCGTCGTCGCCGCTGCTACATTCATCGCGTTGGGATCCCGTAATAGATACCACGGAATCAGCCGATCACCGCGGAAACCTTCGACCTTATATATTCATTGAGGACTAAAAATCCAAAACTAAGTAAGGTAGATATTGATTTGAGAAGCGACGTGTTTTCACATTGACAACTTTATGTCGCGCTAGGAAGAGTACGTTCCTCAGAAAATATCAGGGTGTTAGTTTCACCGGAAAGGATATTTGATAATATTCCGCACGCCGTCAATATTATCCTCATCATCATATGGTGTTCCGCCCAGAAGCAGGCGCCGCGGCCATAGGATTCAATTGGAGTATGTCTTGCACTAAACCGAGTACATACCACAGGTAACGAATCGTCGATCGATTTCTTATATTTTTATTTTATGCAGATTTTTATTCTAACTTTACTTTGGCTTATTCCCTGAATTTAACTTTACGAATGTGTATTCATTAAGAACTCAACACCAAAACTCCCGCATCAAATGAACGTGAAAGGCCTTCGAAGTAATTATTCTATTATTATATCATTTGATGAAACTCGATCTCACATTTGAAAATTAGGTATACGATAGAAAGTGGTATCATTAAAAAGAAAGGTAAATGTAACATATAGACCCATAACTCAGGGTAGTATACCTTAATAATTTTCTTTGCTTGCAGTTTGCAAGCACCCATTTATTAGTTATAATATAATTTCAGGCTTCGATCAACAAGTACGCTAATAACTTCTGCCCTCTTTTCTGAAAACCGAACTTGTATTTCTGAGTCGCCCCATATCTTTTCAATCGATCCCTCCACTCAGGACCCTTAAAATACATTTTAGAGATTACATTGAGAAACTAAACATACTAGTAAATCCTTCTCCAGAAGCAACAGGTGGCGCGGAAAATGGAATCTTGCCAACACGTGTCGCAATATCCTGATAAGAAGACCTCTTGTGATAGTATACTTTCCGCTGGTCACTCTAAGCATTACGTCAGGGGTCTCTATCCTATGCAACCCCGTACCCTTTTTTAGTCCAGTGTCCATGTTTGCTGTTCTTCACGGGTGTCTTTTCCTTCTTACAGTGTACTACAGGGTGGAAACCCCTGCTTTTGAACCCATAGCGCATCAATAGAATAGTTCATAAATTTACTAAATAGTCTCTCTTGCTATACAAATATTTGGAGAATAATTCATCTCCTGCTCTTTCAGGATACGCAGGATATGATGCGAGCAGATCAAGAATATTAAAAAGGAAATATAAGATTAAAACATTCATACGTGTATAATGCACATAGTATGCTTAGCCTATTCCCTTTTGACATTCATTATTTTTTTCCATTTTCTTCCTTTCTTAATAAGAAAAATACTCTAAATTTAGCTAAATAGATATGCATAATGTAGTTTATAAATTTGTTTCCCTTATTATTTACTTTAAACATATAAATATAAAATATGGATGTCTACTTTCGCTGCCTTTTTTCCTCTAACTGCAATAATCTATGTAGCAGAAGCGTATAGGATAAAATGTAATCTTCCAGTATCTTAAAGATTCGTTATGATCATATCGAAGGAAATAAGGGTCTTGCGATTTTCTGAAAGATTCGTTATGAATCATATCGCAAGACCCTTATTTCCTTCGATATAATTCATTTTAAGTAATAAACGGAAAGTCTCTTAACATGAGAAGAAACACGAAAGATAGTTCGATTACGATATTTCTCAGTTGCAAGCCTACGAAGGCTATAAAGAACGTCCGGTGACTCACATTATGTGCAATACAGGATTAGAAGAGTGTGAAATGAATTAATCAGAGAAATTATGATATCCTCGGTCAACACTGATACACCGAAAATTTTAAATAGAAAGCCCAGCTTGGAGAAGGTTTATCGAACTATTTAGTGCTTTACCCTCCGTTACTCGATACGCGATTATTTTGTTATGTGGTTACTTGCACGGGGTATTCCTGCCACCCCGAGACTTTGTATTATGGTCTGTTTTAACAATATTTCATCGTCATTTACGGGAACGCTAAAGAAAGACAAATAATTCAATATTCATTTATTTATCTAAAACAGATTTTATATACATAAGTAAATATTATATCAACTCAATGTATTCTCAGGTTAATTACATATAAAGGCACAAATTGTTAAAAATAAAAAGAAATTTCGTTTGTGAATTTATAGATAATACGATATCACGAAGAATATTTCATAAAGAAACATATTCTATACCTTAAATTTATTGATACAAATTCTTTCTCATTAATAATTGTCATTTACGCTTTTAAATAAGAATACTAAGGCTAAGTCCAATATATTATGTTTTATATAATTTAAGATAACGTTCCCGAAATTACTAATATCAACCCTACCTTTATCAATTAAATTTGTAACTAAAATAAATATCACTTTTGTGCGTGCCAATTTTTAGAATCACTTCATGGAATATAGCGCTATAATTTTAAATAATAATTAATATTCTGATGACTACTTGATTTTTTCAAAAATCAAAAACTGGCAATGCTCACCTCTCTGATTTTGACCCAATTAGGTTTGAGCATCACCTTGAATCCAAAACAAAGAGAATCAAGAAATCGTCGTTTATATAAGAAGGACAATACTTTATCTATACTACGTATATCGAGAAAGTATTTAATAGTAGAAATAATTCATGTCATTTAATTGCAGGACGCAGGGCTGAAAATAGCTGCTTTACGATAATTTTTGACAATATTGGAGCGTTGATAAATAATGATAAGTTTCGAGCCAATTCATTATTTATATGATGGTGTGAAGAAATTATAAATCTTTTATCATTATGGGTCGCACACAAATTACGTAACGCATAAGTCTTCAATTTTCGACCCCCCCTCCCCCCACGTAACGCCTGGTCGGACCCCCCTCCCCCCAAATTGCGTTACGTAATATATGTACGGCCCCTAACGATAATGCAATCCACTAGCTAAGCTCTCCGTTGAATCTCAGCGGGGATTCAATAAGTTATGAAGACTAATTGCGACTTAGCATTCGCACATTTTTAAGTTCTATTTTGTTTATTATTTTCGAAATTAAATGAAAAATTTCAATTATCCTTTTCCGAGCCAGAATTTATTAACACGTTGATAAGAAAGAAATTCAATTATATCTTGTGTAAATTACAAAATGTTTCCTTTCTAATTTCATCATGTCTTTCTACGAATTACTGCAATAAATTATCATGATTGATAAGAGTTATAAGCCTTTAAATGAACCAAGAATTTGGAGACTGTAACTTTTCCGGAATAATGACTTTAAATCGAACTGCTGAAATGCTATTTGGTGGGATTTCATCATCGAAAACAAATAAGTGAAGAAAACACTTGTAACAATGATATGCAGATACTTGTACAATTCCACAATATTTGCTAACACCCAACCAGTTTCGGTATATTACGCCATCGTCACGTTGGAACTAAATGTTTAGAAGCTAGGAGAGCAATGATGGGGAGAAGGGGGCGTGGTTGAAGTAGAGGGAGAAAGGAAAATTACCACCATGTATGAAGAGGATGACATATGAGAAGGGGTGGGGAAGTGGAGAGAAGGAGAGAAGGAAAAAAAGAACCCGTGACCCGAGCTAGTTCTGGAGGGGTGGAGGGTTAGGTAATAATGGAAGGATGGACCTAAGGATGGAAGCTGAACTGCGTGTAAATAAGTATTCGTTCGTGAAATCACGGGAAAAATATTTGTGGTGGAAGATGTGGAATTTTTATAGGGAATCTAACTTGGAGCTTTTATCACATGCTTGAAGGATGAAGGGGGTAAAAGTTGAAGAATGGTGCTTCTCTTGCGCATCAGTCCCTCGTGCTCGCTTGAAACATTTCAAGAGCGGCGCATGTTTATGACACCACCTAGGAATCATGTTCGCCGCGGAAAATCCTAAGCATTGCGCGGTAAACTAAATTTCAGGGAGGAGAGATTAGAAAATTCTAAACCAAACTACGTCACAGTGTGCATTTATAGAAGTAGTCTAGCGGAGTATGGAAGTGAATTAACCAAAATTCGTATTGCGTCTTATTAATTTAGTGATTTTCAGCTATCGTCTTAAAGATAAATTTTCGATTCATATTTTTAACTTTGACTAATTTAACTAGACATTAGGATACCCCTGCTTTATTGACGTTCTTACGAGATCTAAGTTTTAAACTAGGCGGTAAAACGTGATTTATATCGTGTCAGATTCCATCGTAAGTGTATGGTATTCTTTTGTTCAAGTTAAATAGAAAATTTACACACCAATTAAGTTTCCTATCCAGAAATGAATTAAATTAATCACGGGTACTCTTTGACCCACGTTTCTTTTGTTCATGTAAATTTATTATTAAAAGAATATTTATCTATTGGCGTCTTTTTATTTCTGAGTACACCACCGCATTAGGGAAGCGCGTCTTACCCTGCATTGTTTTATGATTCCGAGTCATCGGGGTGCACTCTACCCCTCCCAGAAGTTCTGAAACTTTGTAAAGAGACATCCTCTTCTAAAGAATGGTGTTATGCCACTGAATAAAAGTTAGTCCAAACCTAGGTTTTTACCTCCAGAGGGCTTTGGGGAGATATCTCGTAGGCTATGGAGAATTTTGTTCATGAATGCTGCAGTAATGGAAGTATTCCTAAATTGGTAGTTCTAACTAACTAAACGGGATATATAATGCTAAATAAGAAAAATACAATAGTAATTTCCACAGAATAAATATATTCTTTAAGGTCACTATTTTTGTCTACAAACAGACATCTCCAATTTTAGTTTTCTGTGTTTTCTGAGAAGAGAACGGCAGGGACAGCGGGGACAGCGGTATGTCAAACCCTTCGACCTTTTCCAACGCGCAATAAATAGTGGTGCTTAATGGTGTTCATCCGGGGAAAACAACGCAAAAAGAGGTCATGTCTTTTTCTTCATAGATTTTAAAGGAAAAATGGATGGTGGAAACCCAAGACGAGGGATTTTCGGCGTGGGAGGTCTAGGAAAAAGTGACAAGACAGTTCAACGGTTCAGCTCGACCAGTACAGTTCACCATCCAATATCTGAGGGGTTGTAACGAAGTTAACAGTTTTTGGAGGTGGTTGGTTTTTCTTTGTTTTGGTCAATGATTGTTTAATTGGTGAATTTACATGTTTCTGTAGGGTGTAGGTTTTTCTTTTAGATTTATGAGTTTTGTTACTAGTAATGTTTTCTAAATAAGAAAGGGTTCATTTACTGTGTATAAAAGTTGAAAATATTTTGATGTTGATATATTAAAAGAAATTATAGCTCTTATTTACTTCGGTAACCTGAAGAAGAAAAGAGAACTTTTTCTCTTTGGTATCTATCCGATACATTTGCGGAAGGCAGTTTAGTAGTCAGAGATTTTTTAAAAGTTGGTAGAATTAAAGTGAATAAGTTATTTATAAGTTTTACATAATGATTTTGCCTGAAGGAAATTACATAATAGATAAACAGGGTGTAATTCCGTCGATTGGCGCTACCACATTATTCTAGTACGAAAGAATACTTCAATAAATGCCAACTGTGAAGTACGATAGTTTAGAAATTAGCAATCCGCCCTTCCTAAAATTTAGTTTACCGCGCAATACTTAGGATTTTCCGCGGCGAACATGTTTTCTAGGTGGTATCATAAACATGCGCCGCTCTTGAAATGTTTCAAGCGAACACGTGGGACTGATGTGCAGGAGAATGGGGAGGGTGAAGGATAATGATTCGAGAGTTGATAAAAGCATGCGTAGCCCTGCCCTTCCGATGAATTCTCCACTAAGGGAAGACTTGATTCGTCCACTAAAGGATGTGTATTGGAGTATTCATGTGAGTCTAAACAAGGCAATCATTGGCTGTTGATAACGCAGAGGCGGAGCGATAAATTCACGATTTCATTTATTGATTTTCATCGTTAACTGCGTATTAAGAGCGCAAGCATCACATTCTTACCAACTTGTGAGTTTGCTTGAATGCAATATTACGATCATATCTGATAGTGCATGTTGATTTAACTCATATTAAGATACATAGAAGAAAGAAAAATGCTCACTCAACTATTCTCCCTCTGAAACTATAGTACGCACTCTCTACTTTGAATTGGATTCCATTTTCTTGAGCGGAGAGGAATAAATGCAGGACATTTTGACTGAAAATTTTAACTACGAGTGAGAATTTCTTCTACCTAAGCTTAACTAAAGATTATATATCTTTGTAATGGGAAATGCTCAATAGAAATATAAAAAATAGACAAAATTATATTATTAGAAAAATAGTCGCAAAATCATCTCAACTTGCCAAGCTGCTGAAACTCATTTTCAAACCTTCTAAAAACCCGATGAATCAAAAATTAGATGCAAGCATGAAATATGTATACTTGGTTATATATACAATGATTAACATTAAGTATTCAACGGAGATCTTAACTTCTCTCTTTTGAATGATTCTAGAATGAGTTTAGAAAAGAGATTTCCCGAAATATCGGACTCACTGTTTAAGTCAAGAAATAGGATGCGATGACCGTATAATATGATTTTATTGTGGAAAATTAAATACTGATTTTAAGTTCTCTCTACATTGATTTCCATCAATTCATTAGCAGATTAATGGATACATAAAATTTAAAAGATATAATAACTGCGATTTTGTGGCGGAGATTGTTCTTTTGTATACGATCAACCAGAAAGGGCTTAACTAGGCGGATGATGAAGGAATAAATTATTTTATGAAACTATAAAATATTATAATGTTTCATTTCTTCTTATTTTCCTACGCATATAATATAATTTCTTCTTATTTTCCTACGCATATTCCACTTATTTATCACACGAAATTGGAACCCCATGACAACCAAGCTTTTCTAAAAGCTTCTCGCTAGATGAAAATTTTGTCAATAGTACGGATTTGATCACCCGGGGAAATTCCCGCCAAATTCACTCCCATCGTTATCAGTGAAAGTTTCTAAAATTCTTAATGCTGCGCGGCCAGCATAGCTCGCGAGGAGTGGAGAGACATGGGAATCGTTAAATATTCCAGTGGTTCAAGTGAGCGCGCGAACGAGGCACTGACGCAATATGTATACATCGGCGTTTCGAAGGACCTGCTGCTGACCGACACTCTCCTGTTACCTAACCCATACGATTGTGACCACTCCTAACAATTCCTAAACATTCATCAACGCTCGTAACAATTCGTATTTTGCTATCGATTTACTGCGAAACGCGAGAGTAAGGTCTAGTATGGCCTTTCACCAATCGCTTGCACATAGCCTGGTAGTATCGGCGCGAATATTTAAGCGTCTTGCGTCAACGGATTTTATTTTTGACAAAAGATAGTTAAATAGACATACGTTGAATCATAGGATAATTTATATTTTTACTTGTCTAGAATATCTCATTTTTGTTTCTATTATTTCGGTGTATTTTTCTTTCCGCAATATTTTGGTGCTTACATTTATCCCTTTATCAAAGCTTTTTATTATTTACGTGTCGGATCTAAATCTAAAAATTACTCCATTTTTGCTTAATTGATCTGCGACATTCCTATTTGCAATCGATTTAATGTGAGATACGATAGTAAGGTCTATTATGCTACATATCACCATTTGTTTACTCATCCCCAAATAATAGTGCGAATATTTAGGTTTTTCACATTAAAGGATATTATTTATGCAAAAACGATATTTTAAATAGACCTATACTTGTCTATAATCTCCAATATTTATTTGTATTATCTCGGCGCAATTATTACTTTTTTAATTTTTGGTAATTACATTCATCCGTTTATTGAAGCTCTTTTATAATTACGCATCGAAACTTAACCTAATTTCCGCTTAACTAATCGGTTTAAAACGAAAAATCTTGATTATATATTTTATTTGCACATTTACGTTTACATGCATTACGTTTGTAATCGCGTAATTTATTTACTTTATAGAATAACTAGTTTATTCAGTACTGTTTCTCAAGTCAACTAACGAAAAGGAGTAAATTGATTTAACGATTCAGTGAATTCAAAATATGGTATGGACATGCTTTCAAAATTGATGACAACAAGAAAGTAAAACAAGTGCTGGAAGTTAAAGTTCAGGGAAAATGTGGAAGGGGTGGACCGAGAATATCCTGGGAAGATGGAATTGAGAGGATGGGAAACCAGAGGGGCAAAAAACCGAATGAGAAGAGGAGAATGATGAGATATTGAACAGAATCGAGGGAATGGGTGGAGAAGAAGAGATGATGGGCTGAGGCAGCCTCTCCGACGCTGAAAGGCAGAAAGGGGAAGAAGAAGAATTCAAAATATATTGTCAAAAAATTACATTTTTGATTTTCATAGGAAAGGATTTTTTAAATATTGTCTCATTTGGTCTATAAATTAATTTAATTTTAATTTTTAATTGGTAATTAAGTTTAACAATTTATTACCGATGATTTAACACTTGATTATTACATTTTATTTATTAATATGCATTATTGATATAATTCCATTGAAGATAAATTTCCTGCTGTATAGCCAGATCCAATTCTTTAAGAAATATTAGAGAAATACATGACATATCTATATATGTAAAATAAAGTGTAGGTGTGTATGTTTGCTAAAAACTCGAGAACCGAGAGTTACAAAAGTTTGTAATTTTCTACATTATTAAACGTCGACCCTGTGCAGAGTATAGGCCACTTTTTATGAAGTGCTGCAAAAATACTTGCTTTAAGTCTCTTTCATGACTGCTGTTCGTGTTTAACTATGCTTTACCATAATGCATATAAGAAATTCTTTAAATCAATGCATGAAGAGTGTATCTCAGTAGGTAGTTTGTAACGTATATTCTATCATTTAAATAAATTTCACTTAAAAAATCGAAACAATATTTTCATTGGTGATTGCTCATGCTAAGGATACTTCCTCATTTCAGATTTCAGCCAGAACTTCAAACTTTTTAGTATGAATGTAAAACTAAGTTCATTGCTTCTATATATAATTTTTTACTTCTGCAGAAATAGAGCAATATTAGTCCATGAAACATTCTCATGAAATACCCTATACTCACGTAAGCTCATACGGTTCATTTATTTTTCTACAGTGAATTGACTATCAGCAACTTTCTAAAGAAATGCAGGTTTTATCACTGAAAGTCAAATCTCACTTGCTCAAAATTTTGTAATTAAATCTGACTGCAGCATACATCCTACCTATCTTCAGTTAATGACAACAAAGCATTAAGCCAAGCATCTCGCGGATTTTACCAATACTTGCATGAAGGGAACTCCCAGGGGGCTTTCTTGCCTACCTGATGCAGTCAAAATTACCAGTGCTCTTTCTAATTTTAGCAGTTACTACTTCCTGCCTTGAGTAACAAGTGATTTGAATCCTTAAAGAAATTAAAATTAACATCCTGTATAACTATGGCAATGCACTTCAGTGAGTTGTCTCAGGATAATAAGCATACACCAAATGCTGTAATCTTCCTCCTTCGATGTTCAGCCCATACATCGCTGTCAATAGAGTGACGTCATGCAATAGCCTAGCTAACAGCTGAGACTACCTCCTCTCTTTACTCACCTTGCCCCTCAGTTAACAACAATACTAACCAAAGATTCATTTTCTAGATATACTGATTGGAGAGTACATCTATCATCCGCATTCCATATCACTCTATAATTGTTATGGAGTGAATTCACACTTTGAAACATTTTCTATCATTAAGTACATATCTGTAAATGTACCTATATATGTGCTGCACACATTTTTGACTTTGAGCCAGATTTGAGGGCCATCTATATGTGGTACTGTGTACTATTGCACTAATTCTTTAATTCCATCTTAAGTATGGATTGCAGTGATATTCTGGCAATTTCTCTGATAGTAGGAGTAATCATTCCTTTTGATCATTACTACAATTCCACTAAGTTTTAAATGGGCGAAGAAGCAATTGAATGAGATTTATTGATATTCATACTGGACCTCATGACTGACATACAACAATGGAAGAGGAAACGATTTGAACTTTGAATCAACTTCATTGATTTAAATCATACCAGAGGCATTCTATTTCTTAATTGTGGAAGGAAATTCTCTAAGATTGCACAAAATGCAAATCTCTCTATGATAACGGAGATGATGGGAAACACCCAATAAGAAGTAATCTAATTCATCCAGTCCTTGTAAAGGTTTGAAATTTTTACCATTTCCTCACAAATATTGGAAGAGTAAGTATCCTCTATACTCAGAATTCCCAATTGATTTCATTCCTCCAGCAATACTATATAGAACATATCATCTGACTTAAAAAAAATATTTTCAGACATTGGAGGCTGACATCATTCACAGGGACAATACCAATTGTTGTTCCTCTTGATTGTATATTTTTTAACAGATTGTTCTTAAATAAATTGTTCATTAATTCAAGGTATACTTCTTGAATAAAGTAAATAGATTTCATTAGTTTATCATCAGCATTTTCAACATCAAACCTTTTCCATAGAAGATGGAAATAAAGTCTTTTGTATGTATGTATGTATGTATTTAATAATCAATTAGAAAATTCACTATTATATTATCTTTAAAATAAAATTTCTGTGATGAATATATTTCATTATTTGCAAAATAGAAAACTCTAAGTTTATAAAATAGTTACATGCCATTATTTCCCTCCATGTAGTATATTGCTCTCTATCTCTAGCATGATAATAAGCTATGATTGAAATTTTACCTTTGAATAAGTTGAATACTAATATATTTGAGAATTATTTGGAATAAATGTCAAAGAGGACAGAACATCTTATGTTAAGGTATGTGATTTGTTATAAATGAATATACATTTTTGCATGTATTTTAAGGATAGGACAAATATTTTTACTTTCTTCAATAGTGAATTTTCAAATATCCAACAAGTAATTCATCTCTGATTTCGGCAGTTTTATCACAACTATATTTTTAATCTGGTTTACTAAAGAACTGTGATCAATTTTATAAGTTATTTTATAATCGTATCAACAGCACAGATAAAACTAAAGCTATAGCTCAGTATGATTTTAGAATTCACTCCTTACACTTTTTTATCATTGTATAATGCAATCATTAATCCTTTTCATCTCTCCTTTGGTATTGCAAATTTAAGCAACTAAATCAGCTCTATTAACAATGAAAACACCAGGTGTGTAAAGTAGGCATTTCCATGAAACTTAGTTGAAAACTGGAAATGCTTTCTTCCAGACACACAATTTGACCTATTAAAATTTTGAATCAGTTAAAATGTGTGCTAAGAGCTGACCATCATTTCCTAATCCAACATGTTGTGGCATTTAAGTAATTACTCATACTTAATTTTAGCTCTTAAGCAGTGTGTGGCAAGATAGAGAATGATCAATTCAAACATACAGCTATTAACACAACAAATAATTACTGCATTAATGCAAAAGACAAATAACTGTAGTAATTGAGCCATGTAGCCAATGACACACAGAGATTAGAGGAGATTCATATTGCTGCTTTGCATGTTGACTCTCTCAGTTGTGTCAATAGGACAGAACATGATCAGGGTAAACAAGAGAGTATGCTAACAATCATAGAGGTTATTAAAAATTGGATGTTCTTACTTCCCTCTGGATTAATAATAATGGTTTACATCTTTGTTACAAGGAATGTGATGGGTGCTCTGAGCTAATTTGATGATGCTGAATCTGAAAATGAAATCAGTAATTTCCCCTAAGAGCTCAGATTTTTGTAATATGCTAAAGCCTTTTTCCCAAATTCCTTCAAAAAGCTGATGCCTACTTACTCTTTCATAGCTAATTATTTGTTATAGACAAATAATTAAATTTGTTTAAATTAAAATAAATTAAATACTTAAAAGGGGTCATATTACATGCACAGAAACTTATGCATGTATGTACACTCCTGGCCAAAATTAATGCAGCACCTCCCTAGCGATCCTTACGGCCGGTGCTGCGTTAATTTTGGCCAGGACTGTACATAGGTATATTCCATTTTTTCAGGCTGTAAATCATACAATTTTAACATAAAAAAACATAGCTTAGATCAACAAGATGAAATATTTTGTTGACCACAATTTTAATTTTCTTTAAAATTAAGCACACTCAGCTACACACTGTCTCCTGTCCACTCAGCTTTGCTTACCATTAGAATAATACCAATCATGGAGCCCTCAACACAGGATTTGGGTAATGAATGGATTTAAAGGGGTGGAGGGCCCTAGCTGGATGACCCTCACTGGAGGGATCAAGGAAAAATCATATGGCTTGCCAAACATGAATCTTTCTCAATCGTTGCATGGTAAGTGATTTCTCAAAGGAATGGGCATAGAAGGGTTCAAGTGGTGCTTTAAACCCTGATGATAAGGATCTAATGAGAGTGTCAGACATATGTCAGGAGGGCAAACTAAGCAGGAGGGCGTGGGTGTAGTAGAAGAGGGAGTAAGACTTTAGGTGTTGCATGAGTTTGGAAGTTGTTTGCTATAAGGAAAATTATACAATGAATAATTGAAACAGTGAACACCTTAAGTTTTTGTTTTTTCCTTGAACCTTCGAGCCAAAATCTCACATATGGCTTAGAAGTGCAATTACTGTGTTCTTTTCCAACAAATATAATCGTGTTGTGACTTGCATTGCAGAATTGGGTTAATTATCATGGCTCCAAAAACAATGTATATACTAATTAAATTCATACGAAAAACATGCCTTACGTGTGTGTAAATAGCGCTGTTCTTTTTTGTTAAATTTGTGGAAAGTTAACTCTTAAATACCAAAGACGGTGACTAGCTCCGCTTGTGGAGAGGTGCTTTTACTTAACACATTTAAGTAAAAGTTATGTAAAGTAACGCAGAAAGTCGGGGGGGGGGTGTTGGAGTGGGTGGAGGAAGGTGTTTCTTAGTTTGAAATTACTTTTATATCATTCATTCCTTTTATTCTTTTCCGTAGTGACACTTTCTCAACCTTTCATAATCGTAATGAACGCCTTCTCTTGCACAGAAGTCGAGAAAGAAATAAATGAATATAATAGAAAGATCACCATATTATTCCAGGTAGGAATTTTTCTGGGGAAGTTATGTTATATATGCGAGTTTTTAATATGAAATCGTATTTTAAAACTGCGTATTTTTTGTGGTATAAAGACACAAACTCGAAATTTATGAAAAATATTTTTTTTTTAACTCTTGGGCCCCGGGCCCTCCGGCACTGAACCTGCATAGAGAGAAACAATGCATTGGCTATTGCATTTTTACCTTGATTTTTGATTCATTTTCATGCCATAATTAGAATAGGAGCAGCGCGTGTTCTCTACTAACTACTGCTAAATATTGGAAAATACGGTATTTTTTGGTTTTTTCGGATCTGAGGTTGTTGGACAATAATACTTCACATAATTGGAATCCCAAAAAGTCCTATAACGATCAAGTACTTTACTTCGTGTTGCAGAAAAATATTCAATTTGTAAAATGAACATTTTTCCTGTAATTAATAAAATTACTTAGATATTCTTCATGAAGACCAGGTCCAACTTAGAAAAGAGTAATATCAATCTTATCCTATTTTCATACCGTTGTGCTCCGAAGACATAGACACAAACCCCGATGTGTCCGACCCGATCGGCTGAATCTCACTTGTTTGGGGGTAGGCACCAAAGAGCTCACGCGATATTAGGTTCTGTAATGGTTTTGTATTCACGTGAATATATACACAACCCTCAACGGAGCAGCACAGTCTCCGGCTGCTTCTCAGAATCGTCTGATCCTGCCTACATTTGCATAGGGTTTATATACAACATCCTCATCTCAAGCATACTCACTCACACACCCCAAAAATGGTTTTCATCCTTGGTCGCGTTTCCGGTAGTTGGCTTGCCGCCCCCTGCGACCCTTATTCATCCAAAGTGTCCTATCGTTTTGACACACCCAAAAATCTTTAGATGCCATAACCTTCTCCTTCTTTTCTACAATCCAAGTTCCATAAAAACTTCCCAACCCAGCATTCGTGCGTCTCCGCACATGTGGACTAAAATTGTAATGCATGGCACATACACAGCAATACTTTCGAATCAGCAATTCATACCTTAATTCCATACTCATACATCAATTACTCATTAAATAAAATTTACGGGTCCGGTTTAATTTTCATTCATATATTTAAAGAAATTATAATTTAAAATTCAAAATATAAATTAGTTATAGTGATTTTATTCTTCGTAATTAATTTAAAAGAGGCACGAATTGAAATAAAAATATTAATATACATTTTATTCTTGGTAAACTTAGATTTAGAGCCATGTTGTTGACTTGGAATGTCATTTATGATGAGTAATCTCAATAATTTAGATAAATACGAATTGATACGAACGTTGACGAATGACTAGGAATTGTGACGAGTAGTCACAATCCTATGGGTTAGATATCAGGAGAGTGTCGATCAGGTCCTTCGAAACGCCAATATTTACATTCGTATTGCGTCAGTGCCTCGTTCGCGCGCTCACTTGAACCACTGGAATAATTAATGATTCCCACGTCTCTCTACTCCTCGCGAGCTATTCTTGTCGCGCAGTATTGAGAAATTTACACACTTTCACTGATATTTCAAAGCGAAGTGTTATGGAATTATATCCAAAGTTTCCTGTTTGTGGTTGGACAGGATTATTAAAAAATTGAAAAAAATGCTCTTGTTTCTCACAAACCAATTTTATTTTTCTCTTAGATTTTTTTAATTGTATAGAAATATTTAGGACATTTGAGCTTAGGGGAAACAGTTAACCATTCAGAATTAGAATTCTTAAGCAAATGGTCTTCCATATTAAAAAGTCAATGCCTATATTTTAATTTATATTATAATAAAATTCAAAGGGATATCATAGGAAGAGCAAATGGGGACGTCTAACCCTCTTAAACATATATTTATAATAGACCAAGGACCATTGTTTTCGATGACTGTCCCACAATTTTTTGACACTTGTGTGCAGCACAGTCAATATGATAAGCAATTCTTATATGTTCTTTATTCAAAGGCGATGCAGTTCAAGATGGAATATCACTAACGTGTTCTTAACAAAACTTCACTGGCGAGGCTAGGAAACGAAAGGGACTTAAAGTAGGAATATTATTAACATGAAGAAAATAATTTTCACTCGTACTATTTTCCAACGCATATTCTTGAAAGTGTTTTGAAGGTCGCTTTGAAGGCTTGAAAAGCCCGCATGTGGCCCAAAAGTCGGATATTCAAAAAGTCTGCTCTAATACGGCTTTAGGAGGAGGATTAAAGGATGACGAAAAGCACTAAATGAATGGTTGTTGATAAACTGGTATTCTCCTAAGACGACGGCGTCGTTACTACGTAGTGGTCTACTACTACAAATTTGGGTCCATTTCCTAGCGGCGTAATAAGTCACATATTGTCAGATACCCTGTTCATCATTGTTCAGTTGACAGAGTCACTTGAGTACCTCAGTATTAGCGCGGAGCGAATCCACGCTTCCAAAAATTATGTACCACTTTGGGTACTAAAATAAAATCTCGTAGATATGGCTGGGATAGGATTCTTGATGGATACCCTGAGAACCTGCATACTAATTACGATCTCTACTTCAAGACAGATTCTACAACGACTCATATTTTTTTGCGAGGAACATTGCAATAATTCATCAACTACATCGTTAGTATTAATTTCAGATTATTTGAAAATTTATCTGAAAGTAGCCGTAATCGATTTTAAATACCATTACAACAACTCCGCTATGTTTTGATGGACGAAGAAGCGATCGATCAAAACTCATTAGTATTGTAGAACAATCTCAAACCTGACATCTAACGCTGGGAGGAAAGACTTTCTGAGCTTTTGAACAACGCTCTCTATTCAAATCGAACCAGATGCATTCTTTTTCAATTGCGGAAGAGAAATTCTCATGCGGCTCGAAAAATGCGAATCTCTCTCAGAAAACCAAAACTAAACAAAATATGAATCGTTTGATACTAGTATAAGCGTTTTTAATTCGGGTAACCCTGCTTCTAAATAACTGTGCTACAAATTTCAGCATATCGTTCACATCCAATATATTCAATAAAATATAGTCTATTTTAATCTCAAAATGGATACGAAAGCTCTTTAAATTTAAATGTGCGGAAAACCTTCGGTTTCTTAATCTGAATGGATATATTTGGATTGGAGAGGCCATTTCTGGTGAAAGAAAAACAGAATTTGCTATATGAAGATTATGTGGGTCTTCCACTGTGATTTAGTTACATGCATAAAATAGAAGATTAGAAGAATTTTCGTATATTCCTTCAAGATATCCTCTCACAGTCAATGTCTAATAATGTATTGATAAAAAAATCAAAACAGTTAAAACATGGGAAGACTCCCTAATCACCTGTTATGTTCGAAAAAAGGCCAAAAATATTTAAAAATGTAAATTTTAAGTGCGATGCGGCATGTCTTTCCATTTTCCAATTTAAATAATATTTTAAACAATTTATTTTCTGAGCATATGGAACAACTTTAGGGGGCGTCCCGAAAGAATTTCAAACTTTTCGAAAATAAGGACCACCCTAATGTGGCAGTATGAAAAAAGATGCAGTATAAATCTAAGTCAATCACATCGACTCAGCACAATAAAATGTACATTAGAAACACATTACAAGATACATTAAAATTATAGTAAAGCGTAGATTTCATCTCAACAAAAAAAGAAGGCAACATGAGAGTAAATTTTTATTTTAGTTTTCTCCCTTCATATTACAATCTGTCTACAATAAAGAGGGAAATGTTGAGTATTTTTTTTCACACATCAGAAGGTGAAAATAGGAAATTACTCCTATGTTATTACTTCTATGTAATTAGTCCTTTGGTATTACTCTGTAGCGAAGCAAAAATTTGGAATACGCCTTAAGGATATGACATTTAATAATAATAATTTTATTCATCCGAAGACATGCATATGCATGTATAGTCAATCACATCGACTCAACACAATAAAATGTACATTAGAAACACATTACAGTATACATTAGAATTATAGTGAAGCATAGATTTTATTCCTAATGACACATTTCATCTCTTTAACATATATAGTAACTCCGAGTAAAAAAAATAGAATCAATGTTTCTAAATCGAATATTATTTGAAAGATTGAGGTAAAATTAGTGCTTTAATTTTCTCTGTAGCATCAGAAATAAAGGCTTAGGATAAAACATCACTTCTCCGCAAAAAAGTAAAAGGCATTTATGGAAATTGCGTAAGAATCGGCGATAGTCCCTAAATCGACGAGAGAGGAATATGAACATCATAAATTTTTGTTATACAATGATGAATTAAGGAAAAATGAGCACTTTTCAGATTTACATCCGACATGTAAATATAAAAATACTATGATAAACCGATAAATGTATGGACCAAAATATTGCGGAAAGAAAAATACACCGAAATTATAGAAACGGAAATCAGATGTTCTAGACAAGTAAAACTTGAAATATTATTCTATAATTCAGCTTATGTGTATTTAACTATTTATTTTTGCAAAAACAACATCCGTTAACGTAAGAAACTTAAATTTTCGCGCCGCTACTATCAGGCGATGTGTAAGCAATTGGTGAAAGGCGGCATAGTCAGGCATAGTAGACCTTATTCTCCCATCTCACAGTAAATCGATAGCAAGATACGAATTGTTACGAGCGTTGACGAATGTTTAGGAATTGTGAGGAGTAGTCACAATCCTATGGGTTAGGTATCAGGAGAGTGTCGGTCAGCAGCAGGTCCTTCGAAACGCCGATGTATACATACTGCGTCAGTGCCTCGTTCGCGCGCTCACTTGAACCACTGGAAAATGTAACGATTCCCACGCTTCTAAACTCCTCACGAGCTATGCTGGCCGCGCAGTATTAAGAAATTTAGACACTTTCACCGATAACGATGGAAGTGAATTTGGGTGCCAATGCACCAGGCGTTCAAATCCATGCTGGTAAATTAATATATCGGTTTCACTGAGGAAATGAGTATTAAAATTTTGGCTCCCATTGGGTTTTTTTAATTTCGTGTGATCAATCGATGGAAAATACATGAAGGTGGAGCAACTGTAGACCCACATCATAAGCATGGATTGGATTATAAATAACATGATAGTTCTACCACTTGCATGCGGTTTTATGATACAGTTTGATTATGTGAATCACATATGAAAAGACAAAGGTCCAAATTTCACAAGTATAGGAACTTATGAAACAAAATTCTTATCTGGTAAACATGTGATTATTTTCAATCTTTACTGTTCAATCACCTTATACAATTATCACTTCCGGTTTATTTCCATGTTAAAAGAACGAAATCCGTGTATTTCCGTTGAAAAACATTCTTAAGAGATTTTAATGCCTTTTAGGTCTATTTGATTGTCCACTTAGGTCAGGATTCTTACTTGGGACAACTGATCACTAAGAATAAGGATTAGCATCTTTGGGTTTTTCTTTGTAATTCCCTCTTTCTTTCTATTTCCCTCTCTCCTTGTATGTAAAGCTGAGGGCATAAAAACTTACTGTAGATTAACATGAGATCAAGCATAAAATTGGTTAATACTGACTCTTCTAGTACAATAAACAGTACATTATTCATACCAAGTATATTTGAATTGGTGAGAATTATTGTTACACTGGCTTCAAGAGAACAACTCAAAAGAGCTTAAATTCTTGATATTGATCTGTGTATCTTACTAACAGTAAATGTCAGTAAAAATTGTTCAGTCGTCGGTTATTGTCGACGAAATGAAAACCTCTGGTGGTAAGAAGGCAATGTGTATGCTATCGCTAGTTAACGTCGACAAATGCGTATTTAGCGATGGAAACAAATACCACATCTTTAATACATCGCTCTACTTCTGTGATAAGGACATTCAATTATTGCGGTATTTAGACTGAGTTTAGCTTAACTTTATTAGACAGAAAAAGTCCTCGCTGAGTGCCACAAGTATCATGAGAGCAGGGCCACGCAGGATGCAAACGAATCACTACACTTCACGCTCATATACTGATAAATCAGTCACATGTGTTTACCTGAAAAAGTGCGAGAGCACGCTCGATTTGGACACTGCCTAGCAAGTATATTCTCCGCGGAAAATTCTAAGCCTTACGCGGTAAACTAAATTCTAAGGGAGAGGAATAATGCAATTTCAGGGCAAATACATAGCAGTGTACGTTTTTGAAGGAAGATAGTTGTAGAGCTAGAAGATAGCCTGGTATCATGAATTATTCGAGTCAAGTTATTTCTCTAATTTGTGCCGTTCATCTAACATCGTAAAAAGGAAGCTATAATTAATATTTTCAACTTTCATTGTACTACATTTATTAAAAAAATCGGTCTTCTTACTTCAGTGTGTATTTCGGAAAATTCAGCTCATGTGTATTTAATTTTAAAATTAAAATATAAAAAGGAAACAAATATTCATTTATTTATTAATTTCTTAGCAAAAATATTAAATAAAAATAGCATAATGTATTATATTATTCCGTTATTTTTAACGTTAATATTCTTTCAATATTTTATTTCCTTGTATTTAGTTTATAAATATTTCTCTTTTACTGAAACTAATATCCCTGGAACCAATCATGTGTTTTTTCTCACATACATGGAAATTAGGATGGGACTGATTTTTCAATACACTTAACGAGATTTGATTTTCATACTATGTGATAAATCGTATTTTATGTATAATATGTTATCGTAAGCGTGTATTATTCTTCTTATTCACGTTTCAATTGGTCAAGCTTGAGGATGGAGAAGGCGTTAGAGGTTAGGTGACCGAGGTAAAGAAAAAGGGGTGCGGCGGAAGGGAGGAAAAGTGGGTGGAAGAAAATGGGGTTCGAAGGATTGAGGGATAACTTGGACAACCGAGAAAGTACCGCGAAAGAGCAAAAGAAACGATGTTACGAGAAATAGGCTCCGAGTTATGACCTGAGCTATTGTCCAGAAGGGAAAGGGACGGAGTTTGGGTTAGCGAGAAGGGTCGAAGAACGGATGTTGGGAGAGATGGGAGCAACGTTATAGCCGTTATAGCTCTCTGGAACATTCAAAGAAGGTGGGACCGGATGCACATCCTGGCGTCGAGGATAGGATCGGCAGAAGAAGACGTGAGGATGGGTTGGACAAGGGGTTCCGCGGATGAGCGGATGGGAAACACTCTTTTTAGATGGCTTCAACATCCGCAAAACCTCTTTTCTTGCTAAGTTTTATCCTTTCTCTCATATTAACCTTCAAGTCACGTGGAGAGTATTATACCCACAGCAGTACTATTTAGCGGAATGCACTTATAAAACCAGAGGAGAAAATTGAGGATCATTCAATGTCTTCTTGACATTTAGCTATTATCTCCAGTAAAATTTCTCAAATGAGTAAACAACGGTGTAAGGGTATATCAGTTTGCAATCATAAACTTTTAACTGCAAAGAATTTCCACGATTCTCACTCTTACGTCATCACCGCTTTTAATGTCTGTATTCTAGAAACCCTTGTGTTTTTCTTTCCATTGGAATCGTAAGAAATTTGACTGTTTATTCCTAAAAGAAGAATACCAAAAGAAAAAGAAATAACACATTGGAAATAGTATCGAAAAATCAGAAGAGGGTAAAAGTCGGATCAAAAATGACTCAACCGTTGTTCTCCACCGTTTGAACGTAATTGCAAATCGAAAAATATCGCTAAAAATCTCCACAAATTAACTAGGGGACAATAACAATATACTTAATATGCTTATCACCTTGCTATTACCTCAGTTGGGATATTAATTTCCAAGGAGAATAGATGGAAGACTATAACCTCCTCTATCATCTCTTCCCTTACAAATTCTCACACATCTTTTCTGTTAAACCTGTCCTTTTTCATCAAATGGTTCTTATAATCTCGTATACTTCTCTCATGTTTGTCAATACTTTAAAAACTTGACTTGAAAATGAAATTCAGGAGATTTAAATAAATTTGTTTTTAAAAGATATCCAGTATCAAACTTATTGCGGTTTTTTCCAAACTTTTATCCCGGATAGATTGATATTTGGGAGTGAAAAATATTTCCTTATGTTCATTTGTTATGTAGGAGAGTCTGTCAGTTCCATTATCCCAGCAGAATTTTAATTGTTATTTCATTCTAATAGAGGAAGAATGCTCGTCTTACTTAAAATTTCAAAGTAAAATAAGGTTATAGCTTCATCTTCTCACACGTCTGCACTATTTTTATTTATCGTGCCATCTATCATTTAGCATAACAGTTACTACGTAAAGAAGAAAGAATAGATACAACTATAAAATCAATTTACTTTTAAAATTAAAGGTACGGTTTTAGGTTGAAGATTTAAAAACTTTCAAAAAAGCCCTTAGTACGAAAAAGCACGAAACGTTTCAAAACTTTGGAAATTTTTGGGATGAAAAGAAAAATAATGCTTTGGTTGTATCGTGACATTGTATTGTAATGAAATACTGAGCATTGGTTTTATCTATAATGACTTCTATTTACATGTTAGCAGATAATAAAGGTGAAACGATTGAAAGTGGAATGATCCCAGGGTTTTCGCAGCGGACAGCTCTCTTTTATACTTTCCGGCGCACAAGAAATGTTTACCATTACCTTCTCACCAATAAATCACCTAATTAAATTGTATCACAGAGCAGAAAACAAAAGGCAGAAATTCCATGTTATATAGAATGCTATCCATACTTATTATAGAGTCATCAGTCGTTCAACTGCATATGATTTCCACCTATTTATCTAATGAAATCAGACAAACGCTTCGACCTGCCAACCTTATAGAGAAACGTCATCATCGATGAAATTACGTATTTCACCACCATCTTGGGTTTGATCAGACATTGCATTTCCTGAAAGAGGTTACATGGAAACCCCTCTTTGAAAATTATCAGAGAAAGTGGCCCAAATTCATAATGTTGAGCGGCAAGTATAGAACGTAAGGGGTATATCGGTAGGGGAATTGTTACATTCTCCAGTGGTTCAAGTGAGCACGTGGCTAAGTCGCGGTAGAAATATATGTCAAATGGTGATTCAAGTGGTATTCACCTGCTGCACACCGACGCTCTCCTGATACCTAACCCATAGGTTCGTGACTATTCGACACAATTCCCAACTATTCGTCAATGTTCGCAACTCTTCGTAACTTGCTATCGATTTACTGTGAGACGCGATAGTTGTTTTGTGCCACCTTTCAACAATTGTGTGCACCTCGTCTCTCATTGCAGCGCAAACATTTCAATTTCTCTCGAAAACGGATTTCATTTTAAGAAAAAGGAAAAATATAAGGAATTCCGGGCGAAATGCACCACCGGGAGATATGCCTCAGTCGTAGTATTTTGGAGGAAAATTACAAAATTGCTCTACTGATGGTGTTCATCAGTTTGTTGGAAGGCACCTGTCTATCTGCAAGAGTTTCACGGCGATTAATTATTTTACGCAGTTTTATAACATAATTTCAAATTGGTACTGTTTTTTTCCGTCCTGTTATAAGATAGGGTATAATGTTTCTGGTTGGCACAATTTAAAAAGTTTGTATATTTTTAATCAAAGGGCGAAAACTTGTAGCTATAGGTTTATCTAATATCCACATGCAGAGACTGACCCTCTTGATTAAAGTGTAGCCCCATTGGCTGTAAGGGCATCTCTCCCGTACCGAAAGGAGAAACGCCCCACCTCTTCTCGGGATAGATGCCACAGTGCTATCTTTAAGTATATGTGCCTTATTAGTATAAATTTAACTTTAAGATGATACTGATTAATGCTTTTTTCAAGAAAACGTTTGTAATCTACATTTTAATTTCAATTCAAATTTAATTCCACGGTCGAATGCATTTTATGCACGATCAAAAAATGAGGTATTGCTTAGTAAGCACTAGGGTGGAGCGTTTTGCCATTCTTTCTGATCGAAATGTATTACCCGGCAAAAGTAGCCCTCCCACATGGGCATTGCAAATATAATTATTTTTTCGAAATCAAAAGATATCTTCTGTGAGAATTTTCTCCTCAAAGTTTCGAAATTTCGAAAAACATCAAAATCGTCATATTATTTTTTCGGTTAAAACGACAATATTTTGTGTATAATCTAGCTCCCATTCATACCAATTGAAAATTTCATTATAATTTGAAATGGATATTGTTCTCTAAATGTACTACAATTTTTGGCTGAATGTTTGCAAAGGGAACATCTAAATAGGTTTTAAATTTAACTAAAATCTTAAGTTATATCCTAATTTCAGGTTAAATTTAACAATTTTGTTATATAACAAGTGCTTCACAGATTAAATTCAGTTTAAGCTAATGGAATATCCCTCCCACAGAGGTGGGGAGTCTCACCGGAACAATTGGGAGTGTCCGGGTGAGATGGCCATATGCATGGATGCAGAAAAAGTTTAATATTTTGGGTGAAAATGTTTTTAAAGAAAAGTTGTTAATTTTCTGATAATAAACAATAAATGTTGTATTTAATCGCGCAGATTCACAATATTTGTATCACATAAGTCATTGTTATGAAGTATTTTCCTTAGGTGGGGCATCTCTACCGGAATTACCATACCTACAAAAAGCTGCTTATCGGAGCTTTCTGATAAGTATATAATATATTAAATATGCATCAAAGTTAAATGCTTTCTAACTGTTTAGCTATAGGATTAGAGCAAAAATTTAAATTTAAATTTCCTTTTTACGCCCTGTTTAGGTCTGACGTCTTTATTTACGCAATTTTCATATACATGTTCCACTAATGTATATGGAGAAGATGTTTTAACTGAACCCTGTGTTTGTAATGTAACTGACAGGAGTATAATGCAAAAGATACCTCAGTCCATCACATCAGATCCATTTTCTTCTTGGAGTTACTTTACTTCTTGTCACAGATGCTTATTATAAAAACGATTGTTTTGCTATGTAATGGAAATGAGGGTTCAGGATTACTAGCCGAGATTAACAGATGAATAATTTTCTTATTAGATGTTCTGCTCTATGCACTGACCTTTACTCAATTTTTCTCTTATATTTTAGTAAAAAATGTAAAACTATCACGTTCAATAGTGATTTAAGTGTGGTTATCTCCGGAGGATCGCAAGACTAATGTTACTATGATTGATGAACCAGAAATTACTGAATTTCTATAATTTTCATTGACGTTAAATCAGTGATCAAGGGAAATTCGTATGGAAGTTAATGCTAACACGGTTTCAAGTAGGTAACGTTCTCCAAATTTGTGGTTGGAATAAGATATTATACTAACCCGCATAATGGTTAATACAGAGCCGATACCCACCAGGGTATTTATAGTATGGAGACGATCCAGGTACCATTACTTTAAATTTATTGCATCTTGGTTTATTCCTTCTTAATTTATATAATTTACATATCTTTCCTTTCAATTTGGAACTAGAATAATTTTCAAACTAAAGTAGCCTCAGGGCATCGAAATGAGGTAATTTTAGTTTGAAAATTGGGTAAGATGAATTGTAACAGTTTGCATCCTCAATTTAAAGTAACCAAGTTATTGTGTTTCTAGTTTTTCTGATGGTATAAGACTGAATTGTATGTAATAATGCTTAATTAAGAATATTTACTGTAATAAGTTATTGACTAGGAAAAGATACCTTTTAGGGAAAAATATATTCTTGTAACTAAAATTGGTACATACATGAATATCTTCAATGTTTAAGGCAACTTAGAAACAAGTTGAAGTTCAACATTTACATGACACCTTTATGATAGAATTTAGATCTCTGCTGCACACTTTTCAATCAGGTCTAAAGTAATAATAGTAGGTATTGATTTGGGAAGTTCTTCAATAAATTTATTTCCTCTCATAAAACACGATTTGGAGTAGTAAGGGGACTTTTTGAAACTAGAAAAATATCCCAGCTATTCGGTTATGATCTGAATTCATTAGATCTAGGAGAGTAGTGACATGTGCATGAAAGATCATTTTCATGATCATAGGTTTATCTATCAGAATCAAACCATTATTTTATTTCAGATTATATGTTCATGTTAATGCAAGCTTTCTAAATACATATTAGTCACCTCATGCCATTTTTAAAGAACATATTCAAAATATGGAACATCTTTCTTTGAGATAATACACAAAAACTTGAAGAGGATAAAGCAAATATTAAAAACTACAAGCCAATTAGCTTAACATTCAATGTTTGTAAATTATGGTGATAATTACAGCATGATATTTTAGAAATTAATGAGAAGAGAGCAATTGGCTTAGCGAGCACCAGCACAGTTTTAGTAAATATCACTTATATAAAATTCAATTTCTTGGACTATATCAGGATGTAGTTGATGTGGTAGGTGATAGGATATGATAGATGTTTTCAGGGAGTTCAGGAAAATATACAGTTATATTTTTATTAGGAAAACGATATGAATGCCTATGATGTGATTTTTTAAGCTTCTGATTTTCAACTTCAAAATAAAAGCCTTTTAATAATCTTTTCCTTTTCCTTTTAAAATAATTATGTTTTAAATTAAACTGCCTGAAAAGTTTCTCCTTGCTCTATTCCTAATTGGAAATGTGTTTTCTCTTCTATTCAATTTGTTGTAAAAGGTAACATTTCGCAGTTGAAAAGTAGGGTAGATGGATCTTAAAATGTGATTATGTTTATTAATGAGGAAGTTTTTACTGATATTGACCAATAGTCTAGATCATTGTCATTCAGGAAAACAATTATTTTTTACTAATTTTTAAGATATTTTCCTCTGATTCATCTTCAACGATCATCAAGATTAATAAACATATATGAAAATCAAGTTGATGTGTGAGGCTCAAGAGTTGACTTAGAAAGGTTGTCCCTTGAGTACTAAATAACTTTAAAATACTGGCAATTTTTATTTACTAACCCATATTTGCTTCAGTTAACATGTAATTAATTTCAGATGGTGATGTGTTTCACAAAAAATAATTTAATGAAGGTCCATTGAAAGAAATTTCAAAAATTTAGCATGAGAAAAATCAGTCTCAATGTTACTCCATTTACACCTGCTGATGGCGAATCAGTAGTCTCCGAAGCAGTTTCACACCATCTCCATGAATCTCACATTCTAGCATTAAAAAAATAATGTCATGATCTATCTATTTTCTGATTTGTGACTGCTGATTCTGTTTTTTCTTCAACTATGCACATTCTCCTTGAAAAAAAAACTTTGTTGATGCTGATAACTAATTGGGAAGCAGTAGATAGTATAATTAATATCAGTCAACTTCTTTAATTTACAAAATGTTTGGGACTGCTAAGAAAATATCCAAGTTATGACTGTGAGGTATTAAGAAGGTATTCCTTCTGGCACTTTTTTTGGAAGTTTTATCACTGAATAATTCTTTGGCAATCAAAAATTAGTCAGTATCTTGTAACAGTATAATTATGATGAGTAAACATATAAATTTCACATGGAATAGATTTCTTATATTGGTAAGTATTATCTCCTGAAAGTGGGTTGTTATGCTCTAATAAATGTATTATTATACTGATCTAAATATTTTACTTATTTTCAGCAAAAAACAGAACTGTGCACTGACATGATATGTATGAGATGGAGCTAATCAGCTTCAAGGTCACTTACACCCTTTAAGTATATTTTGCTCAAATAATTAAGACATGGTCCATTAACTTTTGTCATCCAATTTTACATAAAATGCATGCAGACTTTAAGAAAATACTTTAATATAGTAAACCAACAATATGTGTAAAATTAGAATATGCTTTGATTGTAATAAAAGTAGTAGACGGGGTACGGTTGTCTCTGAATTGGAATAGGCTTTGATTTTACTCCCAGCCATATTGCAACCAGAAATATAGGAACTGGTTCAAACCAATTAAGTAAGAATGGGTTAAAGTCTCATGATTGAAAGGCAGATTGCCCCATGAATTATTATAAAGTGTAAAAGTGAGTTCTACTCAAAGGACGGCATCCAAGTTTGTAGAATATTTGAATGTGACAGTATAGAAACACAGGCACAGATTACATCGAAAGAGTACCCTATCAAACCTTAAATAAGTATGTAGTCAGTGTACATGATATAAAACAATAACAAAATTTAGTCTGCTCATGGTGGCATTGTGTACAACATAGTAAAACTTGAAATAAGTAAGGCAGCTTTCATCCAATTCTGGTTCAAATTATCTACCTCTTGCGGCAGAAGGCTGAAACTTTTTAAAGTCCATCTGGAAGTAAATTCACAAACCTGTAGGTGAGGCTACAAGAAGGGGGATTTACTCCAATGAGGAAGGCTTAGAGGGAGTTGCAGGGGTAGGGGGAGAGTGCAGGATTAATATTCCAGGACACAAGGATTTTTGTTTTTTAGTGAAGAGTTTGTCAAGTAATTGGGGGTTACAAATATTATTAGTTGCTATCTGAATCATTATCGAGATCTCTTTGTTGAAGTTGGTGGTCTTGGAGGTATGAATGGCTCTATGGATTATAAAAATGATCACAACTAACTTGTGGGAAAAGGAGTGGGAGGAGTGAGAAGGGATTGTGAGGTTGGTGTTGGTGGGTTTTCTGTAGATGGAAATTAATGGTTTGCCATCTATTAGGGTAATCATGGGATCAAGGAAATAGAGAGTGGCTTGAGAATCGGGTTCCACAGTGAAGGAAAGGGGAAGATAGAGGGTGTTAAGATGGGAGAGGAATTGATGTATCTCTGGAAGTTACTAATTGATTGATTTTTCATTTAGTATAGCTCCCTCACAAAAAGTCGAGTTTGAAAATATTAAGATGCCTTTAGATATTCAACTATGGACCCTTTTAATATATAAAAGTAGGAATCAACCAAAGCAGTGTCAAGCCAGCTTATTACTCATCATAAGACTTACATATAAGTAGCTAAAAATCTTGCTCTACGCCCTATGATTATTTGATATGTAAGTTTTACATTACATGAAACTGGTTTGTAACTGGATACTAACTTAAAATGGGATGATTGATACAGGCTAATATACATTCATTGCTATTCTAAATGCTTGGAGATTTAAAAAATTACTGTTCTTTGCTTGGCTTTCCATTGAGAGAAATGGCACAGCCAGGCCACATTCATTATGGGTGATTTGTGGTTTGTGTAGTAACTTTAACACAGCCACATTTTTCTTCTTCTGACTACTCTGACCACAAGATTAATACAGGTAGCTTTCCAATTTCTTCAAAATGCTAAGTCAATATTATGACCCCCATTTGGCATTGCATTTAAGACCAGTTTTGCTGTCTGAGGTCAACTAGAAAGTTTTAAGAAACTTTAAATTCTAAATTACCAAAACAGAAGGAAATTGATTGAAGATGTTAAATTTAAATTGGCTTATGATAATGAAGACAATTAATATAAGACAATTTAAAACTGCTTGAAATAACTTCTTTAACAAGAAGCATTTCATAAAAATAGGCTTAGCAGTGATAATGAATCATATCCTTTTGAGTATAACTACATTATAAGTATAATGTAACATCAATGAATAGGCCCCAAATTTTTTTAACTGAAAAGTTTCAAGAGCATGATGGAAAGTGTTTTTGGGAAATCTTCTTGAGAAATATTGCTATTTTATAAAAATGTGACATGATCAAAACAAACTCATCCAGTTCACAGTAGGGATTTTCTAGAAATATTTTTATATTAATTTTCAAGATGTATTCTATTTCCTTATATCAAGATGAAATGATTATTCGAAAAATCAGAAAGTTACATTAGAAGGAAGACTGTAATTGACAGTATCTTAAGAAATGCTCTTCTTTTACATTATATTACAATTTTTCCAAATTTTATGTCTGAGATTAATTTTTTGATATAAAGCAATTTATTTTGCATCTATTTAAAAAATGCTTTACATCAGTAGAGCATTGGTATTACGGTGTGAGATCTCCTTTGAAGGCTGTCTCATTGGGGGGCAGCTCATAAAAGAAGTACAGCGTTTCATAAAAAAATAACAGCTAAAATAAATTCTTTATATTATGAATTAAAAGTCCGTTATAACGACAGCTAACAAAAATCGGAAAAGTACTCGTTATAACGCGTATTCGTTATAGCCAATTTCTAACACTAAATCTAACTAAGTCCGTCCTCTTGAATCCAAGAGCAGCGACCATGGCAGAATGGAACTGTAGGGTTTTTAATCCTTACGCGAATGCTTCATAATGCGTAAAAAAAGTACGATCGCGTAAATAATACCGTACTTACTCGAAAATAACGCGCACCCTTTTGGGTCTTTTTTTCCTAAAAAATCGGGGTGCGCGTTATTAGAAATTATAAACAATTCCAATGAGCAACAATTTATTATTTTCGTCGTCTTAATCTTCCAAAGAGATCTACAAGCGTCATTTAATCGAAATTCTACGATGAAAATTAAGATTTTTCATTATTTCCTTTGAATGAGCTGGTGACACTTGGCAACGCAGCACATTCTCAGTTAGATTGGGGGGGGGGGGGTTAAATACCTGAGGGAAGATTCGGTTTGCTGTCTTATTATCAATTATTAACTCTTATTTTATTTTCAGGTGTAATCCAGTATTATACGCAGTAGGTCGTTATATATTTTCAAATAGTAAAAATGAGAGGAATAAAGTGCCGTCTCAAATTCAAGAAAGAGTTTTTTTTTGCGGACGTAGCGGAGAGCCAGCTTGCTTCATTCTGTGTGCGCGCTCTTAAGGTTAGTTGATGAAAAATGAATTGAATGTTATCAAGTTACCAAGTACTTTAATCTTTTACGGTTAATTTTCATCCAGATACCAAAAAAAACATTGAGTTACATTAGCCAGACTATAGAGCATCTAAATAAACTCGAATTCAGAACATTAGCTGTCCTTAAAGGACATAATTACTTAAAAAACAAACTTGAGTACACGAATTTCTCAGTTAACTTACCGGCGAGATTTCCGAAAGCGGACCAAAGTAACGTGGTCTCCTACGTTCAATCCTGTAACGCTGCGCAGAACCCAAAACACTCTCTACCCCATCCTTTCTCTATTCTTCCCCCACTGGCCAGTCCTTTTCCGGCGGCAATTCTGGCACCGCGGACGGTTTACCCTCTCCTTAACGAGGAAGGAGACGATTAGCGCGCGGAGGCGCCGAGGGACGAACGATAAGACGCCCCCGGCCCCAGTTGTTGCTGCCTGAATGAGGTTACGTTCACCTCCGAATCCCTAGCCGATCCCAAACCCGATTCACAGGATCAGAAGGGAACAGCACGGGGTCTCAAATAGGGTGTCCTCAAACCCCGAATCACAGCAGATGATTAAATATTACTAGAGGACCAATGACCGCTCCAGTGACGGAGATTGGGGCCATGAGGCACCGAAAGGGTCACATTTCGGAGATCTACACGTAATTCTAATCTCCTTCACATACCTCCTTACCTCCTTTCCGACTTTCCATCTCACAAAGGTCTATTCTCTGAAAATACCCAAACTATTGAATTCCCTTCTGTCTGTCAACCCGTCTCCTGAACTGTTTTCTCCCATAAATTCACTTCTTTCCTCAACTAATTAATTTTCTGAGTTTTTCTACTTGCCCCTCCTTGTCGTTGTTTGTTATTTTTTGTTGCTTATTATATTATTGTTTCTTTATAAATATAATTGTTTCTTACGATTCAATGTAATGGGTCAAATTGACTCTTTTTGAATCTAATGAAATAAATAAATAAATGCTCGCATCTCCATCTGCCGAGGACGGGAGGGAGCCGCGCGGGAACGATCGTGCTATAAATTGGCAAACAGTGCCAAGGAGTAAACGTAAGCAGGTTCATCGTCCCCAATATCACCTGCGGCAACAATGATAACTTACTCACGTCAGAAATTATGAAAATAGGGCAATTTAATTACATGTCCACATATGCAAACACTGATGCATAAGTAGCATGGAAAAAATTACGGCAATTTTAGAATTCCTTCGAAAAAAAATTTATGTCAATGTACTCTTCTGTATTAATAATTATAGAAATGCCGCCAAATTTGCGTGAGTTCGACGCCAGGTGGGTGCAAAACTTCCGTTTTAAATATATAGCGGTAACTTTTAATTAATTATTTTATTTAAATTTTATATAATTCAAACGAATCAAAATGACTGTGCCGCCATGAAGAAACCTGATCAGTATGGAAAAATCCCAAGGAAATGTTAAAAATTGCGTTATCGCTTTTTAAATACGGCTTAGCAAAGCTAAACCTCATTTTTCTATCTTTCGTATATTTCAAATTAGTCGAAAATTAATGTATAGAAAATAAAATTATATAAGTACCTTAACAAAAATGAAATGTAATGCAAGTTCCATATATCTTATACCTCTATGGCTATCAAGTCTCACTTTTAATAGCGTTCTTTTGATTCAATAATAACGTGGGAAAATCGAAATTGGCAATTAATTGTATAAAAATATAAATATAACTCTGAAAGTTGTCATTATGTGTTTTTTCAATTGCTACTAACATTACATTTGAAATTTCGTAAGGCAAACAACACACCATAGTGATGTATTTGTACACGCTTGCAGCTGACGTAATAGAACAAACTTCAAAAACATTATAAGCAATGATCATGGGTGTATATTCTTTGACAAAAGAAACTCAATAGCGCTCAAGCATAAAACATGAATGAACTATGGTCGGATTTCGACCACTGGGCGATCACTAGTTATTATTATTCCAAGTGGAACTTAACGGCGCCTCACTCACTCACTCCCACTCCTTTTCCCTCGCACTCTTTCTGCGACGGACCGCCGCGGTCTAAAGTAACGGAAGCTCAGGATTAGGAGGGGAAAGATAATTACCATAGTCTTGTGCTTTGCTGTATAGAAGTAGAGGAAGCAAGAGAGCTTCTTCCAAATACATACATGTCCGATATATTTGCGGATTCAAAATAAGGATTGAAAACTTCAAACCTCCAAGGGACCCGCCACAGTGTCATTGTTGTCAGCAATTAGGATACGTAGTCAAGGCATAGCATATGGCGACTAAATGTGTAAAATGCGGTTTTGGACACCTATTAATAGATCGTACGAAACATGCAGACCAGCCGGCCATATGCGCCAACTTTCAAATGAAACCATCCGGCGAGCTAGCTTTAATGATAAAATCAAGAAGGAAAAAGCTAGATTAAAATTAAAAGTCGGTAAGCCACCCCAAACTGTTGCTAATTTTCAAAGGAACGACGAAAATTTTCCTAAAACTTGCGTGGGGCCCAGCACCCCCTCTTACATCCAATCCGCGCCTGCAAAACCGAATACCGACCCAAATTCAGCGAAAAAAGAAAGCATGAGAGAAAGCCTCGCCAAAAAAGCAATTCACGAGCCGTAATTCACGATTACTTAGCTCCAAGAATACTGAAACCTATGGCCGCAATTCTGTAAACAATTGGAAAAACGAAATGAACAATTGGATAATTCAATTTTACAATGTTATAACTGAGGAGTCGTTAAACGAAACACGGTTTTTAACCATGCAATCGAATCTAATAATACATTTATCAATTCCAAAAATGGATATAATTTTGAAAGTTTTAGAATGGAATGCCAACTGAATCTCAGGGGAAAAAGCCGAATTCGCAAATTTTCTCATTAAAACGGAGTCCATGTCGCCCTCCTTTGCTAAAACGACTACTGGCAAGGCAAATCAACTAAAATTCGCAGTACTGCTGTTTAATTAATAAACGCCTCAATTAGTCCTTCCTAAATGCAGGTCGTTACGATTGTCTGCGTAAAATTTATTTCTAAAGATTTATTTATTTACTTCGTAAAATTTATTTTTTAAGACATTATTATATTATATTTTTCTAAAGAAATAATTATATTTTAGAAATGAATTTATCGCAGTTTAAAACTCCGGTGGAACAAACTTTTAGGGCCGTATTTATAGTCGACTTCCAGGAGATCCGCAGCGCCTAGCAGTCCCCCAAGGCCAAAAACGGTATTTATAGTCCTCTTTCTCCCCCTTACAACCCCCTTAGAGACTCGCAAGCTGTGAAAAGCTGGGTAACCGAGATAGGTGATCCAGCGAACCCCTAAGGCGTGATATCGGTGGTGGCAGAACTGCGTACTAATTTTGTAAACATCAAACATGGTGGACAATCAGTTCGAATCGTTCGATTAGATTCAACAATTGATGAAAAAAATTAAATAGTGGACTGTCAAATCCTCAACGTTTCTTTGAATTAGTGTACAAATCAGCAGAATATTTTCGGTAGATATTTATTTTATCCTAATGCATTTAAAACTATCTAACGGATGTTTTAAAACCTCAGCTTGTGCAGTCGTTAAGAAATGTGAAGTTATTAGTTTTATTAGGTAAAATATTGATTTCCTTTAGGTTGAGTTTATTGGCAATTACAATACTTATTAGTAGAGATATATTTATGCTGTGCAAGGGTGATTCCTACTCGTGATTGCTGATTCTTTGTGGTCTTTCGTTGTCGTAGTCGTGATATGTAACCTTTGACGCAGATGTCTACCATGGAGAAAGAGTAAATATTTACAGTGGAAAGCTACAAGGGTCAGTATTAGGCCTATTGCTATTTTTAATATATATCAATGATATATTTTCTGTTATAAAGTGCTGTAAATTATACTTGTTTACTGACGACGCTGTATTAATATATATTCACAAACACTTCAATGAGGCTAAAAGAGCTCTGCAAACTGACTTGAATAACATTAATAAGTGGTGCCATGATAACAAATTAAAACTAAATGTTCACAAGACAAAAGTGATGAAAATTAGATTTAGAGAAGAAATAAATCATAAAGTGAAACCTCTACAATACCTACACACTTACATCCAGCTTGCAGAAAATTACTTCTCCAGTAAGCACAAGGAAAAGTTTGCTACAAAACATGGCATGATAGGGAGAGATAGAATAACGTTTAATTCTACCAAGTTATTATAATATATGTACGGCAGGAAGTGACTTGATGTCAAAATACCTATGTTATTTAATGACTTACCTAATAACATACACTTAAGAAATGCTATGTCTAACGTAAAGAAAGAAATCAAAAAATATTTGCTTAAACATTTTGTACTGAATTTCGAAGAACATATAACAGATCCCTTAGTAGATACTATGATATATGTCAAAATTGTATTGAGTTGGCTTTGTATATTTATTGCTCTAACTATGGGATGCTAATGATTGTATCTAAGTTTATATCTGCTGTTGTACTTTGTGTTTTTATATAAATATATATAATGCTTTCTATAGTCTTGTGTGTTACATACTTGGTATATGTTTATTGTGAATCATTATATAATTGCTGAATTTGATATTGATTTTCATATTATAATAAGTGCAATAGATAAGTATATGCAGTATTTACAATTTTTGGAATCATAGGTAGTATTTTGTGATAGTTTTTGTAATCTTCATGCTTTATTTTGCTAGAAACGTATGAAATTGTTTTTAATATTCATCATTAATTTATGAAATATTCCAAATTTTAAATAATTTGTAATCTTAGGCTTTGATGAGCCTATATCTGGCTCAAGAGTACCAAAAAGATGAATATTTACAATCCTGTTTCTTGAAATTAAATGTCATGCAAATTAATTTGTAAGCCGTTCACAGGCAGGCGATATTATTTACATTGCATTATTGTATTGTTTGAACAAAACAATACAACAAAAGAATAATAACAAACAATTTTTCTGAATAAAATATTCTATTCTAATCTTAAATCTCATGGATAGAATCAGTTGAATTTAATGGTGCGTGAGAAAATGTATTCATAGGATTTATCTGTGAATGTGAAGAAAGTTGGTGAAAAGTCTCCTATAGATTGTTTTATGACGTCGAAATTTCTATTGTTTGTGTAACAAGTTTCGGTATCTAGATACCGATAATAAGCATTAAATGGATGAAGCAGCTGCTTCATTCATCTAATGCTACCAAGGCAATATTTATTCTTGATTTTTTTATTTAATCGACTTAGTTGACATTACCGGCGTTTATACGTTGCGTTACGCTAACTGATACATCGGTTGTCGGGAATTTTTAAAGTCAAAGCTATAACACGAGAACTCGGTTCGTGGGAGGTTTAAAATTTCACAAAATGTCCTTCTTCAAAAGCCTTCTAAAGTATAATCACCTCTTCCCTCACAATTTAAAAAAAATACCAAAAGGACGCAAATTAAACATTCATGAACAGTTGGAAATATCATACCAGATACAATAAAGTAACTACAACCTCACAAACGTTAACCTGCCATTTATATCTTGATTATAGTAATGCAGTTTCAACAACGGCTGCCTTAGTAAATTGTTGGTAAATTATTATCAATTTAATAGTTTTGTTGTAAATTGAAGTTATTTTTTATTCATATACATTTCCTTTCTTGGGCTGTTGTAAATGTCAATGACAGGAACATTGAGCTCAACAGAACCATGGTTTAAACATGAAAATAAATACAGGTAGAGCTGAAAATGGATGAGGACAGACATGAAACTGATTTTTACTGTCATGCAGAGCTTAAATGTTATTAGAATTTACAATATCTATTCAAAATTTGCCATCAATACAAGATTTCATGTGAACCAAAACAAATTAGCAGAAAGGAATATTTAAAAAAACTGAACAGCGAAACAGGTTTTTGGGAACGCTGTTGCCAAATTTATCACGAATCCGTCTCCTCGTCAGAGGACTGCGGGGAGTCGTTTATAAATACCAATAGGTACCGCTCGCCTGGCAGCTTACTCATGAGGGGTTAGTTAGCGATAGGTGTAGGAACCGACTATAAATACGGCCCTTAATCTCCAGCCTAAGGAAATTAAAAAATAAATTCTGCAACGATTTCACTCTAGGTGGTGGAGATTTAAATATAGCCTGGGGCTGTCACGCGTCAATCCTTTCGGGTAATATTTTGTGTAAATTTCTTAATTTAACTAATGTTACGCTGCGTGCCCCAAACGAACCTGTGCATTATTTTTCAGGCCTTAGAATCTCAGCCGATATACTAGATAATTTTATCACAATTTTTTAAACTTATGATGTAAATACAATAAAAGTTCAATAAATGATTTGGTACCCAACCATTTTCTAATCATTTAAACCTAAATACCGACACAATGGATAAGGAGAACATGAAAATTTTAGAATTCTATACATTGACAATTTCAATAGGATTTCAACTAATTTATTTACAAATCTTAACAGCAATGACTTAAATGCTATCAAAGGCATTGATTCGACCATCGAAAAAATCACGCAATCTATTGGGATAGCGTGCATGCGGGGTTCTAGTGTAGGAAAAACTATCTCCTGATCACGTTCGACTTCCTGGAGAGATTATTAGTATGATAAAGCAAAGGAACAAAGCTCGTAAAGCACACCAGAAATACAACATCTCGAAAGAGTGGATTTGCTTAGTTGGCTTAAATTTTACTGTAGAATAAGTCACAGTTTTCAGGATGTTGCTCCACCAACGATTAAGAACCAAATGAAAGATGTAGGTTCTATTAGTGAGAGGCTCTAATTATCTTTTAGAGGATCTCTTTCCCCCTGCCATACGCCTCTGGCGGCTCGCGAGGTATACATAAAAAAAATCTAAATCTAAAGAAATGGCTTACTTTTCTCTTATTCGTCCGAGTCTAGGATACTGCTGTGCGTTTTGGGACCCACACGAAGTAGGTTTAGACTCAGATTTAGAGATGGTCCAGCGTAGAGCAGCCCGATTCGTTTGCGGGGATTTCAGGTTTGATAGCAGCATTACGGCAATGATAGGGTCCCTCGGTTGGAATTCACTGCAGATGAGAAGATCTGAATATCGTCGGAAACTTTTCGAAAAGTTCATTTGTTCGGAATTTATAGACGAAGTAAGTGAAATGTTAGTGCCAGTAAGGAGCGAACGCGATCTCCGAGTGGCATCGACGAAGCGTTATAGAGAAGTAATTTCAAGGACGGATAATTATTTTTGGTCGTTTTTTCCCCAGGCTATTAGAGATGCTAATAGGGAGGAATGAATAATGGGGGTGTAGTTCACCCCCTGCCATACGCCTCTGGCGGCTCGCGGGGTATAAATCTAAATCTAAAATCTAAAAATCCAAATCTTTAAATAATATCATACGCTTGCGCTTCCGTTTGGGAAAGTAAAAACCAACTTTCACCGTGTAGATATGGTCACTACTTGTGATGACAAATTTGAACATGATTATATGAGTGACAAAATTAAACATAATTTACCTCTCCGTAGGCGATCGATCCGTATTATTATTATTTGCTCTGCTCTCGCGTGTTGTGGTCTCATTGAATATGTGACAGGTCTTCACCAAGTAACATGCACGCAAATTATTTTTATAATGGATAGCATTTAATATATCACAGTCAGATAGCACAGTCTTCCCCAACCCCTCTCCCCTCAATAATTGACCCAATTTTTCTCTCAAAGCTTAATTACTTCCATTAAAGCTCTTTCCACCACAACCATATCCAGCACCTTCATGTTTGTTTTTCTCTCAACCCATCTTAATTTTTCCAATCCAGGCCATACCCACATTTTGAAGGCTTCCAAACGCTTGACTTCCTCCTATCTTATAATTAACGTTTTGCACCCATAAAGCAACAAACTACAAACGAAGGATGTCACTAATCTTTTTCTGATTCCTTTGTCAAGATCTTAAGTCCTCAATTCCCTTCGCTTCATAGAGGCTTCCTTGGCCAAGGCTATCGCTTCTCGAATCTCATCTTTGAATCTTCCATCCCACGAATGAGTACTTCGCAAGTAATAAAACTTATCCACCTGCTCTAGTGGTGAGAACATAATGAGGATTATTTTTGCAAAATCTTGATGCCCCATGTACGTTTTTCCTTCCTCCATAAGGAGGTGTTTCTGGATATTTTGCGTACGCTTTTTTTGCATGTTTGTGGAATTTAGTATTAATGTTTCTATTAAATATGAAATGTGTACTTATAGTATGGTGTTTGTGGTTGGATAACCTTACGTTTTAATACTAGTTGCCAATGTAATTATACATATATTTTATATCGTTACATAGCTAACAGTATTCCTTAGATGCAAGTAATTTACAGATGTTAATAATGCGTATAGCGGCTCATTTCATTTAGGGAGACAAGTTCGATTGCAGTGAGCTGGAAATGGTTGGAGCTCTAAGCCCTCTATTATTACCTCTAACCTACTTATCCATCTCTACAGGATTGGAGAACTGAGTATAGGCAAACATTATTCGAGGAATTAGTAAACAGTGATTTACATAACAAAATACGTGACGTCGTGATTGTAACTCTCAGCAAACAGGATTTACACAGCCAGACAGCAAAAGATTTTGCGGGATTATATTGAGAATAGATGGCCCATATTGGCCTCTTTTTCCAGATAGCGAAAAGTACGCATACATGAAAATTATTTAGGTTGTTAGTTATTTTACACCCCCTACAATACGCCTTATGGTGGATCGTGAGGTATTAATTCAAAAATAATTGCGTCAACCGTTTTTAATTCCTCCTTACATTGTCAACATTTGTCAATTTATAGTTTTGGTTCTTTGACTATATAATTTTTGGTAGTTTAGAGCGTTGATAGTCTAATATTTTTAGATTATTATTATTATTAATACATAAATAGATAATAAACGAGTCAATGCTTAGCACAATACAGAGATCATGCTAATTCATTACAATGAAATATAAGAAAATGAATTACAAATTTATAACTAAATGAATATGAAAAATATAACCAGTACAAATTCATGTGGACATATATTCATGTATGATTGTTGCTAATTTTTTGTATTGCCTAATATAAATTATTCAACTTTTCCCAGCACCTACTACTCCAATCCGAAAACATATTGAAAATATCCTGAAATTCACCCTCTTTCAATGGCCAAACCGTCGCCAATTCGTCGCTTGGAATTCATGCTCGTTGTCTAATGTTCCATAAGAAAAGTTCCTCGAACTCAAAGTTATCTAACCTTGGGCACCCTTTCCTAAACGTGTTCATTTTGGGCCTGCATATAGCATAACGAGTGAGGCTTTCTTACTCATGCTGACACAACCATTATCCTTACCTAGAGGCTATTTACGAGAGAGTATACCGTTATGCAGCCTTTCTTTGGCCTGGCAATTTTTCAAAATGTCTCCTAAGAGGGTATGTCCTAATCACTAGATTACAACATTGCGTGGAGTGACGAAGATAATGAGTCTGAGGAAGAGCTCCTATATTGAGTAAGGTAGGGTGAGCGACTGTGTTTCTATTGGCTGAACTAACTAAGCGGAAACCAATGGATGCGTCCTGCGAAGTTTTATCTTAGGTTCGAAATTACCTTAGAGAATTCAAAAAGCATACACCGATATTCCTCGAGACAGTGTTCTTCGTATATTTACAGGCGTATATTTCGGTGTGACCTCCTCATTTTCTGCTGCTCGCTACATTTTTCGCGTATTGGTGCTTTTTGTATATTTGTGCATTGTCTATTCACCTATCATACATTTCGTACCGTTGTGAATTTAGTGCCGTTGTGAATTTAGTGCCGTTGTGAATTTGGTGCCGTTGTGAATTTGGTGCCGTAGTGCATTTGGCGCCGTTGTGAATTTTGTTGTGCTGTGCTTTATGTGCATCGCCTGTATTTATTCTTCGGTATCTCTGTGAGGTACATCCGTTATGAGTGCAGCATCTGGGTTTAAGCTGGTGGTCGAAATTCTCGACCACCTGACAAAAAACGAAGAACCAGTGTTTGAGATTACACGCCGGTTCAACAAGTACATGAAAATGGTAATCCGGGTCTCCAGGAAGTGTAGAGAAGATAGGCAGAATAGGAAAAGGCGTCTGAAGGAGGAAGAAGAGGTTGAAAAGAAAAGAAGGTTTGAAAAAGAAATCGCAGACACGGTTAACTTTCTTGAAAACCTCAGTGATTGGGGTGATGGTAAGCTATGTGATTGCTTAATATGATAATCGTATTACTGCTTAAATCGAATTTCCACCAAAATATTGAAAAGCGATTCTTTTTAATTGCATTGTAAATAGATGAGGAATTGGATTTGGATGCGGGGCCAGCGTCCGGTGAAGATGGACGTACGGCGGCTTCAATGCAAGGTAAGATAAATATTTTGACTATGAATTTCAACGTATTGCTGTGTCGTATGTATGGTTAGGTGTTTTACTCTTACGGTATTTTTTTAGACGCAGAACCATCTGCAGCAGTGGCGTCAACCTCAAGTTAAGATGGGCCTGCTACAGTTGGTCCCATATAAATCTGTACAGTGAAGGAGAGAGGGTAATTTACTAAATATCCGACAGCATATTAAAAAAACGACGCAAATAAACGGATAATGGTCACCACTGTTAGAGAATTTCCTTGGTGGGATCAACGATGATTTAATTTGTTATGATGAGGGCTAAAGAGGGCTCCTCTGCTATTACGAAGCTCATGTAAGGAGGACTTATAAATATGCATACAAGTTTGCTTTTAGAGGTTTCTAAAGTGTTTATGAAAAGTGCTTGGGAAGTGGAAGGAATTAAGATTAGCAGTGGAAAGAGTGATGTTATTTTGAAAATTAAAAAGATAGGGTCGTAAGTGACAGGCACTTTTAATGTAAATTTGCAGATCAGAAATCCAATTTGTTGTACTTTCGACCACATATTTGTTACAAAGACTGAACAAAGTAAAGACTTTTCTTTACCTAAAATAGCCAGTAAATTTGATGTTTTACCTAAAATAGCCAGTAAATTTGATGTGTATGTCATTATTATTATTTATTGATTCGGGTAGTTATTTATTGTATTGATTTATTTTAAAGTCACTATTATTTGCTATATTTACTTTATACTCATTTTATTTTAAACCAAGCAGATACAATCGATGTGTTTTAGCCTTACTTGATGGAAAGCCGTAGAGAAAGAAATAAAAATAGTATGTAGTTTCCTGAAAATATTTTTTGCGCCAACTGGTTTCGACTGGTTCCAGTCATCTTTAGGAATTTCATTAATTTATGTCTAATTTTCTTTTTTATTTCTTCCTCGTTTATAAGAAACAGTTTATAAATATTTTCCCTGTTTTTATTGTACAATTTATTGTTAATATCGTGTTTGCCTTATATTTATCAATGTTTCCTAGCCTCCGATGGAACGAGGAGAGGGAAGAGAAGAAATCTATTTGAATGCATCATTTCATTGAATTTGTAAAATGTTGTCATTTGTTATCGGTTTATGTAATATTATCTTGTTCATTTTTTCCCTACGATGTTTATGTAAATAATTATTGGTTTTAAGAATATACTTACATTATTTCAATTTTGAATTTTTATCTGTATCTTGTCATTCTCGTTGATCGCTTCTTTCACAATGAGTGGTAAGATAATTGTTGATGAAAACCTTATAAACTCGTTGAATACAGTAGTTGACCTTAAATACAAGAGCTTAATCGATGTTACTTAGAATTCCATTCGATCCAGTCGAAATTAAGGGTGATCGTAAAGTGAAATTTCATCATGAGTATCCCAATTTTTGAGAATTTTCAAACTATCCCATAAATCATCAGTTGGCCTTATCTCGACGATTTAATGATGACAACTGAATCCTCAAAAATGATATTGTTTACAAATGGGGACATAATAGAAATTTAAAATTTATAGCGCAAAAATTTGTTCATCAGGGTAAGGGGTGCAGGGATATTTCTTTGAACTTTCACTGCATTGTATATTTCAAAAACACTTTTTTTAAAGACTTATTCTATCTAGCATTGCAGATCTCTCTTGGAAATGCCTTATTCATTCGAGAAGTGAATTCGAAACCACACGGAATTAATCGAATTGAATTAAATTTCATTGAATTAAAACAGGATTTCTTTTAATTATACACACTAATTCGATACTTGAATTATTGGTGTTGCTTGTGATTGTTAACACGCTGTGAGTAATAGCTACGCAAGAAATATGTTATAACATATGTCACGAAATCTCTATTTAACAATGAAAATAAATCTAATACTAGAATATTATAAATTGATGGACAATAAGTTTTACATTAATAACTACTAATTTCATTTTTTATATTTATTGGCTTTAAAATTGACAAATTAGGGAATCATCAGGTGTGGCTTAGAAAGAAGAATATTAAAGAGAGCTGGAGGGAAGTTATTATAAGTGAGGCGGGAGATAACTTGAGGCATTAATATAAATTATGACTATCAAGAAATTAATATAATCCAATAGCTTCGTCCCAATTTAGCAGTAGCTTTCCATTGTACAGACTAATAGACACTTCCACCATTACCACGGAATATAATTAAACGACCATGGTGAAGGTAGTAGTGTTTTTCCATTAGACTTCAGAAGCTACTAATAATGATAGCAGTTATTTGCATTCATGGCAATTCATCATTAGCAACGGGAAACAATTATTTTGAAGGCTTACTCTGCCACAATATGTGTCGTGTGCATAAAAATGGTGGAGTGTTAGAGAAAGGAGTTATGGCAAACTGTTAACTAGATAGTTGATAATATGCTCTGAAGAATCTCTCATAGCTCTCCTCTTAAAAGACTAGATATATGAATATATTTATTTGGGATGAAAGAGTTAATTTCTTTATATATCACATTCAGATGGGATTCAATATCAGGGCGATTAATGAGAAAGAATTGAATTCCGGTGGCCAGAGTTCTTCGTTGGATGCAGTGTGCGGTATCGGCACTATCTTGCCCCATTATGCAATTGAAAGAAAAGGCGCGCCTTAGAGACGATGTAAATAAATCCCATCTGAATGGGGATATTGAAAAAACTTGAGTTTGGTTACCGTTTAAATGACTTGGGACTGGACGCACTGGGAACATTATTTTTTGGTTAAATTTTGACAAGAACTGTTCTCGCCTTTTTTCCGCGCTTTTCTGTCGTGGCGGGAACTACCGGGTCTTTTCTAAACAGTTGTTTGGAAACTATCGTTTGTTCAAAATAATCTCTACCCCGAGTCTTAGCCAACAAATCGACATAAATGTAAAGTAATATAAGTGCCCCGGTACGATCGATTGGACGTGCGGTGGAGCCGTACGGTGGCGCCGGACGGGGACATGAGCTTTGACCGCGAAGAGCCGCCCGCGCCACCTTTGCCGTAGACGGGAGGGTGCGGTGGGAATAGGAGAGTGATTCAAACTGGCAAACTGTGCCTATGGACAAGATAGCGGGAAAGAGAGGATCTCCCTCACCGACATGGCCTGCGGCCATACGATATTCGACTTCTCCATAATTGCCCCCTAGCCCATCTCCCTGTAGAATTTACCAATCAACATCAGAAATTCATGACGTCAAAAAAATCAAGAGTCAGAAAATCTCACCAATTTATTTGGAGAAATCTGATAAATGAGTGCAGCTTTTCCGCCAAAAATTTCAACGCTTGTACTTTATATCCCTTTGCGAAGATGTCAGGGAGGAGAATCTCAATTAAATGTAATTCAGCCAAAGATTTCTTAGCATTTAAAAACAGTTGAACTGATGACAAAATTAATTAAAAATATGTCTTGACTACTTTGCAAGATAAAGCAGAATTTTATAATTATAGAACTTTCAATTAACATTTCAAGGGATGGTAATCACGAATCCTTACGAAACAGACATGAGATGTAATAAGATTTCCCAATTAAGGGCGACGAGTGCAACAAAAAATGATTTTTCAAAGTATATTAATGTATTAATTAATTAAATTTAGTGCTCTTAAAACCATCAGCCATCTTTTAAGTCAAGTAAAACAATAACTTTATGGTAGAAAAATTCTTAAATATCAGATATACATGTGGCTTCTTAGTTAAAATAGAGAAATACAAACCCCGCAAAGGCCCTCGGCAGTGTCATCGCTGTAAAAAATACGGACACGATGACAAAGCATGCAATATGCACTCTAACGGCGAGATGCATAGTCGCTAATTATTTGTCAGATAATCACTGCTTAGTGAATCTGTTATTTTTCTCGAATTTCTGATTGATTCGAACAAGTTTTCATAGTCAACAAACAATCCCTGACTCAGGAAACAGAGATTCATGAATCATTCATTATTTGCTACAATCTGTGGTTGGTGAATGACAATTTGAATTTATGATTATTTTAAGTTAGCATGAGAAATTCAGGTGACGTAGCATTTTAAGTAAATATGTTAAAAGATATTAAGTTATAAATGTTATTTCTTATTTTTTTGGTTCTAAAATTTTATAACAATATTCAGTTAATGCTATTTGGAGTAAATAGATGCAGGGTTATTTAAAAAAGTTGACAATTATTTTCGATGAATTGATACATTGGAGCACATAATATGTTTAACAAATGACAATCGAAGCTCCCATCACGTTCGTTCTTTTCAGTGGCTTGGTTTAGTTAAATGGTAAGAGTTATCGAATTCATATTTTTAGTAAGTATTTATTTGTAGTAATGGAATCCAATAAGAGAAACGGAGGAATGTAAGGAAAGTATTTCTCTTTAAGAGATAAAGAGATTCTCAAGTTTATCTTGAGAGAATATGCTGAGATGCTGGAGAACAAGAAGACGGATGCAACAACATATGATTTGCAGACGACATGATATTGATGGCAGAAAGTACTGAAGTACTAAAGGAAATGATTAAGCAATTAGAGAGTATGGAAGAAAGATATGGCATGAAATTGAACCAGAATAAGCCATAAGTGATGAGAATAGGACAGGATGGAGTAATGAAAGTATTTCTTAAAGGAGCGAGACAAGAACTGGTGGAAAGTTACAAATATCTAGGCAGAATGTTTACTAGTGACTGTAGAGGCGAGAATGAAGTGAAAGTAGGATTAGGGATAGAAAATGAAGCTTTCAGGTGAAAGCGAAAAATACTAACAAGCAAAATTGATTTAGACTTGAGGAAAAGGATGGGAAGGTGCCTTAACGAGCATGTTTCTGTATAGGAGAGAAACGTGGACCCTCCCCAAGAATGACTATAGAAGTATAGAAGCTTTCGAAATGTGGGTTTGGAGAAAAATGCTGAACATAAGATGGACAGACAAAGTAAGGAATGAGAAGGTGCTGAGATGAATCATAAAGGATATTCTTTTAAGTAATCGATAAAAGAAAAAGAGACTGGATTGGACACATATTAAGAAGAAAATACTTGCTAAAGGAAATAATTGAAGGAACAGTGTAGGGAAGGATAAAAAGAGGAAGGAGAAGAAATAAAATTATCGATAATACGAAGAATGGTAAAGGATATGCAAGAATGAAGAGAAGAGCAGCGGATAGAGAAAAATGTAAGAATGATACCTAAGACCTGCGCAAGCAGATTACCAGATGATGAACGTACGAGGATATCGGCGCTTAACTGTTGCATCGAAATGAAAAGGTACATACCAAACCCACCGCCGAACCTGCCATATGCGCAAATTATAAGGGCCCCCATCCTGCCAGCTACCAAGGCTGTCTGTATCTCTGTATCAGTAACTCAAGAATGAAATTATAATACTAAATGAAGCAGTTAGGCTTAGATTGCCGTCAAAAAAGCAGCCAACACCTCTAACGAATTTAACATAGACAGGAAGTAACTTCCCTACTATTAATAATAGCAGCACAACAATTTCCTTTTATGCAGAGCCGTTGCTATGCCCAACGTTACGAACGACATAGTTGCTGCAGAAATTAATAATATGTGAGACTGTTTAACTTAGGCAACGTCTTTTCGCAATCGCAAAAAATTCAAAAATCAAAAAGAAACTCTCGCCGGGACACGCGAATTTGCCGCTGAAAATATTAGATGAATCTGGATGAGAAATATGAGAATATTATTTTAGCTAACAGGTTGCAGAACGTATACCAAATTAAATCAGTTTCTCAGAAAAAGTATCCACGATGAAATTATAATGACCGGTCGATCGCACCCACAGACCCCAGGGGTGTCCAGCGTATCAAACGAGGTTGCGGTCGCCTTATTTTCCCCACCGCTCCCGACCCCACTTGCAACTGGTGGAAGGGCATCACGGGGGCCCCAGAATGGGATCATCTCGACCCCATGTACTAGTCAACAAATTGATAATAAGGCAATCAAACCGCCTCTAAACGATCGATTGACCGCCCGGTGGCGCCGGACGGGGACATGAGTTTTGACTGCGAAGCGACGCTCGCGCCACCGGCTGCCAAAGGCGTGAGGGAGCGGCGGGAAGAGGAGACGAATTCAAACCGGCAAACTGTGCCCATGGACAAAAGGAAGCGAAATTCAGGACCTCCTTCGCTGTCATAGCCCGTGGATACACAGAATGCGTTTTCCCCACTATCGCCCCCTAACCCATCTCCCTGTTGAATTGAACAATAAGCACCAGAAATTAATGACGTCAATAACAAAGAGGGTCAGTAAATTTAAGGGTTCAGGAGTCACCAATTTATTCGGAGTTTTTAAACTGGGCGTAGCTTTTCAATATATTATTAAATTCTTGTACTTAATGTATCTTTGCGCAGATGGTAGAGAGAAGACTCGATTAAATGTGGTTTAACCAAAGATTTATTAGCTGTTAAAAATATTGTAAGCTGTGACAAAATTGATTTTTATACGTATCGAATAGATTTCGAGAAAAAAATAGAATTTCATAATGAAGGAATTTAAATCAAATTTCAACAGATAAAATTAAAAAATCCTTACCAAACAGACATCTACGTAACATGTAATAAGATCTCCCAATTAAGAGGGACGCGTCCAACAAACAGTGATTTTTCTAAGGGTCTAAAGTTAGTTCCCTCTATTCCTATTCCCTCGATTCCTATTCCCTCTATTCCTATTCCCTCGATTCCTATTCCCTCCATTCCTATTCCCTCTAGTTCCATCAGCCCTTTTTCAAGTCGAGTGAAACAATAACCCGCTGGTATAAAAGAATTTCTAATCATCAGATATATATATATCTGAATGTATGCATATATGTGGCTTCAAAGTTAAAATAGAAAAATCCAAACCCCCCTTAGGACCTCCGCCTCCGCAGTGTCACCGCATACGAACATGTCGACAAAGCACGTAACATACCCACTAAGTGTGTGAAGGGTAACTTTGTGCACTTCTCTAAGGTGTACAGAAACTCCAAAAGTAAGCCGAGAAAGAGAGCCAATAGCAAGATAAATCACCAGACGAGTTACCGCGGCTGACCAACATACCGAAATCTGAAAAATAAAATTGTATATAAGTTAAGTTGTAATGATTGTGAAGCGGTATATATCGGTCAAACGGCCCGCAGTTTTTCTGTTCGTGTTAATGAGAATAAGAGATCATTTGCAATGAAGTTATTCAAATCTCACTTTGTAGTAAACATACCTCCTCTTTACAGTCAATTATTCTTTGCTATATAGATGTAGGGAAAAATGTGTCTTTTCATGAAATGAAACAGATAACAATTCATCAAGTTTCTGGGAAATTAGTCGCAAATGAGTACTTTCCAACAAATGACTATCTTCTTCCCTTTTGCACCCTCCCCCACCCTTCTACTGCTACACCATCAGGATTTACCCCTCCTTCTTTTCCTCTTTTAACTCATTAATATAGCCGCGGGTTTTTTGATTCCTCAACCGACAATTACCAAAATCGGTCGTCGTTTTAGAATTCTTAGTGGTTTTTAACTTGTGGTAGTGTACTGGTTGTATAATTTTTATTTCACTTAGTGTAAATAAATATAATTTGATCGTTAGACCCAACGTATACCATGGGTAGTTTTTCATTTTTCCTTCCTTTTCACGGAGAGATAGCAGCATTAGCTACATTGCTAAAGACCCCCCGGTACCTGATTGCCGGACCGAGAGCCGTCGGTCTGCTACCGCTTTTGCTTTGACGGGCGTGTAACTGGCGGAACGCGTATAGCTGAAGACGCCACCGACCTTGAATCATCCCGGTTTAACTCGCTTTTATGTGCATCATCTTTACGAAGAGCGAAGGCATCTAAAATATTTTTGTCAGACTTGCGTTTAAAATTTGTTGTAGATAAGACATATTCTTGGCTAAAATTGTCTCTAACACTTTGTTAATTAAATCGCTAGGAACATCGTAATTATTAAAATCATTATCTAAAATACTAGAGAGTGTACTCTTATTATCGCTAACTAGCACTATCTTGTTATTTTTATCATTATTATAAATGATCTTTGCAAAATAATTTCACTCCTGGGCGCGCGTACACACTCGATATCCATTTTAGGGGGGGAATTCGACGTATCAGCAACTGAAGTGACCTAAGATTGTTATTCAAAAAGCCCCTTCTATGGTGAGGTGAGTTTTGGCAATTAACTATTATAGAACCGAGTATTAATGACCCTTGCAAGCCGCTTTTCGGCGTTTGTCTGGGGTTGCAAGCACCTTGACTCTATTTTCCATATGGATTGCATTCACGTATTGGTTACGGAAAAAATGAAATCTTAAAACGATTCTTTCTAGCATCTATTACCTTGATCTTCATGCGGTATGAGAGCGGCCGGTATATAACAGGGAGGTTGCATTATATCGGTTACATCTTCTAAGAACGTAATTTCTACGGACGTATTTAGTAAGTTTATCCTTTGAATAAGTCTTTATCTTCTAATTATTCCCAATCTCCGTCCTCTATCGTCAAAACTCGCTGATTTATCGTAGAAAATATTTATCTATACAAATCACATTGCCTTTCGTTTTGCCTTTTTTAAATCCCGAATATGATATTTGTTGGCCTAGTCCATAAACTGCTTGCATACTGAAGGTGAGGCCTAACTAACGCTAAGTAACATCGCTCGCGAACTTTTTCTTCGCTCCTACCGAGTAGCCTAATCGGTACCAGTGGGTGGAGCATCGACAATCTAACCCACCTACGAATACCTCCACCTTTGGTATACTTTCTCCCATTCTTATGCAGTGAGTCTCTTCTATGCACAGCGGTGTTTACGAGTTCTCTACATTCATGAATTCCTTAGGCGTACGCATGACATATTTTTAAGGAGAGCAAGAGAAAGATTAGCGATAGCTGGCAACCACGATTCGCGTAATCCCTCCCTGGGAGGGAATTACAGATTCTATTTCCGACAGTAAGAAGGGGAAATTTAAATTTCATGGTAAATTTCCATTTTCCAAGGGTTCAATCTGTATCACAGTAAACACTCTGTAATGGGAATGGCTCCCTTGCACATCTTCTTCAACTATTCGTTACTAGTATCTTTTGGGTTTCGAGGGATCAGAATGAAATTTGAGTATATTCGTACTATTCCTCTCTCTAGTCGAGTCTATTACACTTGAATATGAATGTTGATATCAACGAAACATATTGCATTAGCAAATTCTGTGGGAGAGTACAAGTGATACTTTTCCATTGCTATGGCCTTCCAAAAAGTAATGCCTTTGCATATTGAGTTTATCAAGGGCAAAAAAGTTTAGGAAAACATAATGCAAGTTTTATTTTCACTCGCTTCGAAGACAATCGTCTAAATCCCAAAAATTGTTTTGAACATGACACTGAAATGACGGGTTATAAATCTTGATTCTCAAAATATTGAATTGAATTTAATTTTGTTCAACAAAATTGAATAATAATCATAAATATTGTATGCATGTATAGGGTGAAGAAACTTATGTTATTTTACTTTCGTAAAGTAACTTTCATTACTTTATTTCATATTGAATATATTTATAAACTCGAATATGAAGTTGTAAAGTTATTTGTAATTTTGCAACATAGTTTCCTATATTGAGTTGAATTTGTTAAAAAAATGAGGAGTCAGTTACCCTAAGCAGGATATTTTGCTAAGAGGAACCTATATCCCTTGTTTCAATTTTTGTAATATTTACATATGTTTGAGCTGAAATTGATATTCACTACGAAAGTAAGATTAGATATTACGCATATTCCACACGAAATCCATTTCGATGAGGCCATGGAAATTGTGCACCAGCAGTTCCACATTCCTCTAATTTCACGTAAGGTACGCAACTCACTGACCTTTCCATTCCAACAGAAACTCAATTAGTCCCGTATTCAATTTCGCAGAAAATAACTCCAATTTGCCGATGTTTTACCACCTGATCAGATTTTCCACGCAGTAGGGTTCAGGGGAGATGGAATGGAAGAGAGAATTTTGCAGGCAATTCTCAATTTCCTGTTTTCTCCCCCTCGGGAAGTACGGTCTCATCCTTCAGCCTGCATCGCAAATAAGCTCCTGTGACCTTCTCGAATACTGCGTAACAATGAGTACGTTGAATCTAATTTTATTGTCCTTATCATAATACGGCTCCTTTAAGACAAACCAAACAGAATTAAATTCATCGCTTATTCTGTTGGAGAGATGATGTTTACATTCTCCTTCAAGTTTAAATTGTTTAATAATAATATATCATAGTAAAAATAAATTTCAGCTGGTAAAATCCCTCGGCATTGCAGAGAGAGATTTTTTAGAATAATGAAAATAAAAAATTCTGCCTGCAAATTTATGTAAATTTTTAAAATACACATTTAGGCTGAAAAAGTATATAATATCGAAGAAAATCTCATATAGCTATATTCTGACCATGTTTGTGTTACTCACTGGATAATGTCGATTGACATCCTATAAAAATGAATGATTTCTATGCAAATAATACAAAAGGCTACAAACGCAGGAACATAAACTTGGGAGTTTTTAAAATTTTAAGTGGCGCCATCTTGCGAAGATTGACTGAAAACTGTTTCCATCGCTAATAATCGTCAATTACGTCTTTGTTTTAAGAAGCATCGCCTAAAATGAATCCTTTCGCGACATTTCGTCTTCAAACTGTGCATCTTGCTCAGTTTATTATCATCAGACACTCGAAAAATTCAGCATTACCTAGATAAGTAATATGCAAGTTGAAAGTTGTATTCTGGATGTGGAAATAGCAAAAATACTCTTTCCGCAGTATAGATCCAATCATATTGACGTCTTTGTTAGAACCCTGTAAAACAACTTTCGACATGTGGCAGGGAGTGCAGGCCCCTTGAGCCTATTTTCCTAATTGACTGCCTTTGCCTTTAAATGAATGAATTCTTAAAACTATTCGTTCTAGCATGTATTACTCGGATCTTACTCCCGGTTTAGTGAAAATAAAAATTAAATGATTTCGAAAAATAAGGAGTAAGCGAAAACTTTAGGGTATTTTAGGATTAAAGGTGGTATGAGAAACAGATTCGTAGGTTATGTATCACTCCGTTGATCAATGTATGATGAATTCCGTGAGAACCTGAGACGCATTTAGTTTGGAAATTTTATTCAGGGTTATTGGAAGCTTAGGATTCTACACTCGTTTGGTTATCTTCCTTCATTTGTTGCTGATTCATTGCTATAACCAGAGAGATGGAATAGAAAGAAAGATCTTGCCCGTCATTTTAGATACAGTATAATGAGTGGATTCAAGTATAACAGTAACACACCTGTTTTTTCATTTTATTGTTTTTCCTCTTGTCTTTGGTCTTGTTGTATTAAGGGTCGCGATTACTGGTGTAAACTTTAAATTTTTTGAGTAATTTTGAATGTAGTTACTTAGATAAATTAAATCAGTACCAAGGAGGACGTTCAAGGCGTCCAACATTTCTCACTTCGAGCTTTACTCTAACCCTGCTAAATAATATATGTTAACGCATGGGTGAGTCTTCACTACACTCAATAGGTATGCTCGAAGATCTAACGTTCTGCAAATACTTGTATTGTAAAATTTAATTTGGTCACCGACCATTCGTCACGTATCGATCTTTACAGCATGGATAGATTTGTCTGCATTTCTTAAGCAGCTTTAAAATGAGATATTTTAATTAGTTTCTAGAAAAAAAGACGTTTTCACTAAGGATCATTGCTGTGAATTCTGAAGAGCTGTTTACCTCTTTCTGTTACGATATCTTACATTGCCTTCCTATTAGTTTACTTGCCTTACTTGTTAAGTAAGATATATAAATCTTTCATTGCCTCACAGCAAAACTTATAGCGTACATGAATTTTTAGTTTTGAATTCAGTGATAAGCGAAAGGGTTGTAATAATTAGGTATGAAGCAGTGAGATATGAGTCAAGTGGTAAGAACGTTGACATCTGTTCGTTGGTGGAGAAGAATTAAGTATTCATATTCATTTAATTTCCTGCACTTATGTTTGATATGAAGCATGTTGCGGGTAAAATCATACGAATATTTGGCAAAGATGAGGTGTTTTGAGGTGTGTGATTTAAAGGAGTCCGAAGTAAATAATTACGTATCTTCCTTTATACGGATCTCAAAATGATTTCCCGTTTGTCTTATATAGATACTGAGAAATCAGAACAACGTAATTCATTAACAAATGATTTTTTACTGGGAAACTTATTATCTACTTAATTACTGAGAAAACGCTTGGGGTGAAATTTGAAAAAGGCATCCTTTATATTATTTTAAAGCAACGATCTTGATATTTGTCCAGAGATGATAGGATCAGGACAAGAACTAGCGGGGAAGACAGCATGCATCGCAAGCTTCCTTTGTTTATTCCCAAACATTTTGTCTATAATGTACGCGGGGCAGCTGTTCTTTTCGGTGATGAAATAATTAATTTATAATTCCTTGCGGAAATTTTCTGGAAAAATGGGATATTTACGAGTCTGTTAAACAGAGAGAGGAAGAGAAGGCGTTTTGAGATTAGTGATTATTGTTTTTTCATGCTAAGCTATCGGTCTATAACACTGCAGAGAAAATAACGAAAAATTAGCGTATACAAGTATTTCGATCCTTGAAATTTATTTTACGTCCGAAAATTTACTTTCATATTTTACCTGGAATACGTATAAATACAATAAAGGTTTTATCGAGAAACTAAACCTGTAATTAGCTTTTTACCTAGACCAGAACGCTCTCAATACTGAGATCCATTTATGTACCCGATTCATTCATTAAGATTCCGTATTTTAACAACAGGGTTGAGTGCGATATAATTTCATTAAACAAATTGCTATCAAACTGTTTTTTTAGAAACGCATTCTCTACAAACACACGATAATGGAAATGATAACAATTTCCAATGGAATAAATCACTGTGTCAGACGTACTTACCTGTAAAAAGACAAAATGTTCTTGAAATTAGTACGTATTTAAGGCGTAATTGGTGGTTCATTGTATGCAAATGTTTCTAATTTACGATTCATGCTAGCAATAACCTTAAAAATGGGAGGCGCAGTCAAGATGTAAAGCTGTTTATTATCACGTGAATGTAATTGATTTTAATTTTTCTAGTTTGGAATAATTTTGTTTTGTCATATACATTAGCACATACATTGCATTTGTTGAAAACTCAACACGGTTTGTATCCTTGCTAACTCTCAGCCAACTTTTCCTGTAACGTTAGTCTGGAGCCCGTTGCCATGGAGATTTTGAAAATCTATACCACTCCTTCCGCTCCGCTTCTGTTCCAAGGCAGACAAATGTGATCATAATCCGAAATTAATTTACTGCGCAGAAACATTTCAGAAACCGAGAGAAAGGAGTGTCTCAATGGTCTTATATTTTGCCAACGTTCCGTAGAAGAATTTGTGCCATCAAATGTGATTCGAGAGAAATATACTGTAGCTACCATATGCTCGCCCGATATCTCATGTATTGGTTCGCGAAAGTTCGTAATTCTTCGTGTATTGGTACTGATGTTCTATTAAATGATCAGCATGATAGTTTGGGTCACTTACTCTTTGATGGATTACATAATCTGTAAATCTAAGCTGAGGAGTTAGAGCAACTGATAGAGAATCATAACTTAATGATAATAAATCTGTTGTTTTGTAGATTGTGATCTTGAATCCTTATTAATTAAGGATCAGAATATTCCGTGTTTAGAGATATGTAAGTTTGATAAGAGGGCATTGTTACACAAATAGAAGCATTTCATTTGTAAGGGTTTGAATGATCTGTTTATATTAACACTGCTTCTTTTACGACAAGTATAATATAAATACTTTCATCGGTTATTCTGTTGGAGAGATGATTTGCACATTTTTCTTCTAGTTACTCTTATTGTAATAATAATATAACATAGTAAAAATAAAGTTCAAATGCATAGTTAAAAGTAGTCATCAGTAAAACCTCTAAAAAAATTTTAGAATTTTTAAATCTAGGAATTCTGCCTGTAAATTTATGTATTTTTTAAACTTCACATTTTTGCTGAAGCGGTAGATAATATCGAAGAAAATGACATCTATCTATTTACCATGTATGGTTTACGTACTATAAAATTTCGTTATTACTCCAATGATAATAAATGATTTCTATCATGTATATTAAACAAAGGCTACAAATGCAAGGAAACCAATTTAAAGTTTTAAAAAGTTTCAATAGCACCATGCAGCGCAGATTGACTTAAAACGACTTCCATCTCTAAGAATGGTGGGTTATCGCCTAAAACGAATCCTCTATTACGAATATGTCTATAGAATTACCCTGCAATCCGCATCTATCATATATCTCCGATTTTCCTCGCAGTATGACTAACATAAAAAGCAAATGATTTTAAATGATGAGGAGTAAGTGAATGGTTTTGGATATTTCTGGTTTAAAGGTCATCAGAGTAACCTATAAGGGGATTCGATATCCTTTCATTGATCAATTTATGTTGTATACCGTGAGAAAACGAGACGCGTTAAATTTGGGAAGTTTTATCTAGGGTAACTTGAGGTTATAGGAGTTTTTTTACCCTTTTTATTAGGCAGCTCCTAGATTCTTCTTTAATTCATTCTCATCACATTTCAGTATGTTTTCAATTATTTTATTTTTACTTTCTCCATATACGAAGTATAGAGAAAGTATTGTTTTCATGAAAAAATTCGGCTTCGAGATTTCAACGGAAATACATGTTTTGGGGTCCCTAGAACACGTTTTGACTATTTTCGGAATGATGTCTGTGTGTATGTGTGTGTGTGTGTGTGTGTGTTTGTGTGTGTGTGTGTGTCTGTATGTGTGTGTGTGTTTGTGGGCGCTCTAACGTAAAAACTATTTGTCGTATCAATACCATACTTAGTATATAGTACTGTGATGTGTGCTGTCAGAGTTGATCAGTTTTTGGAGTAAATCGGTTGACCGGAAGTCGAGCTTCATTCATCAAAGCTCATTTCCGGTTTTCAAAATATCTCCATAAATGTGTTATATACGTGTATTGTATTACTAATAAAAGTTTTAGATAATGAAATTTACTATAACTTTTGTATTTAACATATTTTTATATCACCGGTTGATTAGGAGTTATTCGTGAAATACCGATAAACCGGAAGTAGCTGTTATGTACTTTGTGGGCGCTCTAACATGAAAACCGTTCATTGTATCAACACTAAATTTCATATATAGTATTTTTAGTGGTTAGTTTTTTTAGAGTTGATTAGTTTTTGGAGTAAATCGGTTAACCGGAAGTTGAGCTTCATTCATCAAAGCTCATTTCCGGTTTTCAAAATATCTCCAAAAATATGATATTTAGGTAAATACTATTATTTGTAAAAGTTTTAAAAAATGTAATTTACTATAACTTTTAGTTGAATCATATTTTTGTATCACTGATTGTGTAGGAGTTATTCATGAAATACTGATAAACCGGAAGATGCTGATTATGTACTTTGTGGGCGCTCTGGGCTCTATGGGCGAAACGCCAATTTCATCGTTTTTCATCGATCATGTCCCGTAAAACATTATTTATCATGTTTTTGGGGTCAAAGATAATATATAATATTAATCACTCATATTCCAAGTTTAGATGGAATATAGAGTTCGAAATTACTGAGGTGGATAAATATTTACATCTTATATATATGGAGAAAGTCATGTGCTGGCCACATCAGATTTTTTACTTTGTAAATTACGTATTATTAGTGCTAATCTGGAAAAAATGTTTTGTTGACGGTGATACGGGGAATCTAAGCCCAACCATTTAAGTGTTAGCTTGAAAGTAAATTAAGTGCATTATATCAGGAGATATCTTCAAATTGTGAGGAGAACAGTAAATCATATTATGTTTATGTTGAAAGACGCAGTAATTTTAAAACCCCGGTCGATCCCCAGTTATTTCCGACACTAAGAATTCACGGTAATTCTCCGTTTTCATTGAAGTTTAAAAGACATTATGCAAGAACAGCAGTTTTGAAAGTGATGGTAGAAGATTTTTCGCACCATTTCGCACGAAATTTTGCATCCTGGAACGTTTAAAATGTATATTTTATATTTTTATTACTTTCTCCCTATACGTAGTATAGAGAAAGTATTGTATTCGCAAAAAAATTCGACCTCCAGATTTCGACGGAAATGGATATTTTGGGGCCCATTGAGCTTGTTTTCGCTATTTTCCTGAACATGTCTGTCTGTGTGTGTCTGTCTGTGATAAAAAGGTTTGTGGGCGCTCTATCCTAAAAAGCAATTATCCGATTATCTCCAAAATCCACATTTAGTATATTCCTAATAATGCCAAGAGTTGGTTTATTTTTGATAAATATAGCTTAACCGGAAGTTCCGGTTTAACCGGAACCAAATTTTGTTTCTTATATATCTCTGTCAGAATACAATTTAGGTATATACAATTATTTACCTATATTATTATACCTTATTACTAAAACCTATAGATAATGTACTTAGCTACAACTTTTATATGAAACATTTTTTCGTAGCATTGATTGTTTAGAAGTTATTCTTGAATAATGGTTAACCGGAAGTTGATGTTTATCCAGAAATGGAAGTTTTTCATACATATCTCTGTCAGAATGCAATGTAGGTATATACAATTGTGTACCAAAGTTATAGTTAATGTATTTTACTATATTTTTGTATGAAACATTTTCCTGTAACACTTATTGTTTTGGAGTTATTTATATATTACTGACATAGGCTTCTGTTTTCAATAAATATGGAGAAAGTCATGTGTTGGCCACATCAGATGTTTTGCTATTTTACATGCTGCAAGTAAAATGTTTTCACGTGGCAGCCCCAACCATTGTCTATGCACAACGTAAATGAAACAAATATTGCAATAATAAAATATACATACACATTGACAGTATTCAAATTGAAATTTCCCCGGTACCCTTACCAACATGCATCGTCTAAATACAAAAACCACATTTTACACTTTGCAATGCTACTTTTTAGGCCAAAATATCACTATATCGTTTTCACATCGTCTCGTTTAAAATTATCCAAAAAATACTAAACTCGACAATATTCAATCCACTTTATTATATAAACTAAAGAATCAACTTTTAATTTCATGTATATTTTTTGGTAGGGTTTTGAAGGTCGAAGTCACTAACTTCAGGCAAATTCTTCCATTCTTTGACCCCCCTGTTTACGAAAGAGTACTTGGCAATGTCGGTTCTTTGTTTTCTTAGCTCTAGTTTCTGCTTGTGATCCCCTCGTGAAATATAATCCGGTTCTTCTATTCTGCTTTATAACTCTATCCATGCCTCTCCTCCGTTTATAACCTGAAAGATCTCCAGAAGTCGATTTACTCTCCGCCTTTTTTCTAACGTTTCCCAACCAAGAATTTCTAACATTTTCGCAACGCTATCTTCTTTCCTATGTCTTCCTAACACATACCTAGCTTCTTTCCGTTGAACTTTCTCTATCTTTTTAATAATTATTTCGTAAAGCGGATCTCATTCGTTTGTTGAATTATCTAAAAGAGTTCACTGTTGATACTGTTTTCACTATTGTCTTACACTTTAACTCTTTTGCTTCCCTAATACTTCCTTTTAATTTTATCATTACGTAATGTATTTTTTTAAAAGCTTAAGACACGATTTTGTGGGTTCCCCAATCCAATTATAAGTTAGATCTTCATAGTTAGGTAACATCAAAGTACCTGCATACTTTTACCCTAGGAATCATCTCTCCATTAAGTTCTTAACTATCTTCTCTCTCTTTTCTCAAATGTCTAGCATCATAATCTCCATTATCGTGCGCAATAAATGCTGCTTCTATTAAACTCGATGGGTTTAGAAACTCGGTATATCTATATTGCCCTACAGTGCAATTTCAGTAGAGTGAAATTTAGTAAATACCCTTAGAATTCAATAAAAAAATTTAGGAGGATCATGACCTAATAACAGTACTTCATAGTCTAATTGGTGGCCTGATAAAGAAGTTAGGATAACGAATTCATGGGAAAGTCAAGGAAATGTCCGCTAGAACAAGAGGAAGGTATGTGTAATGACCATGCTCGATTACATATCAATGGACGATCGGATAAGAGCAAAATTATCAATATCAATACCTCCGTCATCCATTCATAAAATTTACTCGTACACTTCAAATGGCTAACCAAAGTATAGAAATATAAGGAAAAACAAATTACGACGGGAGATTGGATTTAGGGAAGTCTACCATATAAATACTGCAAAAATAAATGTTTGCCGAAGGTTAGTATTGTGTGAGTATATGCGTTGGAGTCCCCTTATCTGAGCCTCAGTACATCATTAAATACAGTTTCCTAATGTGCATCCTTAACACGATTATAAGACTTTTACGTCAAAATAGGTTTATGATGTATTGATGATTTATTTACGCTTCAGTACAAGTGTTTTTGTACTTCGAAATGATTGTATTTAGTGAGAATAAAACAATTGTAAAGCAAAGGAGTATTCATCTTGCTTTTCTTCAAAAACATAGCAAAAGACTGGCCATAGTCGCCTCAGTGCAAGACTCCTCAGTGAAATCCTCCTAACATGATGGGTGTTCTAAAATGTCACTGAGAAACGTAGCTGGATGGTTGACGACGTATGGAGTTCTTGCAAAAGGCTCCGCATCGATATGCATTTCGGTCAATTTAGAAAACTAAAGAAGTATTGCTTTGTTTTTGACCAGTCATTTTAGCAATAAATTTCCATAATCTTTCATTTGAGAAAAATTTGAAATCCAAGTCGTCGAGCCCCTTTAAGTCTTCAAGTTTGCTTAAGTAATATTACTTTATAATATGATCAAGTTAAAAAGGCTTGGCAACTTATGAGGATTTTTCATAACTACTAATAAGCGACATGGAATGTATTTTACGTAAGCAATTTGAAAGCTCTCCACTAACCATGCTTATCCAAATATTGTAAGTAGTACCTCAAATCCTCGTAGTCTGATACTCATCTTAACTATTAGTATCCAACATAAAGCCAAAGAAAAAGGAAGGAGTGGGCTTTTATAGGTGAATAAAGAAAGGAATGGAGTGGTGGGTGGAGGGAGAGGAAAAGATGCCAGTGATAAGCGAAAAGGTTGCAACAAACGGGTATGAAGAGGAAAGAGACGACTCATATGGTAGGAACGTTGCTTTGGGTGGTGAGGAAGACAGAATGGGATTGAAAAATGAGTTTGATAGCCGAGAAGAATTTAATTGTTCAAATTAATTTAATTTTTTGCTTTTACGTTCGATGTGAACTATTTTGGGATAAAGTCGGACGATGGATTGGCAACGATGAAGTGTTTTGCGATGTGTGAATTGAAGGAGTACGAAGTAAATGATGATTTTTGTTCTTTAAAATGGATCTCGAAATTTATCTGTTTTTTCTATATTGATAATGGGCAATAAAACAACGTAATTTATTAATAACTGATATTTAAGGGAGAATAATGATCGTTTTTTTCACAGTGAAAAGGTTTGAGAGTAGAATTTATAGAAGACATCCTTAATATTATTTCAAAGCATCAGTCTCGTTATTTGGTTGTTTAAATTGTCAATAAAAGGAAAACTCGTCTAGAAAATGGGATCAGAAGAAGAACTAGTGGAGAAGACTGACTGAATCGTGAACTTTCTTTGTTTGTTTCCAAGCATTTTGTCTATAACGTATAAGAGATACCTGCTCTTGTTGTCTAGATATGATTAATGTGTAATTCCTTGGGGTAATTTTCAGGAAATAATTGGGTCTCTAATAGCATTTAAGAAAAGAGTGGAAAGAGGTAAACTATTGAGAAGGGTGATGATTTGAGGAAGCAGCAATTACATAATTTGTATATGTGGGCTTTATGAAGATCATTTTTTTAGTACATATATAGATTTTTATTTCATTATAACAAAATCACCAGCTACAATCTTTATTATACCCTGATATGGACAAGTTAACGTTACTTCTGTGTTATTTTCAAAACTAAGTTTTATTTAAGAATTTTAAGTTATGTTGGTAATCCACTAAAAACAAGTTACGACCTCCTCCTTGTATCTCCTTCAGATATTTTTGATATAATTGATCCTTGAAAATGGCAGCAGTGGTTGCTGTCGAAACGTCGGAGCTATCCAACACATTGACCCGGTTGAGAACCCAAGAAAAGTTCCTGAGCATTTTTGATATCCTTAGAGAATATTTTACACTACGATTAAAAATTTAAAGAATACTCCCAATTTTAAAATTCTTAAATTGCTGCTCCATAGATATAAAGGAGAGGATCGTGATCAACCTTAGCACAGAATCCTATTTCCTATAGCAAAAGCGAGAAATCAGCTTAGATATCCCATGACATCTGGGGTTTCCGACTTTCACATTGTTTTATAACCTGATAGTGGAACCAATAGCATACCAACATTTATAAATGAATTCTTCCCATGATTTTCCGCCTTCATTAGGGCCATAATCGCTTGATATAATTCTCTGGACAAGAGAGCGTTTTGAAGAGGAGAATCTGAATCTGAGGACGGATTTCCATAAATTCGGTAAGAAATCTTATGTTCAAACATATTAAACTACTTCTTTTCAATATATAAATATAACACATTTATCGCGACTGCCCGTGTAACAGAAGATTTTTTGAAAGCTCGTTTGAGAGATATACGCCACCGCTACTACAGTTATGTTTGAGAAAATAAAAAAAACTACTGGTTTTAAGTAAACAAGCAGTATTAGGTTGAAAAAATTGTTATTTTTAGTGTTGCTCATGGATTAAAATATGTTTTCATTGTTAACAATGATTAGGTAGATAAGTTCAAATTTGAACAAAACAAGGAGGCAATAAAAATACAATGAAATACGATCCCTGATAATATTACAATAATGTAAATAATAAATATAAGTATTATAAAAATACAATACTTAAAAGAAGGCTAAATTTACTTGATGAATTCCATGGAAGTGAAGTATTTATTCTCAGATGGTATTCCCCTCCGATTGATTACTTTTAACGAACTACTATACAAATAGATTCTTTAGAATTAAATCTCTTCACAAATATGATCAGTAGAAAGGAGAAATATTTCCAACGGAAAAATCACGATTTTATGCAGACTCACCTGTTTTTAACAGAATGTGAAATGACAAACAGTTCTTGCACTTAATACCGATGTAAAGCGTAAACGGTGGTTCTTCTATAACACATGTTTCTAATTTACGAGTTAAATTCCGATAACCTTAAAAATTTAACTTTTCTTCATTATTTAATACTGCTCATTATTTCCGTGAATGTAATTGATTTTCAATCATCAGCTTGGAATAATGTTGTTTTGTGATATAAATACATTAGGACATACATTGCATTTGTTGAAAACTCAACCCTGTTGGTATCCTTGCAAACTATCAGACAACTTTTCCTGTAACGTTAGTCTGGAGCCCGTTTCCATGGAGATTTATAAAATCCATACTGCTGCGTTCCGTGAATGAATGCTCGACATACGCGCATTTTCATCGGAATGATTATTTGGCGCGAAAAGTTATGTTTAGGGTATCTCTTCCGAGATGGACAAATGTGAGTGAAATCCCAATTTATTTTACTGCGTCCAACGATTTCAGAAACAAAGAGAAAGGAGTGTCACAAGGCATTATTAAAGAAATTTAATATGTTCAATCTTCACATCGTGGAAAGGTTTCCAAAACTTTGTGGAAGCTACAAATTTTATTTATTTTAAGATGGCGTTCAAATGTATTTAGCTAACATTCAGTAAATGCTCGCAGATTCATTACCACAAATGGGCTGGTGCTGTAACATTTGATTCGAGGGAGATATACTGCAACAACCGTATGCGCTCCCGAATTACCTCGTATTGGTTCGCGAAAGTTCGTAATTCTTCGTTGTTTGGTATTGATTTTCTATGAAGTGCGTCGACAAGTTTGTTTGGGCCTCTCACTCTCGGAATGATTGCATATTTTTTAAATCAACACGAGTATTCTGATGCCATTTGGTAGATATCCAGTCGGTTCTTACATTGTGTTAACAGATGATCGGTTCAATCTCTTGACCCAAGCATTAAAACAGAAAATGCTGGAGATGAAATCAATCATATTACATATGGTGACGAGCAATTTACTAACTGTTTTCATACTCACCCAGCCTTAGCTCTCCTCATCAACCAAAGGGGAAGCATTTATTTTCTGTAAAAAAGTCTAGTTCATCGAGTATAGCTTCCCGTAGAGTCCACCGATACTAGTGAAATAAATATCAGTTGATAGAACATTTCTTTATACATTTATTTATATGCGTTTAGATTATTTACTTGCTATAGATCTACATTTACTGCACTTTGTTTGAAAAAAGTACCCGTTTTTTGCGCTTGGAGACCGATGGCCCTTTTCTCTTTCTTTCTTTCTCTTTCTCCTTTCTTTCTCTTTCTCGACTTTCTCCGACTGTCACTCAGTTAATTTTTTCAATAATAATTTACAATTTGAATATGTGTTATTCTAGAATTCTTTCAAAACTTTTGTATAAAATACTGTCGACATATTTCCATTTGTCCTAGCAATGGACAATGTTGTAAACCTCTGCTAACTTCGAAACTATACATTCGACTGGAATATAAGTTACACCATTGTGATTGCAAGAATAACAGAAATAAGATTTTGTAAAGAAATATTACTTAAATATGCCAATATCTGCATTATCAATTTTAAATTTATCTACGTCTTACGCTCGCAAAACAGCGTGTTAACACTGCAGGCGGCTAAGGAGTGTGTGCTCGCCGTTGACAAACGCTATCCTGAATTGATGTTTACTTTCTATCCAATTGGATTTTAAATATCACTAAAAAGCCAAAGCATGCAAAATGTACTGTTGAAAAGAAAACGATGGAAAGTTATATTTACCGTGATAAACGTATTTAAACCAAGATACTAAGAAAAGGCCATTCCGCAAGTTTCGGCTTTTTCGTGATGTATAAAATCCAATAAAAACCTTTTGATTAAATACGTGAACAAGTCCACATTTCTGTGGGTTTGTACACGATTTGCATTCAAAAGTTTTCGTTAAACATGAAATTCCACCAAATCTCTTTGGACAATTTTCAGTATATAAAATCCAATTGCAACACTCTCCAACAACACGACCATGACGTCGTTCCTGAACCCCCGAAAATTTCGGTGAATAAATTGCGTAGAAATATGCGTCGAATCTTCTATTGATTCGAAAATTGCGACATCTTATTGAAACCTTTCATTATTAATCTACTAGTGTGGCATTAGTTTCGTTTTCTGTATTGTTAAATATGGAAAGCCTATTGCAGTAAAAGAAACGTGAGGATCTGGTGGACTTGTAGGAATGAAGATTTGAGCGTGATAATCAAGACATTGAAAATGTATTAAATACATGGATGCAAGAAGAATAGTTTAGTAATTTGATTAAGGTTTTGTGTTGGTTTGGATTAGATACTCGCTTTTTATTTTGTGCATGCTTTCACTCAATCAGATATGGTAATGTATACATAAAAAAATCGAATCAATCAAAGAAACCATAGGCTGAAATCTTAAAAACTCCATGAAAGACATATAAGGTAATGTAAAGAAAGGGTACAACAATCCAGGATAGCGTCACCGATAGAGGAGTTACAGAGGTGGAAAAGAGAGGCCAGAGGAGAGGCCCAGAAAGACGAGGAAGGGGCCAGTGAACAACAAGAGTCCAATAGATGATGTGGAAAATCCAATTGCGACACTCACAAGGCCCTAATCCAAACCAACCCAACACATTACTCCAATTACTAAACTACTCTTCTCGCATCCATATATTTAATACATTTTCAATGTCCTGATTAGCACGCTCAAAACTTCATTCCTACAAGTCCACCAGGTCATCATGTTTCATAGCACTACGCTATCCATAATTAACTATCCCAAAGACGAATGTAATGCCGCAATTACAGATTAATAATGAAATGTTTTATCAATTCGACGCTAATTTCAAATCGATTAAAGATTGGACGCAAATTTCGACGCAACTAATTCAACCATCCTTTTTGGGTTCAGGAATGACGACATGTTCGTGTTATTGGAGAGTGTTGCAATTGGATTTTACATAATTAATATTGTCCAAAGAGAACTAATGGAACTTCATGTTAAATAAAAGCTTTTTAATAAAATACGTGTACAAGTCCTAAAAAATGTGGACTTGTACACGTATTTAATTTAAAAGTGTTTGTTGGATTTTATATATCGCAAAAAAGGCGAAACTACCAAAAAGAGCCTTTTTTCTTACCTTGGTTAAAGTAATTTTATAACGGTAAACTTAAATTTTGATCGTTTTCTTTCCAACATTTAATTTTATGAGTTTCGGCTCTTTAGTGATGTTTAAAATCCAATTGCAAAGAAAGAGCACAAAAATCCAGCATTTGGCAACCGCGCGCACACTCTCTTTGCACTTCAGATCCGCTTAATGCGCTGTTTTGCGATCGTAAAACGTAGATAAATAAAAATTGATAATGTAGATATTGGCATGTTTAAGTAATACTTCTTTTCAAATTCTTATTTTAGTTATTCTTGCAATTACAACGGTGTAACTCATATTACAATCGAATTTTTTGTTTCGAAGTTAACAGAGGTTTACTAAATTGTCCATTGCTAGTACAAATGGAAATATTTCGATATTTACAAAAAATTTGCAAAAATCTTGGCTAACACATACAAATTACAAATTATTACTGTAAATATTAACTGAGTGACAATCGGAGAAAGTTGGTCCAACGGTTTCCATGCGCAAAAAACGGGTAGGTTTTCAAACAAAATACACCATGACAAGTAAAAGATTTAAACGCATATTAGTAAATGTAGAAATGAATGTTACATCAGCTGATGTTTATTTCATTAATATCGGTGGACTCTATGGGAAGCTATACCTTCTCAAACTCGTTGGACTAGACCTTTTTTAGACACAATAGTAAGGAGTGACAACGAATGGTTTAAATTGGCCAATTGTGGAGAACGACGGTCATCATCATTATATTAACATAACCTTGATTGAGCACAATAAATTGCGTCAGTGATAGATTATGGATTATTACGTTTTAGAAAATGTTGATAAATTCATGTGACGGTTGGTCCAATGCAGGTAGTAATAATAAAAATCTGATGTGGCCAGCACATGACTTTCTCCATATATATAAGATGTAAATATTTATCTACGAAAGTAATTTCGAACTCTATATTCCATCTAAACTTTGAAGATGAGTGATTAATTTATATCATATTATCTTTTACGTCACAAACATTATAAATAATGTTTTTCGGGACACGCTCGATGAAAAACGATGAAATGGCTATTCGCCCACAGCGCCCAGAGCGCTCATGAAGTACAAAATCGGCAACTTCCGGTTTATCAGTATTTCATGAATATCTCCTAAAAAATCAGTTTTACAAAAATATATTTCAAACAAAAGTTATAGCAAAATTTATTTTCTAAAACTATTATAATTAATAGTATATACCTAAATATCATATTTATTGAGATATTTTGAAAACCGGAAATGAGCTTTGAAGAATGAAGCTCGACTTCCGTTGTACTGATTTGCTCCAAAAACTAATCAACTCTAAACACACCAACCAAAATACTATATATGAAATTTGGTGTTGATCCGACAATTAATTTTCATGTTAGATCGCCCACAAAGTACATAATAGCTACTTCCGGTTTATCAGTAATTCACGAATAACTTCTAATCAACCGATGATAAAAAAATATGTTAAATACAAAAGTTATAGTATATCACATTATCTAAAACTTTTATAAGGTACACAATATACCTATCCATCATATTTATGGAGATATTTTGAAAACCGGAAATGAGCTTTGATGAAGAAAGCTCGACTTCCGGTCAACCGATTTACTCCAAAAACTAATGAACTCTGACAGCACACAAAACAGTACTATATATGAAGTTTGGTTTTGATACGACTTATAGTTTTCACGTTAGAGCGCCCATTAGCACACACACACATACAGACACACACACACACACACACACACACACACACACACACACACATACACACAGACATCATTCCGAAAATGGTCAAAACGTGTTCTAGGGACCCCAAAACGTGTATTTCCGTTGAAATCTCAAAGTCGAATTTTTTCATGAAAACAATACTTTCTCTATACTTCGTATATGGAGAAAGTAAAAAGGATTTTTACTATTTACAATCCTTGGTTTTCGTTTTTTAGTGAAAATCAAATTTAATAAGCAAAGAATTTGAACTTGGCTAGCAAAATTATTACTAATGAATGTTAAGATGTGAGAAGAAAACATTTTAAGAGGTGAAATATAATAAACCTTACAAAAATAATGTTAAATCTAAGATATTTTAAAGGAGATTGGATAAAATTTTCGTCCGTTCTCAGAAAAACTCGTATGATGTATTTTTCAATTATTAACGCATCATTATGAGATGATGGTTTGACGGCGATATCAACCATCATCCTAATGATTCTGGGTCAACTACGTCCAAATAGCGTGGCAGCGATGTATTTTGAGTCACAAAATTAGTCATCGCGGCGAAATGGGGCAACATCCATCGAGTATAAATAGGAGATCTTCAGCAGTGTAATACTGGGTTGGTCTAAAGTCTCAAGCACAAAACATCATTCTCCTCTGTACACAGCACGGGCAAACAACATCAACATCGCACATAAAAGGACGCAAGGGGCAATGGTCTAGCAAGTGGCTATGTGCTCTGAGACGACTTTGACCAACCTTTTGCAATTTCTTTCAATCATGGAAGTATGTCAAAAATATTGCTACGGAGCAGTAATTTTCTTCATTTGCTCTTAAGTGAAGAGCTTTTAAATAGTTTTTTAATCATCGAAAAGTATAGGGACAGATAAGGGAATTGATCATTCAAATTTCTCTATCCATTGAAACGATGCACGTTAGCATACTTTTATGATTCAAGGCCTTAAATCTTGTTGCATCGTTAATTTTGTGTTAATTTTACACCCACAAGAAAAGTAGATACAGCGGGCTCTTAGGGTAAGAGGGCAATAAGGAATCCAGCTCCGGTCACTAACCGCTTAAGGGTTACTAACTAGTATAACCGTTCGAAGAAAATCCCGATATTCAATGTGGTGGAATATTCTCTTTACAAAAAAGATATTCTTATGAGGTCAGTCAACACTCTTTGGAGACAAGGCAAAGAAATTCCTGTCGCTTGTATGTACTCATAATGTCTTGGTATTTTTTACCGGCACTTCATTCCAGATTTTGGCAGATATCCCTGTAGAAATTGATTCAGACAGATTTTGATGTATAAGAGAGTTGCCAGGTTAATATATACTCGCTAATTACCTTTCAAATATATTTAAAAAAAGATAAATAACCTGGATTGGCAAGAGTAACCATCATACTTAATAAAAAGTTGCGAATGAGAGCAAGAGGATAGTGCAATCCTACGAAAGAGATATATCAGTTACAGTAGATACCAAAGCCAGGGATGCAGTTTTACTCTTAGTATACATGCCAAAAAAAGGGCATGAAGAAGAAGAAATTGGCATGATCTACGAGGCATTGGAAGAAATTTTAAGAGCACAAAAGGTGATGAGAATCTTATTATTTTGGATGATATGAATTCAGTCGTAGGAGAGGGAAAAGAGGAAGATGTTGTTGGGGAATTTTGACTGGGATTTTGAAATAAAAGGGTGATAAACTTGTTGAATTCTGCCAAAGAAATATACTCTGTATTACAAACTCATGGTTCGATTATCATCCGATAAGAAGATATGCTTTGAGGATGCCTGGAGATAAAAACAGATTCCAAATGGAGTACATAATGGTGAGGAAGATATTTTGGAATCAAGTTAAGGACAATAGGAGTTATCCAGGCCTTGATATAGACAGCGACCGATATATGGTCATGATGAAGAGCCTCTTGAAGTTAAAAAACTAAGCAAGAGGACGGAGAAGAAATGGAGCCTAGCAAAACTAAAGGATGAGATCATTTAGAACAATACGAAAAAGCAACAGATGTAAAGAAAAATTTAAGCGATTGCAATGAATTTGAAGAAATTTGGTCCGCAATAAAAGATGAACTCCTTATAGCAACAAAGGAAATAATTGGAAAGGAAGGGAAAGTGGAAAAAAATAATGGATTACATATGAAATATTGAAAATCATAGAAGATAATAGAAAACCAAGAAAATCTAAAACAGAGGAAAGTTATACTGAAGATAAGAAGCTTAAGAAATAAAATAAACAGAGATGAAAAAAGCAAGAGAAAAATATTATGAAGACTTATGCAGGGAAATAGAGGAAAATCTGAATGAAGTAAAAATAGAAAATTGCTACAAATTAATAAAGCCACTCCTTGGGAACTATCGAAACAGAATTAAGGCAATAAATGGAAAACATAGCATTTTATTAGATAATGTTAACGAAAATACTAAAAAATGAGGAGCAGAATGGAGATGAAGAATTTCCAGAGAACTCTACTGAAAGAGAAGAAACAATACATAAAGATGACATGGGAGAGTCAATATTGAGGGAAGAGTAGTCAGATAGTGAAAGAAATCGGATGTAAAAGTTATGCAGAAACGAAAAGGAAAGAAGATAACAGAGGTAGATGACAGGATGCTGCAAATCAACTGGAGGATTGAACACTGAAGAAGAGATAAAAGAAAACCCCTGGATTTATAATCCACCCTCGAGTGTATAATTAACAACATTCACAGGTTGCATAGTAAAAACCCAAATAAAGATAAAGGTGTGTTATATAGGAGAAAGGACCCTGATTATATATAGTATGTATATTGAATTTAAGATTCAGTAAATCTTAGAATGATAATTTTGAAAATGCTACTTTCATATGCATTTACAGCAATACTTATGCTAAAATATGGTTATCGTTCTTCCTGGACTTAGTCCGTTCCGCAAACACGTATGTATATTCCGATTTAACCTAATATATATTTTCCGTTTTACTTGCTTATTGAGCTAGTTATTATTTACCTCATAGCAATATTATTTGACGGAAATCCCAGGGGTTATCAATTTTGATACTTCACCAATGAAATACGAGGTCTCTTATTTGTGTTGTCCACTCGAAGAAATTGTTGATGTGAAGGTATCATTGAAAGTAATTAATTTCATTACTTAATCCAGATGAATATATCTTTAAGAAATTAATCCCTTAGAATCAATTTCTACAGGGATATCAGCCAAAATCTGGAATGAAGTGCCAGTAGCAAATACCGAGACATTATGAGTACATACAAGCGACAGGCATTTCTTTGCCTTGTTTCCAAAGAGTGTTGACTGACCTCATAAGAATCTCTTTTTAGTATGGAGAATATTCCACCACATTGAATATCGGGATCTTCTTCGAACGGTTATACTAGTTAGTAACCCTTAAGCGGTTAGTGACCGGAGCTGGATTCCTTATTGCCCTCTTACCCTAAGAGCCCGCTGTATCTACTTTTCTTGTGGGTGTAAAATTAACACAAAATTAACGATGCAACAAGATTTAAGGCCTTGAATCATGAAAAGTATGATAACGTGCATCGTTATCAGTGGATAGAGAAATTTGAATGATCAATTCCCTTATCTGTCCCTATACTTTTCGATGATTAAAAAACTATTTAAAAGCTCTTCACTTAAGAGCAAATGAAGAAAATTACTTCTCCGTAGCAATATTTTTGACATACTTCCATGATTGAAAGAAATTGCAAAAGGTTGGTCAAAGTCGTCTCAGAGCACTTAGCCACTTGCTAGACCATTGCCCCTTGCGTCCTCTTATGTGCGATGTTGATGTTGTTTGCCCGTGCTGTGTACAGAGGAGAATGATTATTTGTGCTTGAGACTTTGGACCAACCCAATATTGCACCGCTGAAGATCTCCTATTTATAATCGATGGATGTTGCCCTATTTCGCCGCGATGACTAATTTTGTGACTCAAAATACATCGCTACCACGCTATTTGGACTTTAACACGCTATAATATTAATATTTACGTATTAACAAATCCTAGGATAGGGATTTTCATTGCATTGAAATGCTTGATTGAACTTATATATGTTTTATCTCACCATTACTCGGTACCTTCCAACGTTAATGCCACGAAATTTATTAAGCTCGCTCAGTTTGGTATCCCTTACAGATACCGGTGACACCTATTGATGCAAACATTTTTTGAAAGAATTATTCTCCTATATATTTGCTACTTTACCCCGTTAAGTTGAATGTAATTTTGAAGAAAAATGTTTGCTCAATAAATGGTGGAAATAGTTGGAATTCAGAGCGTACCAATATAATTTATGGGTAACTTCAACATTTTTGTTTCATTTACTCAGAGTTATAGGTCATAATTTAATTAATAGAATAGCCCTCTTTTATCTGGCATATTACCGTAAATGTAGGACGAAGGAAAAATCATACGAGCTGAGTAGTGAGAGCAACTGTTGATAAATTATAACGTAATAATAATAAATCTGTAACTTTATTGAAGAAGATCTTGTATCCGTTTTACTAAACGATCGCAAAATCCCGAGATCACAGATATGTAAGATTAACTAGAGGGCAAGATTAACAAATGCTAGAGCAATTTATTGAGTGTGAAGAATTAAATGATCACGGCTCCTTTTGCATCAAACCTAGTAAATTTACATTCATCGATTATTCTGTTGGAGGGATGCTTTTCTCCTTCTCCTTCAAGTTTATCTTGTTGTAATAATAATATTCCACAGTAAAAATAAATCTCAGCTGGTAAAATCCCTAGGCATTGCAGTGAGAGATTTATAGAATTATGAAAACAAAGAATTCTGCCTGTATATTTATGTAATTTTTTAAAATACACATGTAGGCTGAAAAAGTAGATAATATCTATGAAAATCACGTATAGCTAAATTTTTACCATTCTTGGTTTTCTCACCTGAAACTGTTGATATTTATCCTATGAAAATGAATTATTTCTAGGCAAATATCAAACAAAGGCTACGTGTGTAAGGACACCAACTTGGAGATTTTAAAATTTTCAGTGGCGACATCTAGCGGAGATTGGCATAAAACTGATTCCATCACTAAGAAATGTGAATTACGCCTTTGTTTTAAGAAGCATTGCCTAAAACGGATCATTTTGCAACATTCCATCTTTCAAGCTGAGCATCTTATACAGTTTATGAACATCAGATACTCGAAAAATTCAGTATAACCCAATTAGTAAATTTGTAAGTTGAAAGTTGGATTCTGGATGTAAAAAATGCCAATATGCTCTTTCCGCGGTAATATATCCAATCATCTTTATGTCTATGTAAATTCCCTAAAAGAAACCTTTCTGCTAGTGCAAGGGACGCATGCACCTTTACTCTATCTTCCTAATTGATTGATTTCTTACATCGTTGACGGAAGAAATGAATTCTTGAATCCATTAGTTCTAGCATCTATTTCTCTAATCTTCCCCGCAACACGATGAAAATAAAAGTAAACCATTTTAAATAATGAGGAGTAAATGAAAGTCTTAGGGTGTTTAAGATTAAAGGTGGTCTGAGATACTGTTACGTAGGTTATGTATCCTTTTATTGATCAACGATTGACGAATACTGTGAGAAAACGAGTCACATTAAATTCGGGAAGTTTTATCTAGGGATATTGGATGGTGACGATTTGACACTCGTTGGGTTATCTTCCTCATTTTAAGATAGTTGATAAATTGTAAGAATCTGAGAGGTGGAATAGAATGAAATATCTTGACTGGCATTCTATATACAGTTTAATGAGTAGATTCATGCATAATAACCACAAATGAATAAAAGACCAGGAGTCAGCTATAATATTCCTATACTCATCTCTTTTCAACTCAAGGGACACTAATTTATGGTTTATTTTAATTCATCGTTATCATCATGGGGTTTCTGTTCTTGGGACAGGTTTCATCTCCAGGTGTTTCTATTCCATGCATTTTTTCATTTTTATGGATCCTTCTTAAATTTAAATCCGTTAACATTCCAAATCTTCTTATTTCTTTTACTCTCTTCTCATTAATCTTTCCTTCAGCTGTCCTCTTCTTCAGGCAGACCATTCTAAGGACCTAATGACCTAGTGACCTATCGCATTTGCCTTCCTTTTCCTTAAAATGTTCACTATATCTCGTTTTCCCCCCAATCTTCCGAAATATGAACAATGCTCCATAGCGAATCTCATAACTCCACTTAGCGAATCTTTTTCTTAAATCTATTTTGATGTTTATAGCAGTCAAGTGTTCCTGTAACTTCTGGAGCGCTGCCTTTTCCTGTTCAATGTAAGCACCAGAACATGACAAACTCAAAATCTAATTTGTCTTTAATTCCACTCATTTCCTAATCGATGGGTAAAATGTCAAGTCTTGAAGCAGGTGCGATGAATTAAAAATGGTCTCTAAACGTTTCTCGAAAGATATGCTGATTTGTAAATAAACATTGAATTAGTATTGCGTTCATTAATGAGACGGATATCATGTTTACAAAGAGTATATATTACAAAGTTTTATTAAATAAATATTACAAAAGACTTAAAGCTATCAATCAACGAACTGCAATTTTAGTAAATATGTGCCAAACCTTTCGAGTTAATAAACTCCGATTCTTAGTAACTATAACTATATAGATGTAACTATGGGTTCTTATAACTTTTAGTAACCTGGTAACAAAGGATGCTACAATTTTGAATGATCGGTTATGGAAGAATTTCAGTTTTCCAGGGTAATTTTACCTAAGCTGAATTAGAAATTATCACTTTCAATTGGTACAGGTAGAAAAAGCAACACACAAAACTCGCCCTCAAAAGAAACCACAGTCATATAAATGGCAGCTGAGTAGAGTTATTCCAGTGTATTATAAATTTAAGTAAATAAAATCAGTTGACTATGCTGCGTTGCATAGATAATGAAGAGGAATTATCATATGAAATTTCTCTTGGAATACCCGCTTCTCTTGGTTTTTGAAATAATTCCACGTAGTTAGTTAAAGCAGGTTGATTTCCAAATTAGCCTTTTTCGAAAAATAACCCTAAATAAAACCTTTCTCACTGATACGTCTACACGAGGAAAATTCACGCAAGCCCCGCCTGCCTTCACGGAATGGAGTTGTATGGATTTTCCAAATCACCATGACAACGGGCTTCAGACTAACGTTCCCAGAAGTTGTTCACAAATTGACAAGAATACTAACCACTAAGTTTTATTCGAAAGGAACGTATGTGCTAATGTACTTATATCACCAAATAACATAATTACCAACCAATGTTTGAAAATCTACAACATTCGCGTGAATAATGGATGAATTTCAAAACTGTGTGCATGTTACGATTTATAAGCTATTGGAACCATTGCACATTGAAGTGGAAAAACGTGCATCTCTGAGAATACATTTCCTCAACATTCATCTCTAACAAAATTTACGAAACATCAATTCTAAATCGGAAACAACAGTTACTAACATTCCTGAAGAAGTCGAAGAATATCTAAAGCGTGTATCAATAAAAAGTATAACCAGATGGTTATATTATCTTCCTTTTTATCCTTTTTATTAATAGGTACTTATGAACCTGACTTATTATTTAAGGAAGAATTAGAAACTCTGACGAAAACGTATTCTGTAACTTGGCCGAAAATTTATTTCTCCAAATCCAAAAAAAGGAAATGACGAATATGCCATTCATCAAAATATGGTATCTGGACGAATCATTCATGAGGGATAGCCTTGAAGTAGGTCTCAACTTTGCTAACTGTCAACAATGAAAACTAATGAATTCATGATAAAATGTTAAAGATATGCAAAGTAAGAACTTAGAGCGTTTCCCAACTGGACAGTCATGTTGTGAGAGTTCAGTAATGTGCTGCTGCCACGTCTGTGATACGATACTATGTCATTCGCACACGCAGTGTTTATTCCGACTTTCCTGTTATAATTATTAATACTGCTTTACTTGTAGATAAATATATGTGTGCACATTTGCATCAGGTGTAGAAACAAAGTACTCCGACGTCTGAATGTTGAACGCTTGGGCTAATGGCACTCTTCGATTATTATACAGGTATTATATTATACAGGTTATATCTGTATATAACGTATACACTTGCGAACGATGTTCACTCGATTGAAGCAACGAAACAAACACCTTAGGCGGCCGAGGATCTTCACATTTTTTTTAGTATAGGTACTCATGCACTCAAAATATGTAATAGATTACAATTTCCCCCATCATTTTCCCCATATGAATTATTTATGGTTATTTTCATTTATTATTAAAATATAACTTTACTATACTTAAAGTCCTGTGAAGGATGCGCACTTCAGTAATTTATTTATCTTAGAGCGCATGCACATGGAATCTGTCCCTCTGCCTACGACTCGTTCTCCAAGACCGGTAAAATCCGACGTTTAAAACTAGTCCACTTTCCGACTTCGTTTATACAGAATCGCACGGAAGCTCCCTCCACGTCCGATAGTGGTCATTTTCTACATAATGGCTGCCATTCCGATTGAGTAGGCGTTACAGAATAACCCCATAGTCCTCTGGCCACTTCTCGCCCCTCTTGGCCTCTTGTCTGGTCTTCTGGCTTTACCACTTGTCCACTAGCCCCTGTTTTCACCATCACTGGGCTCTCATTTTGATCACTGGCCCCTCTTTTGTTCATATGGCCCCATTGGTCCTCTCCTATTCTTTGCCACTTCTGCTCTCGTGGCCCCTCTTTCGGCCCTCTGGAGTTATCCTCTTTTCCTCCGACCTCTATCTTTGCGACCTCCAAGAGACACCTCTGTTTTTTTAGGTCTTGGGGCCTCTCCTCGCCACCTCTGTGTCTCTTCTCATCCACGGGGCTTTCTCTCGGCCCTCTAGAGCTCTCCCCTCTCGGTCTCTCGTCTGTTCCACTGACCTCTTATCCCGGCGTGACATCCCTGGAGCGTGTCTCGTGTCGGCATATCTACCTACTCACTGCTACTTCCTTCACCGAGGCGTTATGTAGATCACCTGCCCCGAGTTGGCGCTCTGTCTTTCCCTGCTCATTTTTTCTCGCCACCCTTGTCGTCCCATCCTGAATTTTCCTCCTCCTCATTGGCTCTACCTACCTTTTCCTGATCCGTAAGCTTCGGCGAGCAGCCCGTTCGCATGAGCTTGTTTTGCATAAACGGCTTCAACAAGCTTCAACGGCTGCAATGTCATCCTCTCCCAGAGACACAATGATAATAATAAAATGACTTTATTTAGGGCTAATTTGAGACAATAAAGCCGCCTTTTCTTACAGCTAACCCTTCTTCATTAAAATGTAAAAAATAGATATAGCTTGATAAAACAGAATGAAGGAGAAGGTTAATTTGTGGTTTTGGAAAATATAAACTAAGAGCTTAGGAAAAATTTCCATTGTAGGAATAAACCCTCAAGAAGGGGGGTGTAAAAACTTGCGAAACTTATAGATGAATAATCTAGTATATAACAATTGAGGAAAATTATATTTAGTGATGGAATCAAATTAATTGAAATTTAAGAGACAAGAAGACATATCTATAGTATCATACAAGAACAAAAAATTACACATTTACATGTAAGTAGGTAAAAAAGGGTTATTAATTACTAGTAAATAAACAATTAACAAAAAAACGGTCTAAAAAAATTAAAAAGACAAAAGGAAGAAAATAATTTGCTATAAAAGATGTGGGGGATTAAGAGCTAAAGCTCCTGGGAACTGCAACATCCCATGCGAACATACTAAACCTTAGGCGATGCTGAGACTCGTAATAGCGTTGCAAGCACGACCCGCACTTTCATTGTAAACTTCAGCACAAAGGCGAACGGAAAACAAAAAGGTACTACTAGAACAAAGCCATCCTGGAGACTATACGCCACGCGTTATATGCTTGTCGTTCACTTGCATATACTCCAGGATGCTCCTAATTTCTGACTACAAAAATTCTACTAACATTTATTTATTAAATTGAACCCAGTATATGAATTGGTTCTTTGGTTCACCATTAGAATAGACTGAGAGCAATGTTCACGTCAATTTCTGATGAAAACTGTGCTATCTATATTCTTATAATTATCCATTAAGAAGTGTATCGGCGTGTAAGTGCATGCAAAACTCAGGCGATTTTTCCTATCTTTTGTTCTTTTTCTTACTTGTACTTTTACTTGTAATTCTCATTTGTACTTATTAGAATGTATTTGTAAATAAATCTACTACTACTACTACTACATCTGTAGCAGTTGCCTACCACAGAGCTATCCCTCCGTTGTACCGACAATTACCTATTGATGTGCCGCGTCATCCAAACATAACATATTATTTACTTTGTATGAAGCACTCGATTGATTTGACGAGATATCTTGTAATTCAATGAGGGTTTCAAAAGTTAAAAGGTATTTAAATATTTCATGACACAAAATCTTAGTTAATTCATGGGGACCACTCAAAATACCAAAAACTTAGGCGGTCAATTAGGAGAATTTGATTCAATTTACCGTCCTAATCTATGCATTTCTCTCATGTTTATGAGAAAATTGCATAATTCATAGAAATTCTTCTGTTGAGAAAATGATACCATATTTCTCCGTCCTAAATATTTCGAACACGCTTAACAATTTACCGCTATTAAATTAATACAATTTAATAAGTAGCTAAACTAAAATTTCATTACTTATTTCACTTGCTTTCGAAGGCAACTATATCTCTCAATGTGTGAATTCTTATAAACACGGTGAAATACAAAAATGTGTAATGGAATCCAAATGCTTCACGTCGGCTTATTCCTTAATATTATCATCGTCTACGGTCCTTCAATAGTGGCATAGTTATGATCCATTAGCATGCTGAACATGTAGTTTACTAAATAGTAATTTTAAATTCAATTACCAGTAAATTAAGATAAATAATGAACATAGACTCCAAAAAATAATCAGGTTAGAACTCCGTCTTGTGCAGGCAGTAATTATGTATAAGCTACATCAAACTTTGTGACGGTGTCATTCAAGGTAGGGAATCGCCCACTGCCTTTCGTTACTTCCTATTTTGTTGGCGCTCTCGCGGCGGCAGATGGCGCGTGAAGGCGGGTTTTCCTAGCGACGGAATTCATCCGCCGTGGAGAGCGGAAAATGTCGAGCGCACTGCGCTGTCGACTTTTCAATTCAAAGTACGATGACTTAATTCCCCCATCTAGGAAATAAATTTGGTTACTTTGCATTGAAGGAGTCAGTAGCGCAGTGCGCTCGACTTTTTCCGCTCTCTGCGGCGAATGCATTCCGCTGCCAGGAAAACCTGCCTTGAGGAGATCGAGGGTCGAACCCGGGGGAAAAGGAAGGAGTTCCGAAGCTCCGAGCTGAAGCACTGGCGAGTCCTAGTCTCCATGTGGCGACGTTTGTTCCGAGTCGGTCGCGTTTCCTTTTATTGTTTCCCTTTCCTCAACATTCACCCTCGTCTCCTCGCTTGATAATTGTGGCCCCCTAAAATTTTTAATAAATAATTTCTTCCCGTACTGGTGCCCAAAGAACCCCGCTTCCCATGACCCTCAGCCTCTCCCGGGGCCTCAAAATCGTGAAAAATATTGAAAGTGAATCATGCGCGCTTTAATGTAGCTACTATCCTCATGAATTTTTATAGACAACTGGAAGGAGGCTATAGTCCTTAAACATTTACTTGCGGAGGTTGATGAGGAATAATTCCACGTGTCTCTGGAACTCTTACTAATTACGAAAATAATTCGCAAAAACACCGACGTATAAAATTGAAAACACAGTAAAAATTGATGGTAAAAATTAAATTGGCTGAGAGGAAAAAAGGTCTGTTCACGCAATGAATTAAAGTGAACATGCTAACAGGAAATAGTATGGACCATTTTATGCTTGAAGAAAGAAGATATGACCTTTTGTATGAATTTTTAGATGGTGAATGTTTCCTGTGCTATTTTTCGTTCACGTTTCACGAATTTGTATGAAGCACATTGCAAGATTGCTTTTCTGATTGCCTCAATAAACCCAGGGGGACATATGGTGGTCGGGGCGGTAGACAGCAGAAGCCACGAGAAAACTAGATAAAAGTGAAGTTTCCTCTTTATAGAAAATTGAAAATGAAGAAACTATACGAAAATTTTAAAAGAAAATAAAACGCGTAGTATTTTTGGATCACTAGCACATTCATTTCTGCATGTTGGGGTGTTTTTACGTTACAATTTTGTGTTTCATTAATTTTTGAGCTGATACTTTAATTCATAAAAAAATAAATAACAGTATTAAATGGCCAAAAAAAGAATATTTATCCAATTACCTTTATTTTTCACTTTTGTTTACTCTGCACCACTATTCCATCCATTTCAACTCCTCAATGGAAATAAAGCCTAAAAAGATAAAAGTGAAGATTAAGTATATTATTTATGGAAACTCATCTAGGCGATCTAGGCACAAACATAGCTAAATCATTGAAGACAAATGCGAAAGTACTTTCTTCATGTTCTCGGAGGTTAAGTTTGCTGGGTTTGATAAACATGCATACACAAAATACACAGAATCTATAATTTTTATCCCGTTTATGGAATACTGGTAAAAGCGATGTATTTCTTTTTAGTGTGGTTTTCCTTAAAGAGCATTTAGGCCCTTGAGGTGATGTACTTAAATTAACCTATCGTAATTTCATCACTAAGTATTCTTTTACTTGTAAAAGTAACACAGGTGCGAGCTCTTGCATTAAATTGATATGAATATTTAATGATTTATACTGAGCAATGGTAGTCATGAGGCAACGAATGTAGTTTGAGGTGAAAAATGGCCAAAATTGACCTGGTAAAAAAATTTAGGTAGTTTTTTTTAAGGATATTTTTCTTCCCACGTTCTAATTATTGAGATGCATGGTTCTATTATATTCCAAACTAGGAATACTACTGCCTAACTTTTTCTAAAATCTGGAGCTCTGCTGGCAATAAAAATAGAAAAAAAATCTGTTCACCGTGAGTTTTGCAATAAAACTGTAATTAAGATGAATACTCCTGAACAGGAGGTATGCAAAAAAATATATTCTTTAGTCAACCTGACAAATCGTGAGAATATAAAATTTCTCTGATTTGTGTTACAACTTTAACTGGTTAATTGTTATTTAAATAATATAACAGCTAATGGTAGTAGAGAAGCTAAAAAAAACATAAAAACAAAAAACACTATATAATCAATTTTTGTAAGATGAATTAATTATATCCAGAAAATGTGATTATATAATTAACAGTGAGGCGAAACAAGTGGCATGTGAGGCAGATTTGCTAAATACTTAAGTTTAATATTACGGAGGACTGAAATATCATTGAAATTACTCGTAATATCTCTTTAAATACATGAAAACTACATCTCATACTACTGTATCTCTTCATATTGGAAAATTTTTACTTTACGAATATTAATGTTATATAGACAGTTGAAGTAAGCGAGACCTCAGCAGCGAGTTTTTTGCTATACTAAGTGCGTAAATGTATTTAATCGAAAATCTCACATACATGAAAGTGATATCCTCAAATTTCACAATTGGTTGCTCTCAGTTATTGCAGAAAGTAAAAGGGAATTATTAAAACGGACATTCTTAGCATGTAAATTGTTATAATTCCTATTCCATGACTTAATTTTCCATTAAAACCTTACCATATCACACCGATAAATCTCGCAAATCTAAAAAACTCCACTCGCCATTTAAACTCATTTATACTTTTATTATGGTAGTCTCTCTATCATTAATTTACTTGTATATATATCACAGTATCAATCATCCAATACTACCCTTGATGAAATGTCCTCATCCTAAAGTAGACCTCCTACTAGAATTTCCTCTAATCGAAAATTTTCTACTTAATTTCCCGTCAAGGATTGTGATATGCAAACTGAAGGCCTCTCATACTCTCCCAGTATTCCACCTCGTACTTTTCTTTTGTTATTTTAAGAATCTGGGGATATTTTTAAATAATTATAAGCTAAATTTTACTCTTCTAAAGCTCATATCTCGTGCAAAGGTAAACATGGCACTCGCCACTTACTCTCCAACAAGCTAGATTTACTACAAGAATCTCAAAACTAAGAATTTACCTTATTCATATACTTTTCATGATGAGAAATTTACTTAATTAACATGCCATCATACTTGGGTAACATGTCTAAGAGCGCGGGGAATTAGGTCCGCTAAATAAAAGAAAGTTACAGATTTAACGAAATAGCGACACATTTTCGTGTCGAAAAAATTCTTTAAATAATATTGCTCATAGATTTTACATAACTTTCTACCCATTCTTTTTCTATTTTCACGAGGATTCAGGGTGAATCCCGCCTATCTTAGCTATAATGAATCCACGAGCGATAAAGAACCGAATTAAGAAAAGATAAATGCTCACCATCCTTCCAGACTATAATGTGTAATCAGCCGAAATGATTCCGTAATGCTGCTAATACCTGAAATAAAGGACAAAAATAATGTATTCCTCGTTAGAACTAATTTTTATCATTTAAAATTTCAGATTTTTCATCTAATCAGTAACTATCTTTAAAAAAATCCTTTCCTCAAACTATATTGGAGACCCGCCATGGTTTTTTTCCACCTCCCCAGGAAAACAATTAATGGTTGCTTGAAATATCGCGCGACCAGTGCTGTAACCTATCAACCAATGTTGGAATTAAGTTCCCACTTGCTGGAAGCTGTGCAATCCCGAGACCATGGCGGAATTGCCTCGGTAGTATGGGTTATTCCACCACTTTGCAGCTTTTCATTAAAAATATTCTTGAAATTAATCTCTCAAAAAGCACGATATCAGTTAAATTCATTCAAATTTCAGACGAGTGAATTGAACATATCAGCGCTTTAATTTGCCATAAAACGTATTTGGCAAGCTGTTTTTTGTTTTATTGCTAAACTTTAATTTATTGCCACTTTGAATGGAATAACATACATATGCACTGGCATTTCATCTACCACTACGTTAGGTTCAGGAATGTAATAATTGGGGAATTTCGCATTGACCATTTGGAATACTGAACGAATAGGCGCAAACTTATATTTTTCTCTCCGACTTTCCCTAGGTACACTTGTCATCAAACCTAATTATAGTCAATAGTTTTATAAATCGGTTCTAACTCATCGCAGCAATATAGGAGGGCCTTACAAATTTATGTGACCACAAATCATGAAAATCTAACTTGCTATCATCGTTGGCACCTATCAAAATCTACTCTGCAAAGAAAACTTTTAGTTCTACCAACTTAGACTGCTGAGATCGTTCTGCTTCTTCACTCGTATGCTGTAAAATCATGTTAAGGATCTCAGGAGTGAAAACATTTTCAAAAGACTCGCGCATATCCTTTACCTTTCCAATCGGTAGTAATCCTTGCTTTTCCCGCAATATATTCTGAATGGTTCACCTAGCCGCACGAGGAGGAACACTTACGTATTATCTTCCTGTTTCTGCAATGTACTCGATATTTTCACTACTGCATTTTCCTCTACATAAATCATCACTTCCTTCATCTGCCTCACTTTCATTATTCGAACTGATTTCACTAACATGGTCTTCAGTTTCACTCACTTCTTCATTACTATTTCCTTCTTTATCACTTGTAATTTCCAATTCCCGTTCAACGTTACTCTCAGTCAAATAGTAATTCATCATTGGAAATTGACAACACAAAAATGATTAAAGTATAATGTAAAATAGTTTTATATCACTATATGTTTCATGGAAAAATAACATAAACGATTAAAAATAAATTTAAATATAATAAACACGGTAAAAAGGCATGCATGAAAATAGAATGTTGGGATTATTTCAGTATTAAAAATTGCAGAAGGGTATTCAGTGGTTTTGTTTCGACATAATTTATCATTTTTATACTTTAGCCAAGTATAGCCTATAAGAGTAAGCTAAGTGAATAGAAACAGAAAGATATTATTGTCAGTTGTCGATAGAAAATGGAATAATAGATCTCTATGAGCTAAAACACAGAAATTTGAAGTATTCACTTATAGCAATTTAATTATTTTCAATATTTTGCTTTGAGAAAAATGTCAAAGTTATAAAAGAAATAAAGAAGATAAATACGTCGTGATGAAGCATTTTACGAATTTTATCTTCTAATAGAATAATAATTCAGAAATAGTAGCACAACAATTTGTCAAATAATTATGAGCTAAGCAAGTATATTGCATAGTAAAAATACCTAAATGCAATACAGAACTTTGAAACAAAATAGAAGTTAAAACAAAATTAACAGCAATTGAGTAGTAAACTACAACGCGTAGCAAAACCATTTTTCAAAATATATAATTCTATTTGGTTCAAAAATGTGTCGCAGGTTGGACCAAGGGTCATTTTGTGTCCACCGCCTATTTCCGCTCTCATTCCATTGCTAAAAAAACGTACAAAATGCATCAACATATAGTTATCTTTAACAACCTATATTTGACAATGTAATTAAGTTATAAGACTGTATAACACGATTATGTTCTTATAATATTGAAAAAGAAAAGTGGTGGACAATTTTTAGCCCTCCCTTGGTCCTTTAAGGGCTAAAGTGGCGCCATTACCCCGGTCTCCCCTATATATATTACAAATGGTGTAAATTCACCACAAAATCTCTTCTTATCATCGCCAATCACTTAGAGCTATCAAAATAAAAGAGCATTTACTCCAATTATTTTAGGATAATAGAGATAAAGTTGCCCAAATAAGTCATTATCAATGTGTGGTAAACAATATCATCTGAATTAAATAAGAAAGAGAAAAATGCACCTTAAAGCTCGTTTAAAACTATAGTGATACATAACTGATCAAAATCAAATGAATTAATCTACCGGTTGTCAAGAAGAAAACATTGAATGTTTATATGACTTTAACCAATCGACCATTGGCACAAGAGTATAAGAGTATTCTTGCGATGATTTTAAGAGAGTACGGAAAAAATAAATTTAGAAAAGGGCACAGGTGCTCTTTAAAAAGTTCGTCTGGTCATTCTCTTGAACTGGGTCCGGTCGTTTCTCAGCTGCGCAATTTCGGATCGATGTGCGACTTTCCTCAACCGAAAACCTGTTGAGTATCGCTTCCTCTCGAAGGCGAGACCGTAAAATTACAGTTTTATCCTCTATAGAAGTGAGATTCAAACTTGTATAACGGGTTAGTCGCAATCTTATGTGAAAAGTTCTAATACCCTAGTGACTTTGTGGAGGTACACTAATGATTAAATCTTAAACTTAACTTTATATGATTTTAAATTTAAAAAGTGATTCACGATAAGTTAATTTTTATGACTAGACAAATACCTTAACCCTCGCACTACATACTCAGAAAACGCCAACATGATTGTATCTATTTCATTCATACAATATAAATGCAAAAATAGCGCAAAATCTGTTATCACATATACTATTATTCAAAACATTTCTGCTGGCAGAAAGGACTTTCATCAAACGTTTTAAGAGAAGAGAGAAGAAATACGTAGAAAATGATTTTTGGCTTATTCCTGAGGAGAAACATTTACATTCTCATGATAATCAGATTTCCCAAGAAGTTAAATATGACAGAACGCAATTTATCATTAGAATTTAAATTAAATAGATGAAATAATATTTTTAGATATTTGATTAGCGTTTAGTGAAAATTATTTTGATATTAGTGACCCTACTGGAACAGGGATTGTAACTATGTATATACAGTCTTAAAAATCCAATGTCTATTCAAGGAGACTGCAAGCTGCCTTTTGGTGTGTGGCATGGAGTGCAAACTACGTAATTCTACCTCCCTAATCCATTTCTTTCACGTATCGTTCGCGGAAAAAAAATTATATTTGAATCAATTCGTAGGAGCATTAATTAGTCTAATCTTCCTCACAGCATCAGAATGCCATATACAACAGAGAGATTCCATTGAATTCTTTATGAATTGAATATGTACAGTCCTGGCCAAAATTAACGCAGCACCGGCCGGAAGGATCGCTAGGGAGGTGCTGCGTTAATTTTGGCCAGGAGTGTACATACTTTCTCTGAACTTATTTATTTATCTTTTATAATAATCTTATACTTCATAAATATTCCCACCCCACGTCTCGAATCATCTGAGTATCGCTCACTGATTTGTTAATTGTAGGTTTTCTATAGAGTGTATCGCTTATCGTTGTACCTTTTCTAACTCCTAAATACAACACTTGTCAATAGGGTTCCATATGCTACCTACATACTCAAGCTGAGGCCAAACTAGCCTACATCCCTCGCTAATTTCTTCTTTTTTCAATGAACGTAGGCCTCAGATTGAAGAATCCCAAACCGAACAGAAAATGAATTAATCTCACACACATTATTGTCAACAGAAGCATTCGGATTCTCCTTCAAATTTGATACAAAAATATGCGCGCTTTACATAGTGAGGGATCAATACACAGACGATGTGTCCCCATCCCCTAATTTTAACCTTACCCTTCCCTTCTTATGTACACCTGATGGTCCACGCACTCTTACCTGATAAGAGTGGACATCCTCCAGTGTAAACACATACCGAAATACGGATAGCTATACGGTTAAAAAAATTAAAGATTTCAGGATAGGAGGATATTTTTTAGCGCATGCATTCACATTTAAGGAAATAGATAGCAGCTATAAGGTAATAGGAAAATCACCGCACATACCTTTACGACTACAATCAATCGTCAAGCAACATTGGAAGAAAGGGGGGACTAAACGGTGTTGTCTAGTTGAGAACCACCTTCATCTCCCCTTTCAAGCCGCCGACACTCAATGCTGAACAAGGTAAATAAGATCTATGTTTCAATCACTAATATTTCAGGAAAACTTCAACAAAAGAAATTCACACACATTTTCGCTCTTCTATCTTCTGTATGAAAAGAGATCTTCTCGTTTATCCTTTTGAATACTCAAACAACAACATAACGTAACCATCTTTACATTACTCCTGCAATATAAATGCAATCCAAACTTACATTACATTCTGGTATTTGGATCATTTCAATCAACATAAATTCTTCAAAAGTTACGAGAGAAGGGAAAAGAAATAGGTATGAAATGCATATTACACTGATGTGAGTATTGAGAAGAAGTCGCTAAGTACCATAAAAATTAGGTTATGTAGGAAATCACTTACGTTTGAACACATTTTGTTCAATTGTAAGTATATAAAATAAAGTAAAGTATATAAAAATGTTTAAATATATGGGGCTAAACGCTAACAGGGATTTTCACTATGTTTATTTAGTTATTATCTCATTTCGAGTATAAGTGACCGGTGTCTGTTGGCATCGGTCGGGATACTCTTAAAGCAAACTTTATGCAGTTTATAAGAATAAATATTTCCAGAGATATGATCGTAAATAAAATTAGTCAGGTATTCATAATAATTTTAATATTTAACTTTGTGCATAAGAAATATCCAGTGTCTTCGAGCTTAAGTTTGAAGGCACCCAAAATATGCCTAATAAAAATATAATGTATATTAGCGGAGGTATGCCCGTAAATATAATGATGCAGGTGTTAACCCATATTTTACAGTCAATTTTGTGCGTGTTACAAGCAGATGGATCAATATCCAGACGGTTCACCCCATTACCTAATTTCTGCCTTCCCCTTCCCTCTCCATGGATAGCTGATGGGCGCGCTCTCTCATCTCTGATTGGAGGATAAATAAATTTCAGGATGACGCACGTTCTCCCCCAGCACCTAATTTTTGCCTTTCCGTTCCTTCCCTACGGATAGCTGATGATGGCGCAATCTCATTTAAGATTGAACAATAAGTGAATTTCAGGATGACGCACACGTAAACACCGGTTTTTTCTTTCTCGCTCTACCATACAAAATAAAATAATATAGGTTTCAAGAGGTTTGGATGAGATAATGTTTTCTATCAGTATCTCAAAATTGAAGATATGCCTTACATTCTAGGAACTTGATTGTGGCGATAAAGCAAAGAGAAAATTGCTAAACAAGAAAGACGACCAATTAATAATCAAACTTTAAAGAAAGGGGAGGATAGATGAACTAATCTGCCCGGTCGAGCACCGCTCTATTCTTTGCTTTGAAGTCATCGCTTCTCACTGCTGCAAAATTTATTTATTTAATTGACCCTTTATTGGCGAGGTTAGGCCCAAGTGGGCCTCTCTTCCACCTAACCTCGTACGTCGTCAGAATATGAACAATTATAAATATAGCAATGGTAAGAGAGGTACTTAGCAAAAGGTAAGAGAGAACAATATTTATTTCTCCTGGTGTAAGTGGAAACTTTCAATCTAAGATTTTCAATTTATCGCTCCATGTAGAACACACTGATTGAAATGTTCCATTAGGGATCTAACTTTGAATGCTTTATCATAATCTACGAATTCTCTACTAAATGTCTCCACTTATAACTTCTTCACTATACGCAAATTCAAATACTCCTCAGATATTGCTCGCAGCATTACATTGACAAGGAATGGATAGGATAAGTCTGGTTACCTCGACAAACAACCTCTATTCACTAGTAAATACATCACTATCAAACCAGAAATTCACAAATTTCCTCTGAGTTTCTGGTAAAAGGGAAATGGATTTTCTACAGAATGAAAATTTTTTATTATCAAGTTTGATAAGAGGACAGCTGCTTTTTAATTATTACTACTCGTAAAAAAACTAGTCGGGTATTCATACCGATTTTTATACTCAACTTTGCTCGTGTTTCATAATGATGGATTAATATCCGGACTATTCACAGAGAAGAACAGAGGAAAAAAGGGGTTTGTTTTTTGGTGGAAGGTTTTAGGTTTGTAGCCTTTTGGCAGGAAGTGAGCAAGAAGCAGTAAATATTTTAGAAGATCTAAACATGACATTGGAAAAGTGTAGTGTGGAAATGGACAAAAATAAGACAAAGAGCATGGTTTTCGGAGGAAGGGGGAGAAGAATAAAAGAAGAAAGTGATGGGAAATATATTAATCAGGTAAAGTACTCTGAATACCTGGAAAGCAACATCAGGGAAGCATAGGAATATACGGCAGAGTTACAACATAAATGAAGAAAATGATTTGAATGGCAAAGGAAGGCATCAATGAGAAAACGAATTTACAGTGTACATCGCTGAATAAGGAATTGAGGAATAGACTTGCAAATCGCTATATCTATAGTGTTGCATTGTAGGGAGCCGAGACTTGCACATTGACGAAGAAAAATGAAAAAACTTGGAGGCAAAGGAGATTTGGATTTGGAAGAGGATGGAAAGAGTCATAAGAGAGGATAGTGTCAAAAATGAGGAAGCTCTGCGGAGAGTTGGGGAGAAACGGACAATGTTTAAAACCGTCTGAAAGCGGAAAAGAAACTGGATAGGAGATGGTCTGAGACAAGAATGCTTGGAACGGAATAAAACGAATGGTGAAAGGCAAAAGTGAAACGGAAAGAAAGTGGTTTCAGATGCTGAAAATTATAAATGGACCATTATATGCTGACATGATGAGAACTGCCGCGGACCGGAAAGTATGGAAAAGGAGTTCATGACTCATGAATATACTAGCCGAAAGGCTGAGCCCCTCATGATGATGATGGTGATGAATATTTATTTAGAAGAACATGTTAGCCCTTGCTTAAACCGTACTCAGGGAACTGTTAAAAGCCCGTGTATAATGAAATCTGTACAACTATTCGGTCACTACACCACATTTACGACATTCTCTACTTACTCTCTTTATTGATTTAACTTTGATATGATGCTTCATATGAGTATGACCATTACAATTTATTGATGTTTATCTACAGTTTGATTCCTCCATGGCGCTCGATCTCCAAGGAAATACCGATTGAAATGTTTCATTATGGAACTAACTTTGAGTACCATCTCACAAATTAACGTATTTTCCAGTTAAAGTTTAATCATTATTCACAAAATGCAAATTCAGTAAAGTGATTCCAATACTACTCGCAGCATTATGTTTGCATGGTATGGTCAATGGTTGCCGCGGACTAATTATCTCTTATCTAATCTAAATTATTCACTAGAAATATATAAATTTCCTCTGAGTTTGTAATAAAAGCAACACCATTTTTCCCTATGTGGAAAATAGATAGTTGAACAATAAATTCAACTTATGCATTCAAATTACTCGTTTTTCAAAGATTTCTAAAGGTTTTCATTCTTGCGTAGGGATATAGTAGCTTTCCCATAAAGACAGCGAAGAGAATTTGTTACTCTAGAAATTATTTTGGTCTTAATCAAGAAAACGAAGTATTTGAAGATGAGAAAAGTTTGTAATGACTCACGTTTATTATGACTAGTCCTTGTAGTACTTCAGCAGTTAAGTCACAGAAATACAGAAGTTATCTTTTTTCAACGAATCTTTTCATTAAAACATATCTATAGAAATAACCATGATAAAACGGAAGCCTCTACATTGCATTTTCAAGGCAAGCAGACAGAGATCTGCCGTCTTCGAGAAGATAGAGACAAAATTCCAACTACTGATTTAAGATATTAAGCGCATTAGGATTAAATTATATTTAAACAAGTAGGAAATCTCTTTCCAGGGGTATTTTAAACTCAAAGCGCTAAGTCATTTCACAATATTAGTAAGAGAATGGCGTTAGGTAAACGGAGTTCTTCTTATAGAGAGGCCTCAGAAGTGGGTTGTCACTGAATTTTATGGAAAGTTAACTGAAGTATTGAGATAATACACATCATAAAATATCATATAGAGCTTAATATATTGACTAAACTAGCGAGCTTCTTTACTTGAGAGGAAAGAATGATAATAATTCGGCGATGTAGGTTTATGAAGCCGTCTGCCCATAGGGAATCGTTTGTGCCAAAGGTATATATTTTTTATAATTATTATGAAATTAATGTTACAAAATTAATGCAATTAATTTCTAATAGTTATAAATAGCTCTCATAATCGAAGTCAAATATGATTAACGTACGACAATTAAAATTTCATGGAAATTAATTCAATAATTTGGACACTGAATGAATTAACTAATACATAAAACGACATTTTTTACTCCATTATTATCAAAAATATAAACATTTTTTAAAAGTGGAATAACTTGTAAATATAATGATTAAAACTAATTGATAAGTCATGAAATAAGTCGAATGATAAATTAACCTAATTCTGTTACATTCATGGGAAAAATATGTTCCTACGTCCTGCGAGGTTTAGTATTGCGTTGAGAAATAGATAAGGATTTAAACCGAAAAGGGAAGACTTACTAAGATTTGTATGTGCAGGCTCAGAACCTTAGTTTAAGAAATTATATAATATGCATATCAAATTTATATATAGTTCAATATTTCCATCTTAACACTAGAAACTTTCTTAACTTTCTTATCGTCCTCACTCAAAAAGTAATTTTTGTGCGGATCTGATTTTTTTTTAATTTTAATATTTTAGGGTCATAAACAACTGTGTGAAGCATTTTGTAAAATTAACAAGTACTTTTGGCGCATCAAGCGGGTCTAGCTGCAAGGTCCGCGAGCGGTCAATTGACCGCTATTGAATTTCAAGCGTTTCCGTTGACATAGGGCACGTTTCCTGCCTAATATGTGTCCTAATATCTAGTTCTATCATAATAAACGATCATAATCATCATCATGAGTTTTATAATAAAAAATCGTTTTCCTTTAATTTGTTGCTGATTGAGGGCCATAACTGTTGAAGCTTTGTTTCAAGTTCCCGAATAAAATCCCCCCACCCCACCGCTACCACGGAAGTGTGCAGTGCATATTCACACGCTTGGACCGATGCATGTTTGGACATGCCTTAGTGATGCTCAGGAAGACTTGCCAAACGACGTTGAGGAACCTAGAAGAGCAAAAAGTGGTAAGAAGAAATCCAAAGATAACCAAGTCACAAGGCCAGATATTGGGGTTACAGAAACTGCCAATGATAGCACAGTTTGGACTCGCATTTCGCCTGGCGATCATGCAGGCAGACGTGGTGAAATGAATGTTCTAAGAGAATCAGGGGGTGCCACTAGCTACGCCAAGCAGCACTTAGAGGAAAATTCTTACTGGAACGCGTTGAAGCTTTTTCTGACGGTTCCTATGCTTAGGCTTGTAAAAGATTGTACTGAAAAAGAAGCTCGGCAAGTTCTATGCGATGAATCGTGGTCACTGTCTTTAGAAGAGATCAACGCGTATTTTACTATTTTGTATTAACGTGGGGCTTGTGTAGCTCAATCAACCCATGTTAATGATCTGTGGCACACGCAATGGGGCAAACCATTTTTTTCGGCGACAATGTACAGAAATCGGTTCAAGGAAATCATGAGATTTTTATGTTTTGTTGACAGGGCAGGCCGTGCTGCCCGTAAACAAACCGACAAATTTTGCTTGGCATCAGATCTTTGGAATAAGTTTGTTGAAAATTGCTTAGCATGCTACAGGCCTGACGAAAGTATTACTGTTGATGAGCAATTGTATCCGACAAAGTGCAGGTGCCCATTTTTACAATACATGGCAAATAAACTCGATAAGTTTGGGAATAAATTTTGGGTCGCTAGTGATGCGAAAAACAGGTACGTGCTCAATATTATTCCCTATGTAGGCAAAGATGAGGCAAGGCCCAGTGCAGAACGTGTTGGCGAAAACATTGTCAAACAACTTGTTGAGCCTTACCTAAACAAGGGCAGAAACGTCACAATGGAGAATTAATTTACCTTCTTGAATCTTGCGAAAGAACTCAAGAAGAAAAATACTAGCCTTGAGGGATGCTAAATTGAAATAGAAGAGAAGTACCGCCTACTTTGAAGAAATGTGGTGATTCTCGTTTCAGGACTGTTATCTATTAGTACGAAGAAATCTTCTTTTAAATCCATACAGTGATTATCGTATGAGATTCTCGAACTAAAATTAACTTTTACACCCTAAATAAATTGTCTTTTTTAATTTTGATAAGGTTATAATCACTTGTAAAGATATATAGTCATTTAATATGCTTTGGGTGTAATTTGATACCTTTTCATTGGTATATATAATTGTGGTTAAGCTATAGAAAGGAAGAATGAAGATAAATATATGACTATCTAGATGGAGACAAGACGCAATTTTGATAGATACAAAGAAATCAGAAATCAAGCGAATACAATAATAAGAAACGAGAAAAAACTATGCCTAAGGAGAAATGTGGAGAAGGTTAAGGAATTGAACACACAAAATGAAAGTGGAAAGTTATCAGACAATCAAACAGATGGCGAATGAATTTCAGCTCAGGGAAATTGCCCGTAAGGATAATAGTGGAAGGTTGATTAGATAAGAGGAAGAAGCTCTAATCAGATGGGCTGAATATTTTATGGAATCGTTTTACTCAAAAAAGAGCTGAGGAAGATTTAAGAATAACATACATAAATGTAGAAAAGGAGGTTGCTAAACCTCTATAAAAGTGGTATAGGAAGCTGTTAAGCGGCAGCGGAATTGGAGAGCCCCAGGGGAGGATCAAATCATACCTGAGTTGATTAAACATGGGGGAAACGATCTAATAAAGTACCCGCAAGGATTGAAATGTGAAATATGCGAGAAAGAGGGAATGCCAGAGGAATGGAGGACTGGTGTTAACTTCCCAATTTTTATGAAGGGAGGTGAGTTACAATGCAGAAACTACAGGGGTATCATATTGCTAAACGTCACCTGTAAGATCTTCCCTAGTATACTGCAGAAGAGACTATGCACTTACGCTTAGAAAATCCTTGGTGAATACCAAAGAGGCTTTAGGCCAGGAAGAGGAACAACAGATATAATCTTTGTAAGGGGATGGAGTATGAAGATATATTATGCGTACAGTATTGGTTATAAGTATGATTAAACTGTGCCGTTCATTGACTTGCAATCAAGCTTTTCATAGTATTAATAGAAGAAACATGCCAAATGCCGTAGAAGGATTCAAAATACCAAAAAAATAATTAAGCTGATAATTTTTACCCAGGAAGTGTCTCAGGCAAAGGCATTTATTGGAGAAAAGACAAGTAAAACCTTTGATATAACAACTGGAGTGTGATAAGGGACTTACTCACTGCAGTTATTATTTAATCTAGCTCTTCATGAAGCCATGAAGAAATTAATAACAGAGAGAACGATTGAATATTAATCTATACAGGACTTTGCATATATAACGACATTGTTTTTTGGGAAAAAGTGTGGATTCTCTGAAAGAATATTCATTTTTGAATTTTCGGTTGAATGAATAATTAAGTTCACAATTATTTTAAGGGGCTGGTTGAAAATCTAGGGTAACGGATACTGCTGAAGGGAGGTTCACCCCTATGAATATCAGTATCGTACGCGGCGAATATAAATCACTAGGAGGAGTTGTTGTCATGCGCCGTTTTAATGATATTCTACTTGGGCGCATGGAACAGGTTTTCCGGGAAAAGAATTGCGTCATGGACAATGATTGGCTGGATCTGACATGAGGTGATCTGAAATGCGTTGCTTTCCGGGTGGAGTGGGAGGGTGGAATCGATTAGCGATGGGAGAGGTATTTGCCTTTAGGTACCTTCTTCCCCTTATTTTACCCAGTCACGAATCTGCGTTGTAAAATATATATGGTAATACATTTCAATTACAACGAAATTAGTTTAGGAGGGCGTTCGTGTTCCAAATCTTTCAATGTAATAATACAATGGCGATGTATGTACCCTTTGTATCCATTGTTTAACGGAGAACTGATTGTTATTTACGTATCGCATGCATGTACTTACAGGTAGTTATTGATATATTTTTTCATATTCTTTTCTCTCACCATTTAGTTATTACTATAGATAAGTTTACGCAGGTTTTTCACACTCCCCTTCTTTGTGGGTGTTTTCCTGTAGGGGATAATTATTTTCACAAGAATCTCTTAGGTTTCTTCATCCTCGATTCTTTTCATTTTTCTCATATTATCTCTTTAAAATTTATTACTGTACGTTGTGTGTCGATGGATTGGATGAAAAAAGAAACTTTTAGTCTCAATATCGCCCAAATAAAGCCCAATAATATTATATTTCAGACATACGAACGATCACTCGTTCGTGAGGGATGTTCTTTGCAACGATGCCTTTTGAAAATTCGTTGCAAACTTAAATTTCTTAAAACGTTTCCTTCGAATTACGTCAATAAATGTTTTCATTCATTATCGAAACCTGGTTCCATATTAGTGGGAGTCAATATGAAATATTTCAGTTTGATAAAAGGATAAATACATATGCACTTCATAAAAAATACTGCGCATCTACTTCAACTCTGTGGAGAAAAGTTCGTTTCTATGCCATCTGTATGAATAATATTAGATGTATAAGTGATGATACATGAGAAATATTGGTATAAATTCTGTAAAAGTTTACTCTAAGATGGAAATTATTAGATTACTAATGATCTTGTTGGCAAATCATGGCACATCTCATTTAATAAATTTCATCACCAAATTTAGTTTCTCTTATCTCTAGGTTTTGCAGGTTCTTTATACTCCCGTTTTTTCCCGTATTGGACAATTTTTCCTAAGTTACTAAACGTCCAAGATAACTTTAAAACATATTTAGAAGTCTGAATTTGCCTCTTATACTAGTCCCATAGGAGGCATCTCAGCCTCCTCTAGAGGCATATAAATAGTATATTTAGGCTTGGTCATCAGGTTTTTTGCAAGTGGCATCTTCTTACGCAAACATATTGTCATTTAAACAGTAAAAATTTACACGATTTTTATGTTTTTGTCGAAATTTCGAGGAAGAAATTCTCACAGAAGATATTTATTGATTTCTAAAAAAAAATTATATTTGTAATGTCCGTGTGGGTGGGCTATTTTTGCCGGGTATTACATTTGGATCAGAAAGAAAGTGGCAAAACGCTCCACACTAGTGCTTACTAAACAATACGTCATCTTTTGATTGTCCATAAAATGCATTCGACCGTGGATTTAAATTTGAATTGAAATTAAAATGTAGATTACAAACGTTTTCTTGAAAAAGCCTCAATCAGTATCACCACAAAGAAAAATTGATAATTACAAGGCATACATAAAGATAGCACTGGGGCAACTATTCCGAGAGGAAGTGGGGCGTCTATCCTTTCAGTACGGGAGAGATGCCCTTACAGACGAGTGCCTTCCAACTGATTGACGCACACCGTCAGTAGAGCAATCTTATGGTTTTCCTTAAAAATACTACTACTGGGGCATCTCTCCCGGTGGGGCATCTCAACCGGAATTACCTTAATACTCTAAATTCGTCGAGGAAGCGCAGTTAAGTCATCGCTGTACCCCAACTTCATATAGATTTCCCTGTAACCGGAGGGAGGGAAATTCGTAGAAAGTTGTCCGAGGACCGGGAGGTTTCCATGGTTACACTGGAAATCAATAGAGCTTCGCATCGTGAGCGATATCGTTCAATTCACGCACATAATCGGAAAAGCCTCCTTTGGCGTATAAAGGTGTTGCTATACAAGTATATGCAGCGAACCAGATTAAATAGAGTCTCAGATCCCAATTGGAACCTTTGTCACATATGGAGATGACAGTAGTAAGTGGATCTTAGCATTTACTTAAAACGAATTTTTAACGAATAAATTTTGCTTTTCTTCGTTAATCCCGTCTTTAATTAATTGATGGATGATATGTATTGTCCATTAAGCAAATTATCCAATGCACTTTTCTGCCTCTCTTCGATAGAATTATTAAGGTCAACTTTGTGCTGATTTATGATCTATTTTACCTTTTCGGATATACTTTTCGGTTTTAAGAAAAACAATAATTTCAAAAGATCGATCTTTGAATTTATAATCCCAATAGAAACATACATTGCTTCATCCAAGGTCAAGATAATTTGAGTTCAGTGATACTATCCAGCCTCTGATACATATATTTATTAATACGAGTGATCCACCATGTTAACCAGCGACAGGAAAATCGGGAATTTTAAGACACTCATCATACCAGTTGTGAAATATGCATCAAAAAACGTAGATCTTGTCCACTGCTAATGAAGAGGTTTTACGAATATTTGAACGGAATGTTCTTTGAAAGATAAATTGCCCCATCAAAGACGGTGGAACATGGAGGACAAGAAGAAACAGAAAATACGAAAATAGCATCAGAGGCGATAACATAGTGAGATTTGTTAAGGCTCAGAGGATAGCATGGCTAATTCTTGTTGAGAGAATGAGTGAAGAAAGCCTGGCTAAGAAATTACTACATGGAAGGATGGATTCAAAAAGAAGAAGAGGAGGACCGAGGAAAAGATGGATGTAACATTTGGAGGAAGACATAAAGGCTATCGCCTCTGATTGAAAGATGGTGGGAGAAAGTGCTGAACAGAGGATTGACAGGGGTCTTGAGGGAGGACAATGCCCACACTGGGCTGTAGTGCAAAGTAAGTAGAAGAATAAGATTGACATATTGTTTATACTGGAACTATTTATTCACTCTGAAACTTAAGTCTCTGAGGAATAGATACATATTAGAAAATAAAGCCAATGAATAGAATTCCTTGCTTAAATAACTCTAACAAGATTTAATTTGATACTATCAATATTTATCAACTTGGGATATTTCTATTCAAAAGAGTTACGGATGGACTCATTAGGGAGGAAAAATCTAAGACTTAATTTTGTTTCTCAGTTTCAAATTATTCTAAGAGCATTTTCGGGACCCTCAATTTAAAAACTAAATGTTAATTTTATGGGTTAGATTGATAGCGCATAATCTATTCCTAGGTTTACATATAAAAGCTGCAGTTTAAATAACGATATTAGTTCTCGTCACCTCAAATACAACTTAAATATCCATTTAATTGTAATTAACTGTTCTGAACATCAGATAACGGAAAAGTAGTAAGAAACTCATAAATGCAGTTATCGACATTTCTTTAGGAAATAAAGCAAAAATCCGTCTTAAATTTGTGTTAAAGGACTAAAAAAACACTGTGGTTATTATAACCAAATTTTTGCTCGAAAAATTCGTTTTCAAAAGATAACATTGTACAATCATTAAAAATTACATTTTTGAATATTGAAAGAATTTTAGCGAAAGAAAGCACAGGAAAAATACGTTTGAAAAGAGAACAGCGGCCTTTTAAGGAGCACTTCTGATCATCACAGTTAAGTTGGCCCCATCGTAAATTCAGCTCGACCAACGACCTTCCTCGACCGAAAACCTGTTGAGTAACACTCCCTTTCGAAGTCGAGACCGTAACATAACAATTCGATTCACCATGGAAGTGAGAGCGCAATTCATTTTTAAAGCAGGACACGTTCTTATATGAAATGTGCTCTAAAGCCAAAGGGGTGTATGGATATGTATACTGACTTCTTACTAAAATACATTTATTTCTCATGTTATGTATAGTTGACTAACGATGGGTGAATTTCTTTTAAAAACCTAACAAACACAACATTCCAGCTTAATACTCAGAAAACATCAATATCACTAGAATTGTATTGATGAATTAATTAATTTATCATGTCAATACGTTGACGAAACCGGTTGGAAGAATATGTATATATTGTGGAAGCTACTAAGTGTTTATATTTAAGACGGTTGTAGGTATTATGATCATTCAAATGTAAATACTTCGAGCTTCAGTTTAAAGACACCCAAAACATGTTCTAAGTGCTTACACTCGCAGAGACATGCCCGTTAAGACAATGATATGGGTTTTCATCCAAAATTTACGGTCAACATTGTTTGTGATACAAGCAAATGGATCAATATCCAGACGGTTCACCCCCATCACCTAACTTTTGCCTTTCCCTTCCTCTTCTAGGGATACCTGATGGTCCGTTCCTGATTGGGTAGTCTGTAAATGCGTGGGTGACGCACGCGTAAGAGCGCTCCGAAATCTCAACTCATCCTACCTTTTCAAAATAATTTGGAAATAATCAACCATGAGAAAACCGTAAAATTCCTGCACATGCGTTAACGGTCAAAATACGAGCAGTTGTCAATCTACCATCGAATAAAGGGGTGGATTCGGCAAATTTTCTACCGCATCGGAAGCCACCCTCAAAGTCACTACTTCTCACTGTTGCCTAAGGTAAGAAAGTACAACATATATCTTGCTAGTATAACCTGCTACTGTCAATGCAAGAATTTCAGTTTTATCTCTCTTTTATGGGGAATGTTCCTGAACATGATAGTTGTGGCTTTTAGGCAATTTCGTAAGGATTTTGTCTGTGCACTATTTAAAGATTTTTTGCACTTCACACATTGAACTTTGCATAATAAATTCCAGGTATGTACTACGTTTAAATATTAACAAAATTAATTAAAAATAATCCAATATTTGGGATTGGAAATTTTTAAAGTAAATCTCCAAGGAAACTAATGTATTCACTGGTGTTGTTAGCAAATCATTTTGTCTCTATGCTTATACAAAATGCCTGTAGTTTAATATTTCCTGAACATAGTTGACGAAATAATTTTTTAAATTTTTGTTTTATTATGGAAAATAAAATTTAATAATTTATTTGAAACTACGGCAGAGATAAACTTATTCTATTAATGAAATTCATTTGTTTTTATTAATATATCATTCATTGAGACATACCGCATAGCTTAGATTGAAAATCGCCGAAATCTTTGCAGGTGGTGGACTATATACGGAAAAAATCTGTAAAGACGTAGTAGAAGTTCCAGGATACAGAAGTAACTGTAAGTAGATATAATTAATGGATTCATAGTAAACGTAGATTTGACATTAGAAGGATTACAGTGATCATTTCACCACTTTTTAACATTTTAGTTCAATCTTTATAGGTTAAATATTTTTCAATTGTTTCAAACTCTTTGAATTTATGTGATAGCAACCCTAACTTAACATGAATAAACTAAATTTTTGTTGACAATAATGTGGTAATTTTTACATCATGTTATACCAAGAATGACGGCTGGTGGTCATTTGGCCACTATATCTTTTCAAGCCAAATGTTTATCTTTGTCTTCAAATGTTTTAAACATTTTAAAGCAGATATTTATAGTTGTATCATTTGTTACAATAGTTATCATATAAGTTATGTTTCAAAAGAACTTGAAAAGGGCGTACTTATTATTCAAAGCCTTATATATTGAAAATAATAAACTCTTTGCTGTACTTAGAAATTCGTTTATGAAATTTCGATCGATATAGAAACAGTAATTAAATGTTGCTATAATTATATAGATCTGCATAAAATAACAATTAAACGCCTCCAAGATGCGAAAAAGCAATAAATAGATATTAAGATGTAAAGTGGTCGAATGACCACTTCTCATCCTTCTAAGTAAAGCTAAACTCGCTTCCTTCTATTGTTAAATGTAGTAAATACCTAAATAAGAAAGAGAAAATGAATTCCTTCATCTCTATCAATGATTTCAACCAAGTATCATTTCCATATTTTATTCTATATAAATATTATCTTATAAAATTCAAACATTTTAAGTGATATGGATACCAAAAATATGTGACTGTACAAGAGCATGTTTTGTCATAAACATTTTCTTGATAAGTTTTTCATCACCTGTAAAGGCTCCTGTTACATATTCTTTGAGGGTTATGAAAGCCATACCTTTTTTAGTGTACAGCTTGACTACTTGACATATTACCTTGACGTCCATCTTATGGGTGAAATATTTCTTCGACGTAAAGCTACAGCTTCCTGTAGAGGTGTATCAACGGAAGAGACATAAATTAGAACCTCAAGAAGATTAAAATAATTCCTAATGAACGTAATTATAATATTTTTTACTGCGATATGATTATGATTGTCTCTGTAAAGGCACATTTGTAAGGTAATAATTTATTTTATTTCTCACATAATATATTCTAAGTTAACCCTTCCCTGCCCATAGGGGTATTTAAAATTCCAAAAACATTGTTATTTTATTGTTACTCATCATGATGAATTAGAATTAGAAATGAAAACGGTCCGAGGTACATGTTTCTAATACGATAATATTAATATTATATAAATAAGTGAATTTTTGTCCAAATTTGTAAAGACATATAGTATTAAACATCTGGGGTAGGTTGGGCTGCTGCAGCTGATGTATCTTTTTCATTCTTTTTCTGCAGATAACTTATTTTGTTATAATTAGAGCTCCAAAACTTGAGCAAAAAGTAATTTAAATTCATACTGATCTTTGCACTACTAGTGGGAACCTCAGAGGGAAAATCCACCTTACTGTAGTAGCGCTGATAACACTTTTTACATACGTTGTTGCTAGCTGATGATCAGAATTGGCATTTTTCACTGGATAAATGAATTTATTCCTACCTATGTTTCGATGTGCCATCGTCATCTGGTAAAAAATGCAAAATACAAGTCGAGTTTATAATACACAAGAAGGAGGATGTGGGATTTTGAGGAGAGGGGGTGGGATGGCTGGGAAGGAGGAGAAGGCTTATCCGACTGAGCATACTGATTTCCTAGGAGTTTTCTCAACACAGAAGGCAATACACAAAAATACCTATTAAACAGCGGTAACTATGGAATTTATTATGTGTGTACTCAGTCTAGGGCTTTTCAAATTCCTTCCTGTAGTCCAGTAATGTCAAGAGAAAGGCTGAAGAGCAATCTTAGATTCATACGGTTTGACTATAAATCCACTGGAATACAAATAATGGAAAATTCATACGACAAGTTGGTGGCTGTTTGGGTTATATTCAATTTTTTTACGTCAGATTCCGTAAAACCTTTCTTTAAATGTGTGCATAACAATTGAGGAGCGGCTAACAACATTTCGTGGTAAAACTCCCTTCCATATGCTTTGATATAAAATCCAAACCAGGACGTTATGGGATTAAAAGTTGGGTGTAAGCCAATTCGAAAACTGTTTATATTTTGAATACTCAGGTCTACTTAGGGAAATGTGGGAATGTCCGGGGGGTGAATCAAGGGCAGGGTGTAGTTCTTGTCTTGGTGAAACTATATGTTGGAAGTGGAAGAGAGGTCACTGTGGACAACTTTACGTCGTTTCCTCTTGAATCTCTTCTGTAAAACAATCTGACCTTGCTAGAACAATAAGGTTGAACAAAGCCGATACACCGTAAGAGTTTCTCCCAAATAAAATCCTAGCTGAATTTTCCTCAATTTTCGGTTTTACCATGGGTATGACTTTGATCTCCTACGTATACCAAAAGTACGTAAAAGTGTTTTTTTACTGAGCATGAAGCATCGGTTAGTGGACAAAATATTTGACTGAAATACGATGTAATAATGGTTTATAAAATTGCTAAGGGAGCGTTAGCTACGGGATAGAATGACAAGAGAGTACAGTTACGTGCGGGCGACTAGAAGGTGGCCAATTAGGCTATTTTTTGAAATAATTGACATTGACTGAACGTTTACATCATATGGACTTGTAAAGATTCAGAAAGGAATTTTTGTTGCAGGAATATAAGAAAATGTTTCATGCAAGAGCTGAGCATGGCTCTCACAAAGCCCACTTTAGGAATAGGGCATCTAAAAGAAACGGTCTGCATTCATCCACTGTTGAAGCAATGAAATATTGCGGTATAAATTTTAGAGACTCTAAAGATAAAATTACTGAAGATTACAGAAAGTTATCCCCTCTCCTTAGGTGTACTTTATATCCTAGAAAAGGTGACAAGAGAAAGAGATTTGCTTGTTAATCCCAAGTAGGGATTAAAGTTTTCCGGGTTTTTCTCGATCCCGGGATTCCGGGATGCAAATGATCCAATCCCGAGATTTCCCGGGATACATTCATTGTAAAGAAGATAGCAAGATAGTAGGTAATAAATAATATATAAGTGAATATTAATAGGCATTACTGATTAACCGGATGCAGCATCAAAACAAATAGAGTAAGTTATTGCAAAATGTATATAAATGATAGAAATGTATTACCAAAATTATGATAAAACAGCAAAATTCTTACATTTGGAGAAATATTAATATTTTAGATCAGCGCTGTACATCCATAAGTTATTTTTCATTGTTAAAGTTATTTTTCAAAGAACACAAATTATTTACACTATGGTCACTTAAATTTGTGCGTAGTTTTGTAACAAAGAGACCTGCCGCAGAAAATTCACGTTATGCTTCAACAGACGTTGGTGGAATAGTTAACAAAGCTTCGAATAAATAATTTCTCCTAGATGTACGCAGGAATCGCTGTTTACTTTGCTAGTACTTACACCGTTTTCAATTGTGGCATCCAGTTTATTTATCAAGGACGCTGGACTGATCGATGAAGAGCTTACTTCTGAGGACCTTACAAATAGTTCAGATTCAATAACCTTTTCTGATGTTTTTCTATTGTCTTCAGGCTTACTCATAAAAAGTCTTTCCATCATCTGAATGGCTTTGGCTTTTATTTCACATTCTTTAGGTAGCGTAAAGTTCGCATTTTGCTGATAATACTGAGGACTGTTTACGTACATCAACAAGCCGACTAGATTCTTAAATCTACGTTCTTCCATTATTTTTTGTAAGGCTTTTTTCACTTGAGCGGAACAATAGGTATTCTGTTCAGACAAATCATCCAGTATAAATTTAAATATACCTTTCATTGTTAGCAGTGTTGAATCTCTTTGACCAAGCCGGTCAAAGCTATCTTGACAGGGCCCAGTGATGTCACAATTGCAATAATTTCATTAAAATTCCTCGTCTGAAATGTTTATAGTTATCTTTATACCAATCATAGCTATTAAAATACATTACTTAAATAATGCAAATCTCCCCAACATATCTAATAAGCTATTCCATCTCGTTTTCGAATCAAGTCTAAGTTGCAACTCCTTACTTTAATTTTCAGTTAGGTACATTTTTTGCAACATATCATTATTTATTGGAGATTTACGAATAACTTCACTATATTTCGCTTTTTCCCCAATAATATTGAGAATTTTTGACTTATGTTCGCTCAAGTCAATGTATTTTCCGTGATATTGTGTGACATTGTTGAATATTTTCACAATAGTTGTGAATTCTTCTTCTAAATTGGTGTCATTGTCAGAGGAACTCACTTCAACAGATTCAGGGTCAAAGTTCCTTTTTCCTTTTACATAAAGAACATCGCAGATAGCTAAATGAAGTCTATGCGCAAAACATCCCCTTTATAAGAGATAAACTAAACTCCGATAGTTTATCTTCAACAAGATTCACTATTTTTTGTGCAGGTCTTGACCCGGAAATGCTAAACGGATCACTCCGCCGTTGAATTCTCATTGCAGAAAAATATTGGGAATATATTTCTCTGAACTCGTTTAAACTACATGCCAACTCTTCATAAAACGAATGAGGAAGGTTACATATGTATTGTTGTGAAAACCTTCACTAAAATTGCAATTGACCATCAACTGTCCAATATCCGTTTAGCCCCCATTAAGGGAGTTAAACGGATCATAGTGCGTATATGTCAAAAAAGGAATAAATGTGATTAAATATTATGAGTTAGTGATGAAAATGAAGGAATTTAAGTTATTTATTAATGAAAAGTCATTATATTTGAATTGACATCCCTATCTAGGTCACAAACTGTACGGATGAAGTGACTATTAAACATCTTCTTTTCGCTGCAATTCTCATGACGCCATTCTTCGCACTTGAAGCATTTATTCTTTCTCTTAATAGCCCCTGTGATTTAGAAAGATGACAGTGTCATTTGAGGAATTCATAGAACCAATATTGGCTAGCTATCTTTGCTTCTTGTTTAAAATTGTGAGCGATTCTCATGCGTTCATAATAATTAAAGGCATTTTCTTTACATTTTATGTTGTCGATCTTAATCCTAGTTTTGACAGATGTAATATTCTAACTACAAATCTTTTATCAGATTCGAGATCCATTACAGTTTTAGCCCCCATGACTTGTACTATACCAATAAGAGTAACTCTTCTTTGAAGCGATGTGTAAGGTCATATATAAGCTTTAGTTATAGCTTTAGATTTTACTTTCTGCACAACCTCTTCCATGGCTATTTCTAACCACGTATGCCGGGAGTAAGAATAATTAATAAATTTTAAAGATAAAAACATAAGTAACATTTAAGGTTACGATCCGTTTAGCCCCATTTTTCGTGATCCGTTCAGCCCCGAATAGCAAAATTCAATTACAAAAATCTTAAAAAAATAATTCAATACTTAATGATTGGACACTAATCAGTATATCATTGTTCAACAGCTACTTCTTCATTATATTGCAAAAAAAATAGAAATTTAACGTACCCTGAGCAGAGAAATCCTTTGATGTTGTTCACAAAAACTACACTGACAAAAAAAACCGTATACATGGTTCGGCGACTTTTCCCGGAATGGCCACTGACGTGAGCGCAAGACTTCGCTTCGCTTAAAATATTTTTTGCACTTCTTATTTTTACTTTCTCCATATACGTAGTATAAAGAAAGTATTGTTTTCTTGAAAAAAAAATCGACTTCGAGAATTCGACGGAAATACATATTTTGGGGTCCCTAGAACACGTTTTGACCATTTTCGGAATGATGTCTGTGTGTATGTGCTTGTGGGTGCTCCAAAGTAAAAACTGTTAATTTTATCAATACCAAACTTCATATATAGCACTGTGGTGCGTGCTGTCAGAATTGATTAGTTTTTGGAGTAAATCGGTGGACCGGAAGTCGAGCTTTATTCTTCGAAGCAATTTTCTGTTTTTGCAAAATATCTCCATTAATGTGATATTTAGGTATATTGTATTATATACAAAATTTTTATAATGTAATTTACAATAACTTTTGTACTAAATATATTTTTGATCATTGATTAGGATTTAATCGTTGTTTAGGATTAGGTTTAAGGATTTAGGAATTTAGGATTAGGTTGGTTGATTAGGATTTATTCGTGAAATACTGATAAACAGGAAGTAGCTGATTATGTACTTTGTGGGCGCTCTGGGAGCTCTGGGCGAAAGGCCAATTTCATCGTTTTTCATCCAAAATGTCCCAAAAAACATAATTTATAATTTTTGCGACGTAAAAGATAATATGATGTAAATAAATCTCTTATCTTCCAAGTTTATATTGAATAAAGAGTTCGAAAATACTGTCGTAGATAATTATTTACATATTATATATGGAGAAAGTTATGTGTCGGCCACATCAGATTTTTAAAATTTGTAGAATGAATTCGATGTATGTACTGCGATAAAAAAAATTAAAAATAGTTTGCTTTATTGAGATATTTACTAAAATTGAATGAGGTTTGATGAGATCTTACAGAATAAATACTATATTTAAAATTTCATGTCATGTATTCTCTGCTACACCACCGAGGTCCTTCGGGGATGAATTACCGTTTCTTTATGACCTAATGTGGAATCAAATCTAATACTGTTCTACTACCTATGTTTAGACTATATAGAGATAGAAGTAGATGTATTATATAACTATCATAAATCGTCTTCACGCAAGTTTTCAATATGACTGACAAGAATTTAACATGATAGGTTTAGATTGTTAGACTTAACATCACCAAAAATACAGCGAAACTAGGTTCGGGGATCTTATGGCTTCGAGCCGGACAGAGCAGCACTTATGAAAAATCCACTGCAATCCTAGGGTAGGAGATGAATTGAAAAGTTCTTCCGATTCCATATTTACAAGCATAGCATATTGATTTGTTAGAAGACACCTAGTAGTCAATCGGCGTTTACCAGGTTGTTTTCCTTACTTCATCCCTAAATTTGGCCAACGATTGCCGTTTCATTATTTCAAATGAGCAAATACTAATCTCTTAGTGCAAAAACTTCAGCAAGTCGAAATATATAGGATCATAATAGATTACCAGATCGTTGCCTTTTCCAGCAGTTTCTCTCAAAAGCCTCCATAAATCAACCAATTTGAATGTTTCTCCAAAAAAATATGAGGTACGCATTTTCTGTGAACATATCTCAAGTTTAACGCATGTACCTGTATCTTTTTGACTCTTAAAAATATTACAAAACAGCAAAGAGAAGCATGGATATGCGATATGTTTTCAATATCATATATCAAGTTTTCATATTCCGCGCTCAAAATAACAATTTCACATGTCCAACTATTTTCGATTTCAGCCCACTGTGCTCCGTTTGGGTCTCGTCGACACCCATTAATTTAATTTCTTCTGTTAATAATGCCCTTTCAGAATTACAGTGTCAACCACTGAAAGCTTCTTACAAAATTAACTCTTACCCCGTATATTTTACCTACGGACGTTCACCTACAGTCCCTCTGAAAACCTCTTGGATTCGCGCCCACTATTGAGCTGTATTGATTTTCGTGATCTCCATAGTAACGCTCTGGGGACAGGGAGAAGCGAGATAGTCACTAAAATACAATCATAGATTGCGCTAGTTGCCACATTTACTAGTACATACCACATTTATTTAGTAATGAAAGAAAATTTGGAACGTGGCTGTTAATGAATTTGAGGTTTAAATCTTCTACAGCAGTCTTAGTCTGCTTTTCTCGTCTCTTTCACTGGCATTTGGAGAAAAAGAGAAGAATAATTTTAAGAGTGCAGTTTCCTTTTCCTGTTTTCTCCTGATACCGGTGATAGAGACAAGAAAAGCCGACAAAGACGGCTGTATGAGATTGTAAACCTCTAACACTTTATTTTACTTACATAGTTGTTAACATAAAAAATTCAGGAATTGGAATTCTTTCAGAGAAAAACCTGAAAATGGATTAGGCAACTTTTGCATGATCAAATCTTAGAACCTTTTAAATATGTATCCAACCCAAACTCGGAGTCACTAAAATCTGTGTTGCTAGTACTGCTTCAATTACAGACTCTCTTACATTAATTCATTGAATATGAATATATTCAATGAATATTCATATTGGATTGGAAATGTTATAAAAAGCATTTTATTACTTGGATTTTTTGCATGTTGCATTCGTATTTGCTAATTACACATCTATTAAAAATTACACGATACAAAGCTTTAAAAGAGCTGATTTCCAAGTACTCCAGAAGATTCATTACCGAATGCTAATTTCATATCTATGGTGAAATAAGGAGAGAAATATCGTTCAAAAGTTACATATTTCCTATTTAAACGTTGTTAATACCATACCTAAAATACCTTACTCGCTTACACATCCGTTTAGCATAAACATTCATTAGTTTTTAATTTATAAGAGAAAAAGATAAAATCGAATTTAATTAATTTCGCTCAATCCGTAGATTATGCTATTATTTTTGGATATTTCAATTTATTAAAATATATACGAAGCTTACTATACTACTGAAATGATGCACTATTAAATCCATTTCGTAACTCCTGTATCTTTAAAACAAAAACAAAAATGATAAAATTGCGTGAGTTCAATTTTTTGATACGTTCACTCTGGTACATCTACTTTAGGCTGTTCTATTCCATGGTATTTCAAAGAACGTAAGCTTTATCTTTATTCGTGGTTTAATGATATAATCGGACATTCATTTACAATATACGTTTATTAACAATGCCGTATAAGATTCCAAAACCATAAATCATTATACAATACAACTTGTTAAAAAATTTTACCCATTGGTAAATTGAGAAATATATTTACTGGCACCAAACTTGCCCAATAAAGAGGTTTATTAAAATAATCAGGTTAGGAGACAGGGCCGAAATTTAATTGTTTTTATGAAACGCTTTCACGTGATAGATCGACATCATTATTCCAAGGTCTCTTTCAAGGAGGATTGAATGATCCTTTAATTAACTATGCATAATTCATTGAAAAACATTTGAGTCTCAAGTGAACAGCGCCATTTTGCGGAAAACAATAGGTAACAGTAGGATTGCTAGTTTTATTATGCTCAATTTGTAAAATCTTGCACAAACGATCATTATTATATGAGAAGACAACAGAGAAGATAATTAATATGTAAAAGTTAAGAATAGAGTTTTAATTAACTTTGATTATATCAGAGATGCAACAAATGAATATGAACTTGAAAATCGATACCCCGATTAATAATAAGTTAATTATTCAATGAATAATTTATGGCATTACAAACTGCTATCCAACTCATAATGTACCGATATTTTTCAGATGATAACGTTCTGCTATAGCGTCATTGAAAACAGAAATTGACTTGTGCATACATTTTAAATGTTAACTCTAAATAGCTTTTGATTACTCTGTTAGAAAGGAGCACTTCCTTTGATAAGATTACTAACCAAGGAAGAAGGAGGGAATTACTAGATACAAAAGAAGAATTCCCTTGACTTAACCTTGAATGCTACTGATATCCGTATAATTCAGTTGGCCGAACCTTGACCTAACACAACGGACGCTTTCGCGAACTGAATCTCTTGAAGAGATAATGATCATAGATGCGTCTAAAATGGTATTGGTACGAAATTTTATAATGTAAAATTACCTCTATCAGTAATCTAGGATGTAATAAAATTGAGCCTAATCTTCTTCAGTATCACGGCTCCTACATTTTTAAAATATTGGAAAAGGGTGAATTAAATTTGACCATTTGGTAGATAATATAAACTAGAATTTAAGGGAAAGGGGGATCTATGGCGTTTTTTATTTTATTTTTGAAGTGACTCATGCTACAAGTTGAATTTAATGAAAACTGATTATATGAATTTTTTTTTCACCTGACTTTCAGTGTGTTGAGGGATACTAATTGAAGAAATCATTCATTCATGCATATAATCTTTATTTCAAGTTCGCTTTACGAATTTCCTGCTGGTAAAAATTCAACACCTGGAAGCTATCATCCGCATCCGTTATTTTGCAAAATTTTTAATCGTTTCTATGTGTAGATTAGTTAAAAACTATTTTACTTATAAGACAGTTTCAGGTACAACTTTAAAGATGAAACCATCACGAAAATTAGAAAAAAATATTTGCAATTCAACTTTAAGAAGGAGAATACTCGTTATGAAAAGTATTTGTTAGCATATGATTGATCCCGCTAAGCATGTGGGCTCCTTTCTTGGTCGAATAAAATAAGCGCTCCTGTAATGGGGGTGCTTAGAACACCGGCCACTCAGGGCCAATGGCCGGAAAAGAGTCATAAGGCTATCGGAAGGAGAGAGAAAGCCTCTTCTCAAAAGTGCCGAACATAGAAACTAGAAAGCATCCTTTCCCCCGCGGCAAGTTACAATTGGAGGGCGGGGTAGAAAGTAAAAAAGGCGCAGAAACCTTTGTAAACTTTCCGAAACATATGTTACAGCGGGGCCTAACCCCACCAAAGGACAAGGCGAACCGCGGACCCTGGATTTTGCCTTATTAGGGAGGCGTTCACTGGGCAAGAGGCAGTCTTTTCTCGGGCTGGTACGGGAGCACCTTACCTCGACCACTGAAGGTGTTAGCTAACCTCTCACTGAAACACGAAGACTGTCCCGCAAAACCCAGGACCTCTGTTAGCCCGAGTCCCTCTGTCGAACGATACGAGAAGAATTCACGGTCATAGACTCCGATCCGCCAAGTCCCGCGACTCCTTCACAGGGCAGTCCCGTCCCCAAGCCCCGAAGTATCGAGCCTCAGCGTACGGAGTGCCGAACACTTATCAAGAATAAGAGACTAAACTCTAACAACAACTCAGGCTTACGCTTTAATAATTTTCCCCGTCATCATGACGACCGTCCTTCGAAATTAATTTTGATTGAACAAGCAATAGATAAGTTACACCATGTGAATATCACACCTTTATAATGTCATCCACTGGTTTTTGAAAAGCGACTTCCGTATAGAGCTCCCAGTACTATGGTAAGTGAAAATCTCCTACTATATAGCATGTGACCTGTAAGAAAATAGCGACACATTTATTTACTTTCTCATTTATATGTTATGAGAAAAAAATGATATTATGCTACGAGAAACATTTCACTTGTTACAATACTAGCTCAAACACTATTCCTCAGTATTTAAATACATTTCATGCGAACCATAAATCTATTATTACTATCTTCCTTCACTTAATTTTATCCATATGAGAGACCACAACCCCTCCTCACCCTCAAATAACAGATAAGCAATCGCAAGAAGTCTTTATCTCAGTGGTTACTAATATCCTCTTGTTAGAAATAAAATCCGACTTATGAATCGATTAATACAACATAACCGATCAATATTTAATGAATCTTCTAGCTATCGGTTGTCAATGAAGAAAACTTTTACTATATATCTATAAGAAAAACTCATTGAACTTTGGCAGAAGATCGTCAAAACATTAATTTAAGCTTCTTGTAACTGAAGTACAGAACAAGAATAAAAACAAAAATACTCAATACATGTAATAAATAATAATATAATTAATAATATTATCGCTGTTTTTAAACGAATATAGTGGTAGAGAAGAAATAAATCTGAAAAGGGCACACCCTGCTCTCTGAAGAGTTCCTTTGATCATCATATGGATTTGGGTCACCCCGTTTTCCAGCTGCGTGAATTCGGCTCGGACAACGACCTTCCTTAACCGAAAACCTGTTGAGTAATACTCCCTTTCGAAAGCTAGACCGTGAAATTACAATTCTATTCACCATGAATGGGGGATGCATACCTATATCACGGGTGGGCTGCGTTCCAACTTGAGAAGTATTAAAGGGCGGAAGGGAAACCTATGGAGGATAAATTACTTATTTCTACCAAAATTGCGTTTTCTACAGGAAAGTGAATTTTATAAATGACTTTCTATGAGAGAATTTCTATAATGAAGCTATGAAACACCTAAAATTTCCTTCTAGATGCCTATAAAACGCCAACAAAATTATATCTATAAAATTAATGCAATATATACGCAATTTTATAAACAAAATTGTAAACAGCAATCAAACCAATTGCTGTTTCTATGTACATGGAGCTAAGTAAGAAAATACGAAGAAATTAATCTTTCTAATTGTTAGCTTTTACTTGCATAATGTTTCATTTTGAAAGTAACTTAAAACACTGTTATTTATCTCAAAAAAATAATAAATCTTTGGAAAAACAGGAATTTCCAGCGCAGGAATTGCGCTGGAAATTAACTCAGGTTAACATAAAAAGAATATAGCTCATTACGAAAGCATTGGGATTTAGACAGAAGAAGCTTCAAATACATCAAAAATACTGTGAAAACTGAGTCGGAATAAGCTTTGCACACAATTCCGAAGTTTTCCTCGATTTTTTTATGCATATATAATGTAAAAATTTGGATAGATTGGAAAAATTTAGTTTAGGAAATCTTTATTTCGGTTATTTAACCATTCAGAAATGAATAATAGCTTCAGCTGTAGGAAACAGAGAAAGGATCTCTAAAGGTTGACATCCTCCGACTTATACGTCCTGATATGCAGTGTTTTCTAATAACGTTTCCTGAATCATATACCGATTATCATATATTATATCCATATTTGCGGCCATGTGTCTCCGGTTAGTTTGGCTGAATTGCTGTTTACAGTTAACATATTATATGTTTTCAATGTTCAATCTTTTTGAATAATTCCGTCCACTAGTTATTACGAATTCCGGATTTCCATAGAGCATGCGCAATTGCGTCACGATAGGCTTCAGGAACATTCCATTATTTTCTCGTATCCTTTCATGTTATCAGGAAGTTTTCTGATAATTTCTCTATATTTGAAGAGTACTTTGCATGAAATCACAAGTGTGTACGCAATAAGAGCAAAGAGATTATTTGTGAAATGGAGAAAAAAGACTATTCTAACTCAGCTTGCGTAGGAAAAGGCTTTATATCTGATGTTCACTAAATGTCAGAGTAAATTACCCGCAGGACGGGTGAAAATAAGACCATTAACAAGACCCTAGCTATGAAAGAATACAAAATAATATAAGTCTGCGACGTATCCGGATGGGAGTTACGTTTTGGAAGAAATATTGGAAGTGAATTTGCTGTCCATATCGCCAAACGCAGAATAACCAACTATAGTGTAGGAATTAATTGTGTCAGGCTCAGAGTTGGATATTAAGGTTCTCCAAATTCTATATATACAGTAGATCTGATGGAGTCTCCAACCATTTACAGCATAAGCAAGAGAGGCATAAAGAGGGAGAATTGGACGAAGCCGATTCTTTCATAAGCTCTCTGGTTAATCACTTCTTTACTCAACGGAATACAGATCCCAGGGTAGTAAGTGAATTGAAAGTTTCTTTAGGTCAATTATACTTCTACTGTTGACCAGAAAGTAACGGCCGTTGTTGCCTAGCGCAAAAAATAGTTCGGGGAGCGCCACAATTCGTATATAAGTGCACGCAATGCTTCATTGTGCCTTCAGCTGCATAAGACATAAGACCGATCATTGTACTGCAGCGCGTCTGCTAGTTATAGCCTCAAGAGATAGATAGAGTGCCGCAATAGATAATCCCGTCAAATGTGAGGTACGTGGCGTTATGAGATTTTAATGGGCAAAAGGTTTTCGCCGAAATTCATTATGAATTGTTCGTAGATTACGGCCCAAACATTATGAATGAAGGAGTGGCGCGTCAGTGTGTACGGTTTTTTTTTTATAAAATGTAAGAACAGACTTCACGATGAAGACAAAAGTGGTAGGCCTTCTTTTTTCTCTGAAAACTAAAGCTAAAGTTTAATAAGATATGAGAAAGCGAAACTCTGTGGAAAGCCATAATAATAATCAAAAACGTACGCGAAACCAAGGTTTTCTTTTTTATTGTCACCTGAAGATGCTTCCTTGGAAGTGAAAACGGTAGTGAAAATAAATCCCGGTAGAAAATTACAAAGCTATTTTTAATTATTGAGTAAAAAGTTCTTGAAAAGCGTCAATTCACAATGTCTAAATTTTCCGATTAGTTTCTTAAGTTGGGAATCAATATTGAGCTTCAAAACTCCGAGGCAGGTTGGCTACATTTTCAGGTGGTAGGATTTCAAGCTGAAGGTATTTAAAACAGGATGAAACGGTAGGATAGGTGCTTAAATGTTTTTGGAAAATTTGTAGAAAAGTAAATAAAATGTTTAGTTTTATAATGTCTACATAATAAAATAGTCGCATCTGTACTACTTGAATTCTTATTTCAAAATAGCGAATACTTTCTGGAATTCTCTCGAAAAATATATATTCAGAAGGACAAGTCTGCAAAAACAAATACATAGACAGGTGCTAGTACAAATTATTATAGTTAATGTTGCACGTACTGACAATAGAAGGATCAATATTCCGACGGTTACCCCCATCACCTAGCTTATGCGCTACCCCTCCCTTCCTCTGGAAACCTGATGGCCGCACGCACTCATTTCTCATTGGAGAACCAGTAAACTTGAGGGTGACGCACGCGTAAAGGTGTACCAATGTCTCATACCCTCATTCACTAAACATTTTTTCAAATAGACGGCAGTGAAAGCTGAACTCAGGTAATTACTGTGCGTAAGTTTATTACCAACGCGAGCGTTCGGCGATCGACTTTCGATGATAAGGGAGGAGATTGCAATTGCACTTCCTTGACGGACCCCTTCCATATTTGGATTTGAAGTCACCGTATCTATTTGCTGCAAAAGGTAGGAAAGAGCAATAATTATTTTACTCGTAAAAATAAAAGATATCAACTCAAGAAAATATTTTTCGCTATTCAATTGAGAAAGTCACGCAAAAAGGTAGCTTCATGGACGATGCCGTAAGAAACTGTTAACTGCTTACAGATTTAGTGCACTCAAAAAACCGATATTTGTATAGCACATTATAGAAATCTACTGTGTTTAGAAGTGGGATTTATATTTGAAGATAGTCAAATGTTCGGGTTCTTTTATTGTAGTGTAAGCTTTCTCCTCACATTATATACGGGAAAGTACCGTATTAATTGACGTTAGAGAGAAAAAAAAACAATTATATATTTAGTAACATTTTCATCATTGTTTTGCGTATCTTTGAAAAATAAAAACTGATTTTTCATAACCATAACAAATCTTTTGAATCACCCTGTATAATACGCGATTTTGTTAATTCGAGTATCCTACGTCTGAGGGCCTCTGTTCGGAAACTTCCAGATCGAGCAAGCTATAAACCTACTTTCGCAGAGAAATGCCTGTAAAAATAGCCGAGTGCTTTATCAATTTTTACAATTAATATTGCGCGTTTTCCTTATAGAAGAATCGATATCCAGGCATTTCACCCCCATCACCTACTGTTCGCCTCCCCCTTCCCCCCCCCTCCCCTTTATGGGAATCTGATGGTCCGACGCAGTTAAATCTCATTGGGGAATCAGTAAATTTGTTGGTGACGCACGCGTGAAAGCGTGCTGGAATCTCATACCATTCCACCATTCTGAATATTTTAGGATTTACATAAGGCAGCAATCGGGTAACCCGGGCAAATCATTGCACATGCGTTTACGACTGTAAAGTGAGGAGCCGTAAGTCAAACTTCAAAGAGAGGGGAGGAAATTGAAATTGGCAAGCCTTTTCGGGAACCGCCCTTATCACCGCTTCTCATTCAAGCCCAAGGTAGGAATAGGTAATGCTTCTTTTGCTATCATAAATGGAAACGGTCATCATGAAAAGTATATTTTTATTTCTCTTCCAGGGAAAAAGTCAGCTTTTAGGTAACCCGGAAAATCACTGCACATACGCGTACAGCATAAATAAGAGCCGTTATTAATTAGCTTTTGAAGCAAGAGGAGAACGCACAAGGTAAGAAAAAGCTGCACTACTTTTTCTAGGATAAGTGGAATCTAAAACTGAAAGGGGTTCATTTTTGATGCACTCTAACCCATAAAGAAGCTGAGCCTCCATTTATAATGTAGTACGAAAATATTTAGTTCAATGATTACAGATTTCTTGCAATTTAAGGTCAATACTTTGACAGTGCGTTCCAAGTATCTAATGACTTAAAAATATATGATTATTAATGTAAGAGTTGAATATTCGTGCATGGTTTATTCTAAAGTAAGCTTTCTCTACGAAAATATCCCACTTTTAGTGTTTTTATTAATAATTTGCATATTCTTCAACTAAATTCATTCATAACATTATATATAATATATGATGCATGTTTATCTATGGCAGCGATGAATTTTTATCCATTCTTACAATTCATTTGTTCCAAAAATAGTTCTGACCGATGCGAATGTCATAGCGTAGAAAGTGAATTTCAGAGATCTTTCTCAGCTGGTTCATGATCTAGAGTTACGAATCCTTCCTATAGAAGGGACTTAATTTTCCATATAATTTACGAAAGTGAATAATTTTCCCTTTGATATTACTGCCTGTAAAGCCACCTAGGATCTACAGGGTGTTTTATTTATTTTCCATGACCTTGCGTAGAATAAAATTGAGTTCTTTGCAGGTTTGCTTTGGAAGATGATGACATATACTCAAAATGTATATAATGATATCCATTTTGTATCTGAATTTTGCAAAACAAATGTGTGTAAAATTGTGTAAAAAATTCAACCTATTATATACAACTCGAAAATTTGCAATATAACTTGAAATCTGTATTTTAGGTAGTATGGATGGATTATGACGGAATTATTTTTTAAATTTCAATTAAAATTTCATTATCTTAAAAGAAGAAACTAAAGTGTTTTTTGAAAATCGCAGAATATTGACCAAATGTATCATGAGATGACGATCATCATCATATGTTGCTCAACCTGCCGGCAGATACCGTGAGCCACTGTCTACATCCTCATATTTTCCGAGCCTTCTCTTTAGCCTCAATTTAATGGTTACTCTTCACCTCACCCACAAGTTTAATTCTTCTTTCTCCCTTTTTCTTTCTCTCTTTTTCTTTCTTTCTTTTTCTTTCTCTCTTTTTCTTTCTCTCTTTTTCTTTCTCTCTGTTTCTTTCTCTCTTTTTCTTCCTATCTTTTTCTTTCCCTCAAAAAAACCTTCTAATGCCACTAATAATATGTTATTCCTTGGAATTAGATGAGCTTTCCTTTTTTATTATTTCCCTCCACTTTATTTAAGACCTCATTTCTCAAGTAATCATCCCACCTTACTTGGCCCACCTTTCTCCACATCCACATTTCAAAAGTCTCTCTTCTATTTCTTTCCCACTTCCTTAATGCCCATGCCTCAAATCCGTTTAGGAAAATGCTCCATGTGTAACACATCACTAGCCTCTTTCTCAGCTCCAGATCCAGGCATTTACCGCTCAGCGAGTTTTTCTTCTGGCTGAAGGCCTCTTTCGCCATTGCTATCCTTCATTTTGTTTCTGCAACACTTCCCCAATCATCTGTTATGATAGTTCCTAGGTTATATACAGTTTGGCTTTATCTATTATACCTTCATTTATTCTCACACTTGTATAATCCTCATAGTATGCTGGCATCACCTTAGTTTTCCTAAGTTAACCTTCATTCCGCATTCCTTGATCGTTTATTCCAGAACCTTTAGCAAATTTTGAAGTACTTGCATGTCATCTGCAAATATTAATTATTAATAGATAATTTTTCTAATTTTACTCGTCATTTTCCCGTTATCATTTGATACTGCACTTACCTTCGTATACATAAGGTATTTTATTCTTTTTTCTCGTTTTAGGTTCTCTATGTCATTACATGCATCCACCATTCACTTCTTTCTTGCTCTTTGTACTTACCTATTCAATTCATTATTTAACTTTCGATAACTAGTTCTTGCTTACTCATCTCTATAATATTTACACTTTCTCCTTTCATCCTTCTTTGTCTATGTCTATGTCTATGTAAGAACCCTGCAAGCCGCCTTTCGGCGTGTGGCAGCAGGTGCAAGCACCTTGACTCTATTTTCCTAAACGGTTGCTTTCGCGTATACTTCGCGGAAAAAATGAATTTTTGAAACGATTCGTTTTAGCATCTATTTCCCTAATCTTTCGGGCAGCATCAGCACGGCCCATATAACAGGGGGGTCGCATTATATCGGTTACATCATCTGAAAACGTAATTTCTCTGAACTTATTTAATAAATTTATCCTTTGAATTTTTCTTCTATCTTCTAATGATTCCCATCCCGCGTCCTGTAACATCTGAGTGACACTCGCTGTTTTATCGTAGCAATTCTTTACAAATCGTATCGCCTTTTGTTGTACTTTTTCTAAATCCCGAATATGAAATTTCTCGGCGGGGTCCCATACACTACATGCATACTCAAGGTGAGGCCTAACTAACGCTAAGTAACATCGCTCGCGAACCTTTTCTTCGCTCCTATCGGCTATTCTTTTAACGAAGCCGAGTTTCTTAAGTGCTTTTCCACATATATTTCGGATGTGGGATCTTTTTCAACATCTTTTTTGTTACACACGGCATCTTTGCTCCTACTCTTTTATAGTATCCTATTTCATTTTCTGCTGCATTTACTAGAGCATTCACTCCCTTACCACTCTTTCCGATATTCTGTGACTGCATTTGTTTTCTCCTATCCCTTCTTTACTCATTTTATCCATCTTCTCCAGGTTTAATTTCTGTACTACTTTGGTCTTTTCTACTCTCTTCAATTTTAGTTTAATTTCCATATTTGTTAAGAGATGGTCACTGTTGATATCAGTACCTAGTATCCTGTTTGAATTCTCAAATGTATTTCTATATCCTTCTTCTTTCAGTAAGTAATCTATCTGATAAAGAACTTCTAATGGCCACATATATCTATATATCCTGATTTTAAACCATGTATTAGCTTTAGACAATTGTTTTCTGCAGAATTCCACAAATCTGTAACCTCTTTCATTCCATATTCCCAAACCATACTTTCTCACTAACGTTTCCCGTTCCCCTTCTCCAACCACAACATTCCAATCTCACATAATCACTCTACAGCAACCCTTCTCCTCTTCTAATACATCATCAATATTCTCATACATCAATATCTTCTTCCTCATAGTCTGATATAGGCATATGACCAGATCCTTTGATAACATTACAATTCTTACTGCTATTAATCCATAGATAAATGAAATCATAATTAATAAAATAATTTAATTTTCAAAATCTTCAAATTTGGGCAGAAGCTTTCAGCTAATATTAGTTTGAGGAAGTAAATATATCGAAGCTTAAAAAGCGTCTGTTTTTGGAATTTTCCATTATTTGGCATTTTTTCATTAACAGGCTTATAGCATCTCGACTAACACCAACATCTTGGTGTGAGGACTTGCGGGGTCTGAACGGTAAGTTCTTCAATGATTTAAATTTGTTGAAAACTTTCTTTTGATTAAATTTTTACAAAGCAAAATACGAGTCCGTTCATCTGCAGCTATATGAAACCCTTTAACGTTAAAATTATTTTACCATGTAAAAATGCTGAGTTTTTTAATTACCCGAAACAGTAAGCAGTGTAGAATGTAGGTAATCTTCATGAAAATAATGAATTTATAGCTACCTTTGCACCAAAATGCTTCGCTTTATCCACTTCTGTATGCAAAGCATTAAAAACATAACATTCTAGCGCGATATTTCCATTTACTATAAATCAGAGGAAGAAAATTTGTTGAGATGTGAACTGACTATTTTTTAGAATTGTAATTTGGTGGTACTTCTATTCATGACAGGTTTCGACGTATCTCAGCTAGCTTCTAAGAATTGCTGCGATCACATCTCGCTACAAAAAGGTAAGAAAGTAAGTAATTTCGGAAGTTATTAAACAAGAGCAGGGCTTTGAAATATCTTTGTATGATTACTCTTCGAGATAGCTAATTCTAAAGTTAATCGCAATAATACATAAACTAATGAATCAATCAGGGCATAGGATAGGCGTCATTAATTTCAGTAACACGTGTTACGGGAGGTCTTTGGAGGGGTTTCCCTCACGTCCTTGGGCGAATACCGGACAGATTTTATTTTTTTATAACTCTCATCCGTTGCCACCTGGTAACCAACAACCAGCGTTTAGATTAAATAATAATAATAAATACTCGGTTAACTCAGAAGACTGCAATGGTCCTAAATATTAATTGAAGAAATTTTACGATAATTATTGAAAATTTTAAAAGAGTAAGTCTTGCGTTTTACTGAAGATGTAAGGATAATTAATTTGTTCCCTTAAAGCTGGAGAAAAAATATGAGTATATAGGAAGAACCCTTCACTTTCCATTGCCTCTGGTGTTAAGTTAACTTTGAATTCTATAAGCTGTTTTATTCCACCTATATTCATAAGTGTTCTGCCTCTCAGTAGGTTCATAGGCACTCAAAAACCCCTATTAAGAGCCATCTCTTTCATTTTTTTTATAGTTAACCCCACCTCTTAAGGGGGCGTCCATTAATTACGTGAGGCGTTTACGGGGGTGAGGGGGTTAAGCCGAATCTCACTCACTCTCAGGTGGGGGAGAGGGGGGGTTCTCGCAAATATTACGTAATTTTTTATCCGCAAAAATCAGTGTAGAATTATGAGATAACTGGGTTAAATTGAGTAAAACGTGCTTCTCTACTAAAATAAGACTAGATTTGACACAATTACATTTATCACGGTTATGCGAGCATAGTAGCCCGTCGATTGTTTAACCACCGGCTAGCCGAACACACGATTCGACAAGCGCTGCGACATACGAGTATTTTGGATAAATCCAATACAATGAAACATCGATTGACATATTTACACTGAAAAAACGCATTTTGAACAATCTCACGTGAGATTGGAGGAAGGGGGAGGGGATCGAGCCATATCTTTGGTCAGGAATTCCCTTCGCTTCATAAAGGCATCCTTAGCTAAGGCTATTCTTTTTCGAATCTCATCTATTCATCTTGCATCCCACGAAGGAGTACTTCCCATGTAAGAAAATTTATCCAGCTACTCCAGTTTTTAACCACCACCCCACTAACTTAGTTTTCATTCCCCTGGTGAACTTCAATACTTTAGTTTTACTTACATGAATTTTCATTCCAACTCACTTGCTTTATCGTTATATTTGCAAACTCTTTTCGGAGACACACACGATAACTTTATCGTATGCCTACCTTACAGACTTAACTACTTCCCCACCAATCTTTACTCCATTGTCTATTTCTTCCCAGACTTCGTTCGCCATTTCCTCTGGATATATGTTAAAAAGTGTTGGTGATGTAGGACACCCTTGTCTCACACCCCTAACCAATGCAGCCCAATCCGATTCCCCATCAGCTATCCTTACGCGTGCAGTTTGATTCATATCCAGATTTTATTCCAATAAGCTGTAGTTTTATAAACGATATTTGAGCAGAAATAAACTGAATTTCAAAGACTGGTAATTATTTTCAATTAATCTAATAATAATATTACTCAATATCGTGTCAACATTGTGAAGGGATAGCGATGATAAAACTTTCGTTGCCTTACTGTTATTTTACAGAGAGAAATTAATCTTCCCCTGACAAAGATATAAGTATAGTCTCTATAGATTTGAGTATATATATATGAGTCTCAGCTGGCTTTATTAGTACACGATGCTCTAAACTCTGCTGTAAAACATAAGCAAGCCGATGCGATATTTTTAGATTTTCGGAGGGTTTTCGATAAGGTCATCATAAATTGCTGTACAAATTACAAGTTGCGGGTATCGATGCAGAAGTTATTAACTGGATAAAAGACATTCTCACCGATAGAGAGCAGCGAGTAGTACTCGATGTTATTATTTTCAACATGGTCAAGGTGACCTCGGGCGTCCCTCAAGGCAGGATAATTGGACCGTTGTTATTTTTAGTTACATTAACGACCTCAGCAATCACATTGAAAGCAATTTTAGGATATTCGTAGACGAAACAGTCATTTACAGGGAAATATTAGTTCAGTGGATAGATTAACCCTTTCGAAAGACTCCGATAAAATTATGAACTGGTGCAATGATTGGCAACTAGATCTCAATGTAGAAAAGTATTCGGTTATTAACTTCCTCGAAAGAAAATCCATAATAAATGATTATTCATATAGCCTCCGAAGGGTAAACCTAATGAAAAGTAGAATCGGTAAAGTATCTTGGAGTAACTCTCACGAATAATCTATCATGGAGTGCCCACATCCGAAATATATGTGGAAAAGCACTTAAGAAACTCGGCTTCGTTAAAAGAATAGTTGGTAGGAGCGAAGAAATAGTTCGCGAGCGATGTTACTTAGGGTTAGTTAGGCCTCACCTTGAGTATGCATGTAGTGTATGTGACCCCACCGAGATATGTCATATTCGGGATTTAGAAAAAGTACTACGAAAGGCGATACGATTTGTAAAGAATTGCTACAATATTTATTTATTTATTTAAGTTCACGTTGCAAGTTGGCCTTCAGGCCAGGTGGCAACGTTAGAAGGGAACATAAAAATGATTTTAAGCCTGGCATTCGCCCAAAGACGGGAGGGAAACCCCTCCAAAAACCTCCCGTAGGCTGTACAATTAAACTTTAATACATACATACATTACAAGTACAAAAAAATTATCATAAATCATTAATAAGAACTCTCATACATAAATATGTATGAGATCTGTCAATATAAAATAATACAATACATGGTAGAATATCCATATAGTCACATTCATAAACATGGAATATAACAATACAACTCTATATAATACTAATAATACAGCGGAGGTAGCCGTGAACCACATTTTAAAATAATTACATACATCTTGATTGAAGCTTATTTTTGAAAACTTTTACATTTTTAGGCATTGGCATGAGAAGTTCACCGGGTAAAGAGTTCCATTCCCTATGGACCCTATAAACTATTCCTGGGTAAAGAGTTCCATTCCCTATGGACCTTATAAACTATTCCCGGGTAAAGAGTTCCATTCCCTATATAACAGCGAGTGTCACTCAGATGTTACATCTGGCATGGGAATCATTAGAAGATAGAAGAAAAATTCAAAGGATAAATTTATTAAATAAGTTCAGAGAAATAACTTTTCAGATGATGTAACCGATATAATGCGACCCCCCTGTTATATGGGCCGTGCTGATACTGCCCGAAAGATTAGGGAAATAGATGCTAAAACGAATCGTTTCAAAAATTCATTTTTTCCGCGAAGTATACGCGAAAGCAACCGTTTAGGAAAATAGAGTCAAGGTGCTTACACCCACTGCCACACGCCGAAAGACGGCCTGCTGGGTTCTTACATAGACATAGAATCTCCACTCCGTTGAGCCGAGTTGCACTTATCAGAGTGACTTCCTATCGTTAGTCAACAGCTTTACTCGGTTCAAACGAGTGCTATTTTGATGACGTATTGATGATGCTTCCTGCAAGGGAAGCTTAACCTGCGATTAGAGAAGAGATCATTGAACAATTCTATTTAAAAATACATAAATTTTGTATCTCCGCTCAAAAGGTCAGAAAAACAATGGAGTGGAGCGAACAACGCCTCTATGAAAAACGATATAGAGCAGCAGAGTTAGATGTGCGAATAAAAGAGGCTGAGCTGAGACATCAAGAAGAGTTATTTAAAATGAAAGAAGCAGCCCTGAAAAATCAAGAAAAACTGGCCAAATTAAAAGAAGCTTCTCTGAAAAGGCAAGAGGAGTTCTTTAAACTTAAGACTGAGTACTGGAGGGAAAAAATCAGAAAAGCAAGGGTAAACTAGAAAATATATATAAGCATACCATTCTTTACCTAAAATTTACAAGCTTTATTTATGTCATTGATAAATTTATTATTTCAGATATAACCTGCAATGGTTGGAGGAGGTTAAAAATGTTAGAACGAGACTGACTTGAAGACTGAAAAATACTTGAAGTAATCCAGTGTGTGACTTCGAAGTTTGTTTTTGATATTTCGAGTGATTTAGGTGGCGTCGGTGTAATTAAATGAATTTCTATGTGTTGATTGAATTGGAAAGTGTGCTAAACAGTGAATGAAGGTAAATTGAGTGGATTTCACATTGTGTTTTCATATTGCGCTATTTGTATACTATAGGAGAGGTACGGAACTTGGTATCTAGTTTGATATAATTGGGGAGAGCTTAGATACTTTTTTACCGTTGTGTGATTTAGGAGGTATTTGAAGTGGGATTTTGGGATGACTGATTGTATTTTTTCTATTTTCATGTCTGCTTGTTGAGCTTGTATGGATAGAAATGATGGGTTTTTGTACGTGCGTCATTTAATATATGTCTTGATGTGGATGTTCTTTTATAGTTGTGAGCTGATGTGATTTGCACATGTGTAATTATTGAGATTTAAGGATTGTGTGTTGGGCTCGTACATCATAACTGTTGGTAGAGAATTATTTTATATGGCGTTGCGTAGTGAGATTTATTTTGTAGCCAAAGGAGCTATTATTGATTTGATTTTTTGCGTGACTTTGGGGATTTTGTTTGATCTCGGGACATTGATGTCTCATAGGGCAGGAAATGTGATTGAATACTAGAAATTAGAAGTAAGTCTTAATCAGGCCTTTACTGCATTAATTTGTAATTATTGCATTAAGTTGCATTCTCGCGCGAATAACTATATGATTTTGGAGGAAAAGGGAAATTAAAATATATTTTAAGGATTTGTTTTAGCAGGGCAAATATTTCCTATAGTCATTCATAACACTTGACCAAAAGTCTGTTAGTTTCAATCGCGAAAACTGCAATTTCAGTGAACTGTCAGTTAAAAGTTCCGCCAATGAATCTTCTTCCTGCGGATCGAGAGATAGATTGGTTGAAAGACCATCAGCAAATGAATTCCTTATCCATATTACCCTTTCATCTGTTACTGGAAAATGCGCCCTTAACTGCATGTGAAGTTTCTCCAAATGTGACTTAATAATACTGAGAGGTCCCTTTGGAACATTTTCTATCTCGAAGATTTCACAGTCTCAGCTTCAAATTCTTGATCATTCCCACAGTTTTATCTCGAACCTGAAAAATATTGATGGCAGAACCTCGCAGGCTTAAATTAAGTCCATTGAGATGGTTGAAGATATCAGCCAGATATGATAGTTACAAAATGCAGCTAAAATCATGGAATCCGCCCTGAAGTTCGAACTTGCAATCATGCAGAGAGAGCTTGACTTCATCCCTCAGTTCAATTATTCTGCTCAGTACTCCTCGGGAAGGCCAACTCACTTCCCAGTGAATTAACAGTTGCTTGTGATCACTTCCTTTATCTTTGCAGATTTTACGAAACAACTGAGAACTCAAAGGGCGCGATTTAATAAAATTCACAACCGAACTGCCTCACACATCAATTGAAATTAAACATAAAAAAGATGTCTGGTTTTAAGGGGTACATAAATTAACAGATATTAATGGATCTATGCTAGGTAGAATTTTATACCTTTCTCAAAAATCACGAAAAATCTTGAAAGTGACACAAAATCATCCAAAATATGTTTAAATTATAATAAGATTTCTCTTTATTATCTTTTGCTCTAATGTTCAAATTCAAATGTTTGATAGATTTTTATTTACTGCGACAAAAATTTTCATTATCTACTAATAATAGTGTTTTAAATTCATCTCCATGTATTAAATCCAAATGGGTATCGTAAATAAATGATTGTAATTGTGCTGTACTTATTTGTTAATATAGAGAAAAAATATGTATGGATATCGTGCATGCTAATTTCCTTATATTCCTTTGCGTTGAAAATCCTCCTGATTGCGATTTATGTAAATTGTACCTCATCTTTATAGAAAGATGTTTGATATATTTTAGAAGTTTAAAGGAGTGCTAATTTCCATGGTGAATATACATACTACGGTATTTAAATTATTTTTACGCTTAACCTCCAGGAATCTCCCTGAATTTACTGCCATTTGAACGAAAAACTCCCAGAATCGAACTTTTATGAGTTGGATAATAAAAACCCTGTGTACGGGTGGTAGTGCCATTTGGTGCCCATCCGTTGAAAGGGAATGCGGTAAGTGGTCATTAGTGTAGAGAAGATAAAGAAAAATGGCATACTAAAAATGTAAATAAATTGAAGAGCTAAATAAGAAACATGAAACTTTTAAATTACATCAATTAATTAAAGAATTTAGTAGGACAGGAAGAATCATACCAAAAGAAGTAAAATACAAAAATGGGAAAGCATTAGTGAGAGGGGAGGAAATATAAGATAGATGGAAAGATAATGGAAAAAAATGTATGCAGAATGTGAAGTAGCAACAGAGAATGAAGAAGATTGATGGGAAAAAGAAGGCAATAACCAATGAAAATTCACTAAAAATACTACAAGAAGAAGCAGTATTTGCAAGAAATAAAATAAAAGCGGGCAAAGCAGTAGGTATTGATAACACTCTTATTGAAATTCTTATTGAAACAACATTTTTGAATGATATATTCTGAACAGGTATTTTGCCTTTTGACTTCAGAAGAATAATTAGTTAGAAACAATTAGTTTGGTTTCACATGCATGTAAAATATGACCACTGATAATTCTAAAGAGAATTAAGAAGAAAATTGAAGATCACACATCAGATGATCAGTATGGTTTTCGATAAAATAAATGAAACACGGTATGCTATAATGGAGGCTAACTTTGGAATAGAATCTAAAAGATAATAAAAAGACCTATGTTTTTTGAATTTGGAAAACACGTTTAACAAAGTTAACCAGAAATTTTAAATACAGATGTTACATAAGATTGGAATAGATAACTGCTGCCTAAAAATAATTCAAATACTGTATAGTAACCAGGAAGCTGCTTTTAGAATAAATTCAGAAGTGACAGAATGGTTCAAAGTAAAATTTGGAGTAAGACAGGGGTACATGGTGTCACCAATGCTATTTAATCTATACAGTGAAGAAGTTGTTGGGGATGAATTAGAAGGGATTAAGGGTATATGTACAGGAGGAAGGAATTTCAACAATATAAGATATGCAGATGATAAAGTAATCAAGACATCTTCAAAAGACAGTTGGAAATGCACGTAACGATTAAAAAGTAACGATTGTGGCTAGTAAAAACAGCAACAGTGACTGCAATATAAAAATTAATGACAAACCAATAAAATTAGTCCAACAGTTTGGATACCACCGAAGTTTACTATCAGACGATGGGTACTGCAGTAATGAAATAAAATCAAGAATTGGAATGGTAAAGGAAATCTTTTGAAATACAAGGATCTAATGAGAGGAGAGATCAATTTTACATTGAAGCTGAAAATGTTGAGGTGTTATGTTTGGACAGTTTTCCTGCATGGGTGTGAGACATGGACAATCTTAAGAGCATGGAAAAGAGAATAAATGCATTGGACATTGGACATTGGTTTGCCAGAAGAATGCTGAAAATTAAGTGGTCAGACAAAATAACAAATGAAGTAGTTCGGAGAAGAATAAGAAGCATGTATAGCCTACTGAATGAGGTGAAAGCAAGAAAGTGGAAATGCGCGGGACATGTGCTAAGGGGATCATCAGGGGAGAGAATCGCGACAGCGCTGGAAGGATGGACAGTAAGGAAGAGAAAGAGAGGAAGACCAAGGATGGAATGGTTCGACAATTTAAGGAATTAGACTAAAATAAGGAATTATTAGGAGATTAAAAGTAAAGCAAATGGAAGAAAAGAGGGGAGATTCATGACAGCTAACCTCCTGATTGGAGAAGCTACTAATTGACTGATTTTTAATTGATCCCGATAAGATGGAAACTTGAAACTCGACATGTAGATAAAGATCATGAGTATATTTTATGTACGCTGTTTAACGTTTCCCCGATATTACTTGGTTCGATTCCAGAGAGCCATTTACATTACTTTATGCATTTCAAATGGGGATAATTAAGTCTTATTTTGTATCTTCCCGGTGTGATATCGATTTCAAAATTTGAATTAAATTGGTTTTATTTCTATTCGATAGGTTAAATGTATTCACCTTTTGCAAAAGATCCTGCGTTTGACACTGGGCAGCCTTAATTGTTTGACCTTATGGTGGAAATTTAAATTAATTATGATTCATTTACCGTGGAGGTGGAAATTCTACGGCCAGGCATGTGAACAGAAACAATGCATGGAAATTCTTTTAAGATGTTTATTAAGTCTTTACAAAGTATAGTACTTTAAACTTATGCTTGCAGTGCGCAAACAACTTTTATTCGTACTATCTATTATACACAGACGTTTACTTATTACGTTTACAGACCAATTATAACTCAAGAACAAATGGACCGATTTTTAATTTTTTGTTTGTTGGATTTACCTCTACCCCGAATAGCGGAATAACTATTAAAACATCGGAAAATTCACGAAATAAATATGAAGAAAATTAATTTCCATAAGATATGCACGTAAAGTTAATTTTTGTCGCTGGAGGCTTTATTTCTTTTGCAAAATTAAATAAAAAAGAATGGTCTTACGAAATCGAGACAAGCACCAAACTCAGAGAAAATAGGTAAAGAATGTTATTTTGGATTTATATATATATTTATTTTGGTTCGTGGATTATTGTTTTCGAATTGAATTTTCGATATTTTACACGAAATATACGAGACTCTTTGTAAAATTCTGAGGGTGAGAAACAACCGGTCCCCCTGACAACAAATGCCATTGTTGGATTCGAGATCCTGCTTTTTGAGCTATATAAAAGTAATGGTGAGAATAAAGGTGGGTTTTACGTGGTCAATTGCAAGACTGACAACTTGAATTGCGTATAAAAAGTTTAGGATATCGTTCAAATCGATGTGTATAATCAATCGATGGAAGTCATTAGATTATCTGGGAAGTGATACAATTATCTATTCTCGAAAAACTAAATGTGAGTCAATTTGATACCAAATGTTGTATTCAGTTCAATTCATTTGTTTTGTTTTCGAAATGATTTAATTATCTGTTTTCGAAAATCAAGGTGTTTCAATTCATTTCTGTCGTCCAACATCAATTATAAATTTACGAGCATTGGATGGAATAGTACATAATACGTATTGGAGTACGTGGGAGGCACTTCATTTAACTGAAAACAATACTCATTGGGACATGACAATCGCTGAAGCAATTGTTTTTGCATCTACAAGTCAGATACGCACATCATTTGCTATCATTATGTTGACATGTTTCCCATCAAATCCACGTGAACTGTGGAACAAGTTCAAGGATGACATATCAGAAGATATTTTACATCGAATTCGTGTCAGTTTAGGGAATCTCGAACTCGAGATGAATGAGGAGATGCATAATCAGGCTTTGATTTTGATCGAAGACATGTTCTACTTCATGTGCGGCAGTTTGTTAGTCAGGTTAGGAATTCCAACGCCAGATCGTGAAATGAACGACGTTTTCAATCGAGAATTGGAACGTGATGCGCCCGGTAGAACAGGTAAGACATTCCACATGTCATTGATTTTGGCCTCTGTTCGTGCGAGATCTGAAATTGCTGTAGCAGTTGCTTCTTCTGGGGCAGCGGCCACGTTGCTAGAAGGATGCCGAACGGCTCATTCAGCGTTGAAATTGCCGTGTAACCTTTAAACAACAGAACACTGGACATGCAACATCGCAAAACACTCAGCAAGTTTTGGTAGCAAGTAAAATCATCACTTGGGATGAATGCACAATAGCGCACAAACGCTCATTGGAAGCACTCAATCGAGCTATAAAAGATCTGCGAAAAGACTCATGATATTTTGGAGGCGCAATGATTCTACTGTCTGGCAACTTTCGCCAAACACTACCAGTCATTCCAAGATCGACCGCTGCCAATGAAATAAATGCTTGCCTCAAATCATCGACTCTGTGGCATATATGAAGAAACTTCAGCTGGCGACAAGCATGCGAGTTGCATTGCCAAACGATCCATCCGCTGAAGATTTCTCCAAGCAATTGCTGACTATTGGTAATGACCGTGTTCCTGTTGACAAATAGAATGGATTGATATCGTTTCCACCGATTATTTGCATTTTTGTCTCAAAGAAGGACGAGCTCATCAACAAAGTGTTCCCGAACATCATTGCTAACCACAAAAATCACCATTGGTTGAGGGAAGGAGCAATTCTTGCGGCAAAGAACAAAGGTGTGGATCACTTAAATTTCACAATTCAAAATCGAATCGTTTGTCCACTGCATTCCTTCAAATCTATCCACTGTGTAATAAACGAAGACGAAACAACCAACTATCCAACTGAATTTTTAAACTAATTAGATCTACCTGGCTTGCCACCGCACAGTTTACAAATAAAGGTTGGCTCGGTAGTCATGATGCTTCAAAACCTGAACCAACCAAAACTATGTAACGGAACGCGTTTGGTGGTGAGAAAACTCATGGGAAATGTGATTCACGCAACGATAATCAAAGGAAAGTTCAAAGGTGGGGAAATTCTCATTCCGAGAATTCCGAGCATCCCAACCGATATGCCACTCGAATTTAAACTAACTCAATTTCCGATTCATCTCGCATTCGCCATAACGATCTACAAATCACAAGGCCAATCCTTGAGTGTTTGTGGCCTGAATCTAGAAAATGAATGTTTCTCTCACGGTCAATTGTACGCAGCATGATCACTTGTCGGCAAACCATCCGCTCTGTTCGTTCTCGCACCTGACAAAAAAAAAAAACAAAAAAATGTCGTTTATCAGAAGGTGCATCAATGAAGTGAATTCCAGCACAATAAATTTATACAAGGGCTTGAAGTCGTCCTAAGATTCCGAAAAATGCTGGTCATAGATTTTATGTAAAATTCTTAGTCAAAACCGCAAGCACCATTTAGGAGTGGGAAGCCTTTTTCGTACCAAAGCATCGCAAATGCAGCTTTACTGATGATAAGTCAGAATTTATGGTATTTGAATGATGAAGTATCTGCCTTATCACTATTTGACGATGATGTGGATCCCGACACTAAAACAATTCTTTAAAATTTATCTGAAGAGAACTTGTCAACTCATGTTAAACGTTACATCCAATCGAAGGAAGAACTTTGCGGTTCATTGTAAGGTAAGTTAAATAAATAAATACAGTAATGGCTTCCTTAGTTTTCTGTTTAGAACATAATTTTATTATCTAACTTTCTCTTGTTTTATTCTAGAGAAAAACATCTACAACTTCATTTCAGTCAGAAGCAAGTCTTCGCTCGATCGCCATAAAATTGATGACAATTTTCTCCACAAATGTCCTACTATGTGGTCAAATAATGATTCATTTTAAGAAGCAAGAAAGAAGGTTTCAACGCTGAGGGCAGTGAACGATACAGCTGAAAGAGCGGTCAGGTTGATGCAAGACTTTCATGGTTTAATCACGGTTGAAGAGGAACAAAAGCAATTTTTATTACGTTGTGTACAAGAACACCGGAAGACTTACCCTGACTGCAAAAAGCAAACTTAAAAAAAAATTTCAAGAGTAATGTTTTTTGCATGTTATACAGTAAATAAACATGATTTGGGAATACTGCCGTTTTATTTACTAAATAAACAATCCTTCCATAAGAATCCTTCCATACTAAATCCGCACAAATTTTCATTTATCATCATTAGTTGCTAATTTTTATAAATAAAAGCCCATCGAGTTAAATGGCCAGACGCATGTTCACTATTTTTAAGCAAAGAACTTGCCCTAAAGATTCGTGAGAATCCCTTAGCTAATTACCCATTAACCTGGTGACCCACTTGTAGGTACGAATTTTCATTTCTCGAAATTGTTTGGCATCAAGTTGGTACGGGTTGCCATAATCCAATCGAAATAATATTTATTAGGCCATTTCATAAGGCCAAATAAAAAAAAGGTGGTATGCATAATTGAATTCGCAAAAACAATTTCCATTATTTCTTGGGACACCCTACTGGGTATGGATATGAATTATTGAAATTTGCAACCATATCTCAATTTCGTGAAGGAAGAAGTTACATCAACTGTTTTAATTCGGTGGAATCAGATATTAAGTATCATTCTCGGACAAGTTGCTGCTGGACATTTTCGAACTTCTCTTTTCTGCGCCTACTCTTTTAATTGCTTGTAGCCACGTTTTTCCGTCAAATCTGAGAGCATTTCATACTTAATATGCCATCATTTTAAAAATTTCTACACTTACAAACACTTTACTTTTACCCCAATAATCCTGCACAACAACCTGCCATGCCTCATAACGTGTCACTTATAATTTGTCTTCCTCCTCCGTTATGTATTAATAATCGCTCTTTTCTCTCCGATTCTTTCTAAAATTTGATAATTCCTCACTCTGTCCATCCATCTCACTCTACCTTCCTCCACTACCATATTTCAAAGATTTCACGATAGTTTTCTTCTTTCTTCCTCATGGTCCAAGTTTCAGATCATCTAAGGATGATACGAGATACCAAGTAGATACGAAGACAAACCCACCTTGTCATCCACCGGTACACGGCATTCGATTATTTTCGTGAAATAGCTGTTAGAAAGTCAAAAAGCCCAGCGACACAAACGAAAAAATAAGAAATAATGAAATAATACGAAACAATGACTCTGTAAGACATTTATCAAGAATAATACGCTCAAATACGGTACCACAGAATACTAATACTAAGCTAATCCGAACTAGTGAAAATTATACAAAATTACACATAAATTAAGTGATATGGTCCAGTTTGTAGAAACTTCACAAATTATAATAATATCAACAAGCCTCCAGGGAGAGTCCAACGTGATTCCACCACAAATTCAGAACGCCGCACTAGTCATTAAAAAAAAGCAGGGGGGCGACCTTCGGGCGACGTCTCTCTCTTCAACGGGGCGCGCTCTCGGGAGAAAATGACGTTCTTTTGAGAAAACGCCGCTATGAGGGAGGCTAGGAGGGGTAAAACAATGAAACACAGAAATTCGTAACGGAAAGGGTTAAAGCAAATTAGCCAATCACATTGCTAGAAACTGTCACATATTTCCGCCGTGTTAATTAGTCCCATTGGCGACGGTATTCTTCCACTCACCAGTATAAAAGTCGCGTTACTATTCGGCCCTTCAGCCTGAGGCCGTTCTGACTGAGCCATTCTGACAGCAACTTGTAAACGGACAACTTAGAAATGGGCAGCTTACTATGGGGCCCTAGAAATTCGTCACAAGGACTGCACTATATTTGTAACATTTGGCAAATTTCTTCCTTAAAAAATTTATATTTTCTTGATAGAATTATATTTCTGACCCCCTCAAATGACCTCTACCCATAGCAATTCTGCACTTGATATCTTGTGTGCCGTTCCCGTTTTTATTACCTATGCTATCCAGATAATAGAAAGAGTTTGCAGGTCTTATTTGCTGACCTTCTTATAAGATATTAATATCTACATCTTCTTTTCTCCCAATCCTCATAACCTTTGTTTTGTTGATTTTGGTTTTATCCCACATCTCTCTTCGGTTTTTTGTATACATTTAATTGTTTTCTTTTGCTTATTTTCTATTTCTACCACAACGGCTTGAACGTCAGCAGTTTTATTGTTTTTATTTTACTTCTACAACACATCTTGCTTTCCTTACTTCCATAAATGATTTTACAGACATTTACCTTGTGAAGTTTTTAGACTATATTCTCAACTGTTATATAACTAAGAATTTACAAGAAACAAATTTAAAACAATGAAACTCCTTGGTGGATTTATACCCTAAATATCAATCCAATTGAACAAGCTCAAGTACATTAATTATTCCATTCCATTCACACGACGTTGGCTAAAGCCAACGGAAATTAGAGATTACATTGCCATCAATAATTTATTGGGCCAATTTTAAATTTTGATTTTGATTAATATCATTAACAGCAGGTTAGATGGATTCCATTTTGAGGCCCCTATCTCACCTAACTAAAGACCTTAACTGTATGGATTTTCAGGTTCTTCATGGCAATGCCCAGGCATAAAAAATATGTTCCCAGACATATTGTCAGGTAATTAAGAGGGACACCTTCGGTAATGTGGGTCTTAACCCGGTAACGCCTGGAAAAAAAGTTTCTTCGAATTTAATTATAATCAAGTATGTTAATACGTATTACTATCTAAGTAAATTTATCCAATCCTTTTTCTTTTAACATCATTAGTTACGGAGATATAGCCTGGTACCATATGGTACCGCTAGGCGCTTGGGGGTATAAAATTGAAGGTTTAAGGAATTTTCGGAAATTTACAGCTAGCTGAACAAATTATTTATTATTTTGTATTTTTCCTCTTATTTTTACATTTTTAACATGAAATATCATAAAAATCATAAGAATATGTTTAAACAAATTATTGCCCTAAGATTTAAAAAATTATTTAAATTTTACAGAAATCCTCAAAGTCAAAAATTGTGAAAGTAAATAAACAGTTTGCCATTGTGGCTTCATTGTATTACTGCAGAATGTGGAATTTTGTGAAACAGTCAATGCATAGCCCTAGATTACATTTTCCATACTCCGTTCGTGTTCTGCTCGTACAATTTTCATGGGCACACCTTCGCCTCTGGGTGGTGGATTGCACGAGGTAGTCATACCCATCCTACCTTATTTCATCAGAAACACTGGAAAGAAAACCCGCTGTTAGTAATCATATGCAGACTGTTGTATGTCAAAATATTATCTCATGATTAGTTTACATACATCATTCCAGTTTCACTGCTTATGGACGCAGGTAAACGTCCTACAGATTTCGGCGTATTCTTGAGTCTCTCCAGGTAAGTCTGCACTACTGCCCGTCGGAACTCTAACTGGGTTGTACTTTTCCCTGTTTTCCTCGTCAACAACCATGCATTGTGCATCACGGCATCAAGCATCCACGTAAAAATGGGCCACCACCATTTCTATCCTCTGACTCCCACACGATAAAGAGAAATATTCCAGTCCATTCGATCTGTGCCCTCCATATATTTATTGTATTTGCCTAAAACATCGCGGGCCGTGGCACAAGGAGACTTTCTTTCTCACTTTTGGAGAATCTCCCAACCCCAGATATCGGATTAATTCCGTGACATGAGGACATTACCGAAACGACAGCATTGTTCACCCACTTCACCACGAGAATGTTGTCTTTCACGGATCTTTTGGCCTCAAAAGATCCTTGCTTAAACTTTCCTAATTCCATAGAGAGCTTCAGAGGACATTCTTTAGGCATTTAGATATATACCCCGCAATCCGCCAGAGGCGTATGGCAGGGGGGAAGAATTCTATTTTCCCTCACTGTTCCTGTTGCACCATAATTCCTTACGCGAAGATATTTCACTAAGTTGTGACTCGTGAAATAATTATTGAAATAGAATCGGAAAGGCAGCTCTTTCTGTTTCAGTTCATCTAGCATTCCAACTAAAGGTGCAGCGGCCTTTCCAAATTATTTCTCGTAGCTTTCCACTTTCCTGGGACTATTTCCCTAATAAATGTCAAAATTTACAAGGTAGCCTTCTGGGGTATTGAGGCACCAAACCTTATATACCAAATCTTATAGGCTTCCCTCGAATAAATTGTTTGCATCCATGCCTCCCAAAATATAAAACCATGGACTCATCGAAACTTAAGCACTACTCTTCTTCGAAATATTCACTAAATTTTTTCTTTAACATGTTCATAATAGGGCGCAATTTCCACCTTCTATCGGAGGTATCAACAGCAGTATTGTCACAGCAATAAATAAATCGGTTAATTTGCAAAAATCTATCTCGCCTCATTGACTTATAAACAAGTTAATTCCTTATGCCGTAAGCTGCATCCCAATAGTGCCTTTTACTAGGAACCGCAACAAACAATTTAATTTCCTCAGCTGTTACATTCGGATTTCCACAATTGCAGAACAGGGCATACTTATTCGATTCCATCACCAGATGTGAAACGACTTCTTCGTCAAAAAAAGGCTCAAAAGCCTGGATGGGGGACACTTCACGAAAGAAGGAGTAATCAGGATTAGGAAAAATCGCGTCATGGACGGTGATGTGTTCATCATCCCAAAGATCACCAGTTCGAGTGTGTGAGGTCTCTTACGTAGTTCAGCAATATCCATATCTCCGAAATCAGCCTAAATCATCGAAAACGACTGAACTAGATCTATTTTTGGGGTTTACATAAATGAAATGCAACTATATTCAAATATTCATTTGCAATAATATCGCAATTGCAAAAGAAATCCGATAGAAATGTCGTAGCAGAAGAAATTTCCGCTTCCGGCATAAAAGTATAATGGGAACCGCCTAGTGGTACCATATGGTACCAGCAAAATGTAACTCATTGTAACTTCCTTATAAATAAACTAGCAACCTAAAATTCTAATTACATCTATAGCTAGATGTATTGGCATTTGGTAACACTTGAAAAAATCTCGTAGATAGCCACGAAACTGGAAATATAAAAAAAATCGGAAGGTCTGCACGAAAAAGGGTGTTTTTTGGGGTTCATGAAAATTCACCTTTTTCAAACATCGTTATTGGCGTAAAATAAGGACAAAAAAAGCAATTTTTTTGTAATCGTGAGCTTCAAAGTATGCTAATAGATGTAAAACTGAAAAAAATCTAGCAAAATATTCGGAGGTATTAGAAAATTCAATCTTCTTAATACCCTACCGGGTGGTACCAAACGGTACCGCTAGGCGTTACCGGGTTAATCGAAGATCATATGTAGTACATTTTTGAAATATGGAAACTGAATTGGGAAGAATGAACGTTATACTCCGATATGGATGTAAATTATTGAAATCTCAAATCATGTTTCAATTTCGTGGGAGGAAGGAGTTACATGAACTTTTTAATTTGGTGGAATCAGATATCAAGTATCATTCTTCTTACTTCTGTAATGTAGCGTGACACATATGACATTTTATACGTTTCTTCACATAAGTTTGACAGCAAACGCACTTGGTGTAGCACTTGTTTTCCTCTTAAAATCCCTGCTACACAGCTTCGTCTCAGGAATACGATCAAATATACCAAACGAGTGAAACTATTCAAATTTAATCGGCAAATTACGAAAACTAATGGCTCATACATACTATATATACTAAATTACATACATACATAATATTACATAATACATTGTGAATAGGACACCAAGGTACAAATTGGAATTCAAGTGGTTTTCCCTCTTTGATTATTTGTATTAATGAAAATCATCTGCAGCATAATTTATCTTGCGCTACGTACAGAACGCTAAAAGCGTTAAGAAGAAGAAATTTAGTAAGTGCCAGTGTTAGGAATGAGTACGCCGTACGTTAGCATTATTTTCGAAACGAAATTGAATTTTCTTCTTTTAGGGAAAACTTCAGTAATCTATGTAATTGTGCAATGCTTATCTTGATAACATTTCTCAAATACTGATTTGTTTATGCTCGTATGTACATCATATTCTGCTATTTTGCAATCTCTTTTATTATATAGCTAAACTGAAGCGAGGCATTCATGCAGCCAATGTCTGGCAGTTTATAAGCAAACTCCAAAGAGCGATTGATACCTTAGTAGAAGAAAACATTTTTTATCGGTCATAAAATAAGAAGAGAGACGAAGGTAAGCAAAGAAGTCAATGTATCAATTCTCCCCCAACGTAGCCTTGAAAGCCACAGCTAACTACAGAATGAAGTAGGCCGGGAGACGACGAGCCATGACCTTACCCAACTGACGATTTACCGGATCGAGTCCTTTCCAAGTTCATTGTTCATTGTCTAAATATCAAATTTTTTTCGAAACTGTATTACATTTTGCAGTAATCCCTGAAATAATGACCTTGTACCTGGTCTTCTACAAGATTGCTGGTAGTTTAACTATAAATGTTGAGAACGGAATTGAAAAGTTTTGGATTAAAACTGATAATGCGGTAGACAAATTAAATTAGAATTATTATCAGCAAGAGAATTTTAAAAGCGTTTCCTTTTTTCTCTCTGAATTATACATCGTTGATGTGATATTGTGTTATTACTTTGTTTATGGGATAAAGAGTCTATGAATTGCTTTTTTATTATCTTTTTCATGGTTTGGAAAGATGTCACCGATCAAAATGAATCATTTTTGTTGGAATTTATTACTCAATTCATGTTAAAGTGGCATTATTTTCAGCCAGTGGAAATTAAAAAGCTGAGTATTAATGTATTTTCCACATACACTACTTCATCATCATTACTGGCCCTTAATTATATGTAGCTCAGTTGAGAAGTATGGAATTAATATGACAGTTTTACAGCTAACTTTGCGGAATGTATCCAAATCCGAAAAAAAAACACTTTTTTGCAATTCAACTTGATGAAGTGAGATTTTTGTTGATGAAATTATTCTTTGACATACATATGATTCAGTTCCCGAATTCCTCTCTTGGTTAAACGAAATTCATCCTTACATAGAAATGACACATTTTCATTGATTGCGATAGTTTCTTAAGAAATACGAAGGCATACTTTTGAAGCTCCAATGTAATTGTGCTCTTTCAATCCGAAAGAAAAGATTAACTCAAAGCATAAAAATTATTAGGTAATGCTACTACCCAAATCAATACCTCATCTAAACAGCTAAATTTGCGGTTTTGGTTGGTATGCTCTATTTGTTTGTGGAAAGCAGCCAGCATTATAATGACAACAACATTCAAGATATTTTTTACCAAGTCGAACGACCATATTTATGATGATATTTCCATCGCTGAAATGATTCTTGCCATTGCTTACATTAAAAATACCCATTTTACGAATTGCTTTAAGTATTAATTTTGTCATGTTGTGTAATAACACTTCAAAAAAAAATATCTCAACCTAAAAAAATAGTAGAGAAGCTTGTGATGTTTGTTGGAAGCGGCCAGTAGAAAAATGAAGTTTCCATTTACGCTTTCTGTCACTAGTAAGCAAAAACACCATAATTTTCCTTATATCTCGTGATTATCTTGATTCCCGTAATTGTTTCACGTAAAAATTTTTTATCGAATTTAGCCTCAGATTGGTGTTTTCCAAAAATATAACCCTAATCACACCTTTTAACAAAAATGAATCTTCCCAATGAAAATGCGAGGACGGCAAGTTTTCGTTCACGGAATAGAGCTGTATCGATTTTCTGAATCATCACCATGGAAACGGCCCGGGATCCAGACTCACGTTCCAGGAAAAAGTGTCCGCAGTTAGACAGGGGTGCCAACCGTGGGGCGATTCTAAACGTGGGACGACCGTCGTGTGCGTCATTGTTGGATGTGACTTTTACATAGCATAGGGCAAATTAGAGGCGTGCATTAAAATCAGATACCATGATATGTTCCATTTTTGAAGCTTTTTCATTCTTCTCCTTCTTCCTTGGCAATATAGCCCGGTCTGGTCCTCTCGACGCCCGTCCATTCTTCTCTGATCTGCACTTTCTCCCAACATCTTTCCATCCTCATACCTGTTGACTTCTTCGAAATCTTGCATTCATCTCTTCCTCGGTATTCCTGTTTTCTTTTTTCCATCCATCCTTCTATGCAGTAATTTCTAAAGCAGCCTTTTTTCTCTCATTCTCTCCACATAATGTAGCCAAGCTAACCTCTGAGCCTTCATTAGTCTCACTATGTCTTCGACTCTGATGCCATTTTCTATTTTTCTGTTTTTTATGGTTCCTCCATTTCCCACCGTCTTTGAAGGGACCATATGTTTTTCGTAGAATTTTCCATTCAAATATCCGTTACGCCTCTTCATTGACAGCAGATATGATCCACGTTCCTGCTCCATATGTTACAACTGGTCTGATGATTGTCTAATAGATAATCTATTTCCTTTGAATTCAACGATTCCGTGAAAATTCCGCCCATATGCTTGCAGCATCCTCCCTTGTTCCACTCAACCATCCATTCTTATCCTTACAGACATTATTATTGGTTAAAATTCAGTTGTTATCTGTTCTATTGTCTGGTAAAACGTTCTGCTTTCATTGTGTGTGTTCCCTTCTGCAATATTCTCCATGTATCCCTAAAGGAATCGTTTTCTCTTGCTTCGTATTATTATATCCACTTGTCTTCCACTTTATTTGTATCTTTTGGAATCTTGTCTCCATCTGGTTAATTCTCCTTGTATCTTCATTCTTTCTTTTTGTAGCTTTTCTGTAGTCGTCATCAAACAATTCTTCATTCTTCACTCTCTTTCATTCTTCTATTGTCTATTTTGCAGCCTCTTCCCTTGCTTACTTAATTGTTTGCCAATTTCTCTGCAATGAATCAGTTACTTTCAGATGCTCTGATCCTTCTTCCAGTTTTTACCCAGTATTTCTTGATACTATGAGACGGATTCGAGTTGCCAAAACTTTACTACATTCCATCGAATTCTCTTGGGTCCTTTAATACGAATCAAATTCGCTATTCTTTCTCTAAACGTGGCCTTTGATAAACAATAATCTGAGTCACAATTTCATAGAAACATAGTCTAACATAGTCATATTTCATAAAACATATAATCCAATAGCTTAAGAAGTAATCGCTGGCAAGGATCTTTGTATGTAATACCTGCGATTGAAATAGAAACTTACTGCTTTCCAGATGATCTGCATAAACCCCGAGATTTATATCCTTGGGATGTTTTCCTATTTGTTAATCATTTTAACTTACCCCCAAGATGAACGTTATCCCACCGTAATACGAGGACGCTAAATACTTGAACAGGGATTAATCGAACAGCTGTAATTTGAATAATTGTCTGAGTTGAAAATTTTTCCTGATAATGTAGGCTTCCTTATATGATACGCCAAAGAGGGAAACTGTCAGTACTGTGAAACGTATTGGAGTCCGTTCGCTTTCACGAGACGCAACATTGAAAATTATTATGGGAAGACAGATTTTCCCGAAATGTATCCCTTGTACGGGATGAAAGAAACTGCTACTTTATTTTCAGCTGATAGTACAAGAAAATGCGATAATTTTTCCTTTTTTAATAATGCTAGATAGAAAAGGTGTTAAGTTGCAGTGAAAGGGAATTTATAATTCCCCACAAAATACTTCTAAAAATAGGAAGCTTAGGAACATAATAGAAACAAGCGAGTAAAATATAAAAGTTTGCACTGCATTCGGATTCTAAAGCAAGCTCGTTGATGAAAACATTCATGGTCTACAACAGATTCCAATACAAGGGAGGGAGAAAGTCTCAAATCGATAGAGCAGTAGACCTAAAAGAAGAACTTGACATCAACAGGTGTCAGAGGGATTTACAAGGACGATTTAGTCAAACCTACACGCTACGATGTAGTTTCACTTTGAACTCAACAGGTGTCATCGAGGTTTACAAGGGCGGTTCTTCAACTTTGCCTTAAAGGTACGCTCACAAGGAGGGAATGGCTGCAAAATACTCGCAGGCAAGAAGTTCCGCTGCTCAACTGTTCTATAACTTTAAGTTTTTTTCCTACAGTGGTCCTCCGAGGGAGGGGTTTAATTTGATGTTTATGATATTTTTCTTGCCTTAGTACGATAGTAGTTGTAATCTACCGCTGATACTTTACCGATGGAGTGCAAAACACATTAGGAAGACCTCCTAACCAATACAAATTCCTCCTGATTTACAACGAATCCTCTCCCAGCTCTTTTAAGTCAGTTAATATTCAACTACATGTATGATTTGGGGGAAATAATTCCTTATGATAAACAAACATTTGAATTATATTAATCGTCAGAGGCAAGGAAAGAATTCGTTAAATTTCCATATTTATTTGATAACTAAATGCAATCAGGAACATACAGGGAGATATAATGATAACTTCGTAATAAATTAAATTCTTGCACAGATTTCTACTTGATATGTAATTTGCTATTAGTTACTTTTTGTGATGAATTAAATGAATAACATTAAACTTCCACTAAATACACAGGAAATAATAAAAGTATAGTCTGTATAATATTCTGGCAATTTAATATTATTTATTTTTAAAGCTACTAACATACAGCGTAGTATCCAAATCAATACTTTCACCACAATGGACCTCCAAATATTTTTACAGAGCGGAAAATAAATTCGTAAGAAATGATGAAAGATAGATAGTAATAAAATATCCAATAAATAATATTCACACAATCTAAGACGTTAGTAATGGTGGATCAAACGTTACTTTTTACTTCATTCACTGAAGATGATTTAATGATTTGGGACTGTGCTCGAATAGAGATAGTTATTACCTGCATTGGGTAGTAAATATCCAGTGTCTGAGGACAATAGATTTGAGACTCCCAAGCTTAGCTTAGTGAAAACATTTTTTCACGCATCGGTATTGTCAGATACGCCCAAAAATATCAGTAGTTCGGTTAACATTCAAATTTTGATACTAATTTTTTAGCGTGTTACAAAAATAGGAATCTACATGAAGACGGTTACCCCCATCACCTACCTCATGCCTTACCCCTCACTCTCTATGGGAAACTGGAGGTCTGACGCACTCGATTCTGGTTGGGCATTCATTAATTTTGCGTACTCGGTCAGTTTGAGAAAATACTGGAATCCATAAGTTATAAATAAAATCACCTCGCGAGTTTCTTTATATAAAATTTCCGTAATAGAAAGGGGGAATTGCCATTTTTCAGATGATGATGCATGAATCCCGCGATTTGTATGCTCGGTTATGGAATTCCAATTTACTAATCATTTTAGCCAACTACTAAGACACCTCACCGTAGAAGGAAAACGCTAAGATAAATCGAACAATATGTTTCGAAATAGTCTTGAATTAGATGTTTTTATTATAATGTAGGCCACATTTACATAATATCTGAGCGTGAGATACATTCAGTACATAAAAAATTACAGAGTCAGTACGCTTTCCAAGACGCAAGAGTGGAAGCTGATATGAAAAGACTGAGCTTCCCAAAATATATTTCAAGAACGGGAAAGTGGATATTACTCCTTTTTCCAAATTTACAACGTAGGAGCAATCGAAAGGTCTTCCTTTTTTATAATATAAGAAAGAGAAGGTGTTTCGTAGTAAGAAAAATAGATTTTCTAATTTTCCGCTAAATACCTCTAATATTATAAGCTTATACAGGAGAGAGATTATTAAGTAAAACATTTTACTCTACATCCACATTGTCCCCCGCACTTATAAGTAATAACCCACATGGTCTACAACAGATTCCCCTACACGGGAGAGTGAAAGTCTCAAATCGATAGTCCTAAAGAAGAACTTGATATCAACAGGTGTCTATCGAGGTTTACAAGGATGACGGAATCAAAACTACAAGCCGCCGTGTGGCTACATGGATGTAAATTAAAACACAGAGGGACACTGAATGTTACTGAGAGTTCCGTCAATTTATTTCTTATTTCTTCGACTGTAGGATATAACGAATGACAAATAAATGAGGTTTCTTGTCGTTGTAAAAGGATATTTTCTAATTTTCCGCAAAATATTTCGAAAATGAGAATCTTAAATAGTAAGAAGCATAAATAATATAAGAGTTTGCACTATTTTAAGATTGCCTCCAATGCTCGTTAGTAATGATGCACATTGTCTACAACAGATTACATTACAAGCGCGGGATAGAGTCTTTAAAGGAGACCTTGATATCAACAGGTGTTATCGGGTTTTACAAGGACGATTGAATAAAAAATACACGCAACAGTGTAACTACAGGAATGTAAAATTGAGACACTGAGTGACACTCGTGTGATACTGAAAATTCTTTCAATTAATTGTTTATTTCTTATGATAGCATGTAATGTATGCTAAAAGTTTCAAATGGCAAGAATAAATATTTACATATACAATCTATTTGAATGTATTCCTTTTGGTAAAGATATATTCAAACTATACAAATCGTCAGAAATAAGGAAGTCATTCGTTGAAGTACCATATTACCTTAGGTTTTTTTACATCCGCTCCTTCTTAGGTTTTCTTCTCTATTTCTATTCACCTACACAAAACTTTTTATGTTTATAATAATTTAAGACACTGAGCGACACTCAAGTGATCCTGACAATTCTATCTATAAATTAGTTACTTCTTATGATGGCGGGATGTAGTGCATACTGAAAGTTTCAATTGGCAAGAATAGGGGAAAGTGGGGAATTGTGAGACGTGGGGAATCGTGAGACAGCGCTGTGATTTGTTTATTCGTTAATTATGACAGATCGAAACAGCTGGTATTGTGTCATCTCTGTCATAGCTCATATTTCTAGTAGCAATCAATCAGTGTTCCCGTATATATCCGTCCCTGTGACCGTCACTCGAAAATCGAGTTTCCCAAAGTTTTCTCGCGCTCCTGTGTTTGCCCATGTTTTGAAAGTACTGTTTCAAACTCACTCAGATAAATTAGCTATTTTTTATCGTTGAGCTTTAGCCTTTTGACACACACAATTCATTTTAGATGAAAAGTCCCTCATTCGTTTACACACCGCTATATTGCAAAACATAGCTCGTGGGGAATCATGAGACACTTTTAGTGGGGAATTGTGAGACACTCAATATCAGTGTTTCGCGATACGTTAAACTGTATTTTGTTTGGTGTTCTTGACTTCTTCCCGTTTTACAGCCACCATGCCGCGTTATTACGCAAAAAAGGAGGTAAAATTGATTATGCTGCCGTTTTGGAGGGAATCAAGCAGATCTTGGTCCATAATAATTCTATTCTAATTCACTACTGTTTTTGGTCCATTAAAAACAATGTACGCGAAGCAGCATGATGATTGGAAGCGAGCCAACATGAATGTTATTTTCGACCTGCATAATGTGCCACTGATCCTCGAAAAATGTCTTGATGTTGCCGTTACGCCGAAGAACATAAAGGCGGGTTTCAAGGCATCCGGTATTTTTCCATTTGATTCAAATGCTTTCACCGATGTAGACTTTGTTGCGTCTCAACTCAGCGGCGAAAATCAATCCGCTGACGATGACAATGAGGAAGGAGACGACAAACGCCGCATCATTATAACAGCTGCTGATATCTCTGTTGCGAATGAATGAGCCATTTCTTCCGCTGACGGGTTGGTACGAGTTGGTCCGCTGAATATGGGGAAGCAAACCAAAACGTCCAATCGTGGTCGATGACCACTGCTGAGTTAAGCTGTTAAGCTGAGTTAAAGAAGGACAAGGCTCAGAATCAAGGAACACCACCGAAAAAGAGACGCACTTCACGGCTCACAAAACCAAAGCTACAAGTTCCATCTGATGAAGATAAAGATGTAGACTTCTGCATCATTTGCTACGAAGATATGCCGGCCAAATCGACTAAAAACAACTAAATAGAATGCATTTAATGCAGCCGAGACGTTCATGCGAAATGCGTTACTGTATCCAGCAAAGTTTTTAAATGCAAAAACTGTAAAAGTGACAAATATTTTAAAATTATTTTTCAATATTCATTCTATAAGCATTTTTTTAGCCCTAATAAAGTTTTTGGCTTGAAAGTGTCGAGTTTTAATTCTATTTACGCGGTGTCTCACAATTCCCCACCATTTTCCAAAATCCCGAAAAGACACTTTTTTTTAAAGTCATGGGAATCTCCAAAAAAAAAATTATTTTATGAATTGGTAAAAGCCAGAAATTTTGTTTTTACATGTAGTAAACGTCAAGGTTTTCAGAATTTGAAAATTCTTTTTTTTCGATAGAGATATTGTGCAAAAATGAAGTGTGTCTCACAATTCCCCACTCTCCCCTACATATTTACATATACAATCTATTTGAATTTATTCCTTTTGGTAAAGATATATTAAAACTATACAAATCGTCAGAAATAAGGAAGTAATTCGTTGAAGTACCATACTACCTTAGGTTTTTTTACGTCCACTCCTTCTTAGGTTTTCTTCTCTATTTCTGTTCACCTACACAAAACGTTTTATTTAATATCATTGACGAAAGGTGAGATGGAAGGAGAGCTCTTTCAGTCTCAATCTCGTCTCAATAAAGACCTTATAGGCCTTATATTTAATTAAATACGGAACTGAGTCAAAGCGTATACGACAAGTATACAATTTTTGCGTTTGTTTATTAAGGGATTTGTAAATTTTTCGTATTCCACTAGTTACAAAATATAATGAGTATAAAAGCTACCACCTTCAACTTCAAGATTTAAGATGAATATTCTAGAGCAAAGTAGACGGGACAGACACTTGCACAGCTTCGTACATTTGGCTCGGTAATGGACCTTCCTCAACCGAAAACTTGTAGAGTAACGATCCCTCTCGGATACAAGAACATCAAATAAAACAATATTAATTTTGGAAGTGGAACTCAAACCTGCATCTCGGATGGGGTAAATATTTACATGAGAAGTATTTTGGGGGTGGAGGAACATACATGTAGGAATAATGATAACTTCTTTATGAAGTGAATCTACACGAAGTTCGAGTTGATATGTAATTACTTATGAGTTACTTCCTGAGATAAATCAAACAATTAATTTTATGCTTCCACTATACAATCAGGAAAGAACAAATTATTGTCTATACATTATATAGGCAATGTAAATATTATCTTTCCCTCAAAGCTGCTAACATACAGGGTAGTATCCAAACGATTACTTTCACTACAATGGGCCTTTAAAGGTTTTGATATTAGGGAAAATAAATACGTAGGAAATTCTGAAAGAAAGAAAGCAATAACATTTCCTATAAATTATGCTCAAAGTATGTATGATGTTACTTATGCAGGATCGATTGTTATTCGTTTCCAAATTACATGAGAAAGATTTAAATATTAAGGACAAAGTTCAAATTAAGATAGATATTACATGCATTGGATCGTATTTATCCAGTGTCTACATGCAATAGTTAGAAGACTCACAAATTGAGCATAATGAAAATATTTTTTCGAATATCGGTATTATTAAATATGCCCGTAAATATCAGTAGTCTGGCGCAAAAGCAAATTTTGATGCTCTTTCTTCAGTGTATTACCAAAAAGGGGTGAATATAAAGACGGTTATCCCATTATACATCCTCCTCCCTCCCTTTAGGTAACTGATGGTCCGATGCACTCGTTTTTGATTGGATTCCAAATTATGGATGACTAACGCGGAAAAGCATACCGAAGTCTCAACTACCCTACCTCCAATTTGACTCCAACACTGGTCAACGAAGCCTCAGGTAGGGAAATCTATTTTTATTTTCCTCGTATAATTGGTTACAGTGATCAAACGATTATTGGATTCCAAAAATGAAACTAGTAAATTCCAGCTATCTACTGCAGTTCAATGATATGATTAAGAAAATAAACATCTTATATTCAAGATTTATAAATACTGCAGGCAACTCTCTCAATGGAATCTATTGCATGTATCCTTGCTTGAAGTAGTGAAAGAAATGATTAGGGAGATGATTCATTTATCGAATACAAGTATAGGTATATCCTGTGCTATTAATGCATGTGAATTACCAGAGGGAATGAATAAGATCCTGTTTCAATAATTCATGATATTCAAAGAATAGTTTGAACCAAAAGGATTTAACTTATAAAGGAGTGAGCTTATAATACTATAAAGTTTACACTCCATTCAGATCATCTCCCGTACTTATTATATAGTAAAAGCACACATGGTCTACCACAGATTCCTTAACAAGGGAGAGTAAAAGTCGAAAATCGATAGAGATATCAACAGGTGTCTATCGAGGTTTACAAGGACGACGGAATCAAAACTACACGCGACCGTGTAACTACACGAATGTAAAATTAAGACACTAAGTGACACTCAATGATACTGAGAACTCCGTTTATTTATCTCTTGTTTCTTCAATGGTAGGTCAAATAAAGAAGGTTTTTCGTTGTTGCATAATGATATTTTCTAATTTTCTGCAAAATATTTCTAAAATCAGAAGCTTAAACAGTAAGAGGCATAAATAATGTAAGAGTTTGCACTATCATCAGATTGCCTCCAATGCTTGTTAGTAATGACATAATTTGTCTACAACAGATTACATTACAAGAGCGGGAGAATCTTTAAAGGAGACCTTGATATCAACAGGTGTTATCGGGTTTTACAAGGACGATTGACTCAAAAATACACGCAACAGTGTAACTACAGGAATGTAAAATTGAGACACTGAGTGACACTCGTGTGATACTGAAAATTCTTTCAATTATTTGTTTATTTCTTATGATGGCGGGATGTAATGCATGCTAAAAGTTTCAAATGGCAAGAATACATATTTACATATACAATCTATTTGAATGTATTCCTTTTGGTAAAGATATATTAAAACTACACAAATCGTCATAAATAAGGAAGTAATTCGTTGAAGTACCATACTACCTTAGGTTTTTTTACATCAACTCCTTCTTAGGTTTTTTTCTCTATTTCTATTCACCTACACAAAACCTTTTATGTTTATAATAATTTAAGACACTGAGCAACACTCAAGTGTAACTGACATTTCTGTCTATTAATTGCTTACTTCTTATAATGGCGGGATGTAATTCATGTTTAGAGTTTCAGTCGGCGATCTTTTATTCCAAGTTATTCCTTTTTGTAAAAACAAATTTATTACATTTATCGTCAGAGGCAAGTAAGAAATCCGTTAAAGTGCCACATTTAATTAATTACTGAACTGAGTCAAAGCATTTACGGATAAGGAAAGCATCCTTGCGTTTGTTTACTATGGAAATATTAAAATTTACGGAATCCCGCCAGTTGTAAAATAGAGATTGCGAGCAAGAGTTCGCCTTCCAATTGAAGAATTGAAAACTTAGTTTTAAAACAAAACAGAGTGGTCAGATTCTCGCACAGCTTTGTAAATATGGCTAAGTGAACGACCTTCCTCAATCGAAAACTTGTTGAGTAGCACTCCCTTTCGAAAGAAACATCGTAAATGAAAACGTTATTCACAACTGAGATAGATAGATGGATGGATCCTTTATTGGCGAGGTTAGGCCCAGGTGAGCCTCTCTTCCACCTGACCTCGTACGTTTATATTATTTATAGCTAACTTATTTATACAAAAAACACAAATTAAAGGGTAGTGTTTGGGAAAAATCTTTGGAATAGAAGGCTGACAAAGAAAAAATCCACGTTGGGTGGGTTTTTTCTTAAAACAATAATTGAGGTGGGGCTTATATAACAGAATGGCAGACTCGTGAGTAATATTTCAGGTATGAGGAACATATAGGGAAGAATAATGACTAATCCCAATTAAAGTGCAATGTTTACACGACTTTGGATTCGCTATGTAATTTACTATGATTTACTTACTGTAATGAACCAAAAATGTACCTTGACGCTCTCTCTAAATACTCACGAAACAAAACAGTATTATACTTTCATTATTTAAGCAATGTAAGTACCATCCTCAAATAAAAATGGCTAACATACAGAGTTGTTTTTAAACCATTACTTTCAACGCAATGGACCTCCAAACGTCTAAATAGCAGGGGAAATAAATGGGTAAGGAATGCTAATTTAGTTTTATCTCGAAGTTATATCATATTTAAAAATAATATTACCATTATCTAAGACGTTACTTACTAAATATCAAATTTTATTCATTACATTACACAAAATAGAAGATGACCAGACGCAGTCATTCCTGATTATTGTCACCACTTCTCACTGCAGGCCAAGGCAGCAAAAAAGTTCTCCTTTTGCTAACATAACTGGAAATGGTCAATGCACGTAGTTCTTTATTATCACTCTTTAGCTTTTTCATAAATTCGCAGAAAATATTACCGGAGACTCATAGATGATGTTGTAAAAATTTTCCAAGGCACCAATCAAACTTTTATTGGAATCCAAAAATTATATCTGGAGAGTTCATTCAGCTATTTAGTGAATTTTTATGATAACAATCCAAAACTTCGGCTTTTGCAAATACTTGAAGATACACTCTCCACGAAAATGTACATGCTTCAAAATCGTATACATAAGGGGTCGCACACAAATTACGTATCGTAAAATTCTCCAATTTTCGACCCCCCCCCCCTTCCTCCCACATAACGTCTGGTCGGACCCTGCCTTCCTCTACGTACCAAGACTGTAACGACTAGCCGAAACCCCCCCTCTCCCCTGAAAATTGCGTTACGTAATTTGTGTACGGCCCATAACATAGAAGCTGCTAGCATACCTATTAGTATCAACACTATTTCTGCCAGCACAAAATATTTGCAAATGTTTTCAAAGAAGAGAAAATATACGTAAGAAACGCTTGTTTGGTTTGAGGAGAGGTAATTTCTCGTTAATATATGAGATATATATCATCTTGAGGAGAAGTAATTTCATATCTTAAGAGTATTTTAAAGAAGTAACCTTTACTTTATCACATTTTTTTCAGTAGTGAGAACATAACAGTATCCGAAAAAATACACAAGAATATGCACAAAGAGCAACGGCGTTTATACAAATTCAAGTATGAAAGTTTTCCTTCTGCGGGCCTCAGTTATGAGACTCTCAAATTAAACTTATTTAAAATATTTGTTAGGAGAAGCATGCCTGTAAACATTTCCTATAAGGATTAAGGTTACCGTAAACATTTGTAAACTGTTTTTTTCAGCGAGTGACAAAAATAAAGATCAATATCAAGACGGTTACTCCCATCATCTACCTTATTCCTTTCCCCTCCCTTCCTATGGAGAACCTGTTGGTCCATCGCACTCGATTCTGATTGGATGGTCAGTAAAATTGTGGGTGACGCACGCGTAAAAGCATGGCGGAGTCTCATACCATTCCACCTATACTAAATTTGTTAGGAATTACATTGCACCAATGAGATGACTGGAAAATTACTGCACATGCGTTAACTTCCGAAATGGGAGCAGTCGTCGATCAACCCTCGAAGAAAGGGGAGGAATTTGCAACTGAACTGCCTCGTTGGGAACCGCCCTTATCGCCGCTTTGAAGTCAACGCCTCTTACAGCAACCCAAGGTAGGGATTGTGATTAATGTTTTTCGGTATTATTGGATACCGTCGATAAATAAGTGAATTATCATTGCTCTTCTATCGAGAAAATATCATAAATTATAGAGAGGATTGACTCATGTACGATTTCTAAAAAAAATAATCCAAAGCAGTGACAATTAGCAATAATTACTGAACTCCAAAAGTGGAACTTAGAAAGTACATTCAAGCTATCTACTGCGTTTTAATTATACAAATATTAAGAAAACAATCGAATATTAGTGTTTTACTAGCACCAAAGGAAAGGTTCACCACGGACACTATTTCATTTAAATCTTTGTTCAATAAATTTAAAGAAATGATTAGATATATGTTTTTATGGAATTAAAATTATTTCATGTGCTTTTAATGTATGGGATGAATTCATTTCTGCTTGCACAATTTATTGGTTTCTAAATGTAGTTTGAACCGAGAAGAATCTTATACCGTAGAATATGAGTCGCTAACATCTTTTTCGTGTGATTAAATATCTTTACTTAGCATTTCATCCTTTTAAAAGAAATTTTTAATAAAATTGAATGTAAATGAAAGATGTTCGAAGGCGCGAATTCGTGGAAAGACAATGCACAAAGTAAAAACTTGCACTTTTCCACAATTTTGTTCGCTACCAGAGCTAAAAGAAATTCTTTATATATTTCTTTGCCTCCTTGAGATTAGAGCGTAAAATAAAGTATGTTCGTCGATTATAAAAGGAAGTAAAAAATGGCAAATTTAAAAGTTGCACAGTTCCTCTTTTAGCTGTACGTCTGATCATCCGATAGAAGTCATCCTACCGTTTCACAGCTGCGTTAATTTGGCTCGTTCAACGACCCTACTCAACTGAAAACCTTTTGAGTAACACTCTCTTTCAAAGTCGGGACCGTTAAAAGGTAATTCTATACATCATGGTAGCGGGATTCTTTATCATTATTTGGCCAGCTCCTTGACAAGTGCTCAAGGGACTCATACAGGAGGGAAAAATGACTACTTACCCCTAAAATGCAATTCTTACACTATTTTAAGCATGATCTGTGACGTGCGATTAACAAATATCTGTAAAGAGCCAAAAAATCACATTAAACATCGCGCAAAATTATCATAAAACGTTTAGGTTAACATCATTATATTTTTCGCGCTGCAAAACTGTATTATTAATCTATAATGCTGCTTAAAAATAAGTGGTATCCAAACCATTTCTGCCAACACAAAGGACCTCCAAACGTTTTGATAGAAGGTAGAATTAATACGTAGAAGATGCTCAATTGGTTGCATCAAGTGGAGAAATGATTACATATCTTTAAAATAATTCTTAGATTTTCTGACAATTAATATGCGCTATAAATCATCGTATTCATTACTAGGTACATAAAAGTAAATGGCAAATAAATTTGCGACTATGCCCAAATAGGGATAGAGTTTATTTTCGTTAGAGTATGAATATCCTGTGTTTGCAGGCCTGGTTTGGAGACACCCAAATAAATCTTAACGAAAATATTACATATAATATGGTGGTGGGTGGTGGGTGGTGCGAAAAATGGGAATTAGATATTAACGTAAGTAAATGCTCCGTAGTTAATTTCTTCGAAAAGAAAAAAATGCGTCCAAATCACCCATACAAAATTAATGGAATTAGTATCAAAGTAGTAGATTCAGTTAAATATCTCGGGATCAACATTACTAATAACTTAAATTGGAGCACGCATATTCGAAAAATCTGCGGCAAAGCAAGTAAAAGGCTTGGCTTTGTAAAGCGTATTATCGGTAAATGCGACGAAAAGGTGAGAGAGCGATGTTATTTTACCTTGGTCAGACCCCTTCTGGAATATGCGGCAAGTATATGGGATCCGGCGGATGAAACGTGTACTCGCGAACTCGAGAAAGTGCAGCGTAAAGCGGTTCGTTTTGTTAAGAAATGCTACGATAAAAAAGCAAGCGTTACAAAATGCTCTCAGACGTAGGTTGGGAATCCTTGAAAGAAAGGAGATTGGAAGCTAGGCTGCGATTGCTTAATAAATTCAGGGAAACTACATTTTCCAAAGATACAATCGGTATCATGCAACCCCCCTGCTACGTCGGTCGATCCGATAATGACCGTAAGTTAAGAGAAATAGATGCTAGGACGAATCGTTTCAGAGATTCATTCTTTCCGCGAACAATACGTGACAATAATCGAATAAGGAAGTAATTTAGATTCAGCTGGTGTTAACACCCCCTGCCACACGCCGAAAGGCGGCTTGTAGGGTATTAATGTAGATGTAGATGTAGATGATGTAGAATATTTGTTCGCAGACGTATGCCCGCAGAACAAGAATCCGGGTTTGCATCCACACTTTTATATTTATCTTTGTGCGTGCTCCATATACAAGAATCGATATCCAGGCATTTCGCCCCCATCACCTAATGTTTGCCTTCCCCCTCCAACCCTATGGAAAGCTCATGGTCCAACGTAGTCATTTCTAATTGGAAAATCAATAAATTTGCTGTTGATGCACGACTGAAACCGTACTGGAATCTCATTCCATTCCATCCTTCCAGAATATTTTAGGAAGAAGATGGGAGCTAAAATGTAACCAGGAAAATCGCTGCACATGCGTTTATCATCAAAAAGGAGCAGTCATTAATCAACTTGCGAAGAGGGGGAGAATATTCCAATTTGCCTGCTTTTTCCGGAGCTTCCCTTATCAAAGGTTACAGCTTCTCACTGCAGCATAAGGTAGGAAAGTGCAATGCTTATATTGCTTTTACAATTGAAAACTATCATCGTAAAAAAATATTTTATATTAATGGATACTTTCATTATATTTTTCTCCTATTGATAAAGTCGAGCAAACTGATAGCTTTTAGGTAAGCCGGGAAGTCACTGCACGTGCGTTTACTGCAAAATAAGAGTCGTCATCGATCAACCATCGCAGAAAGGGGAAGATACAAAAGGTAAGAGGTACATTTGTTATTGTAGAATAACTGAAAACTGATGCTTCAAGGAGTTGTTTTTAGCTCTTATACCGAGAATGACTCAGCAGAAGTTAACTAAAGCTTCATTGACAATGTAGGAAGAAACTACCTAGTCCGCGTTTTGTATTCTACGAGGTGTGATAAAAACATTCGAAGAATGATATTCTAACAGACAATGTAATAAGCTTGCATCAATTTGGAATCGATTTCCTCAAAGTAATTTATTTGGCTAGCGATACATATATTCCAATGTCGATTCTATGATTGGAAGAGTTTCTAGAAGGTTCCTTATGGAAGGTCCTTCAGTTGCTTTATTGTGGCCTTCTCAGTGTTAAGCATGGTATCAAAAGGATATTATTTTTTTGGGAAGAGCCAGAAGTTGCATGGCACTAAATCCGGAGATTAAGGTGGATGTAAACAGACAAAAATCTTATTCTCGGCCAAAACCTCGCAGATCAGAAGCAAGGTGTGGCATAGCGCATTTTCGTGAAGAAGGAGGAAGTCATTGGTCAATTGTCATTGGTTTCTTATTCCTTGTGCGTCATTTCGCAAATGTCGCAGTACGCCCATATGTAATATTCGTAGCTTACAGTGTTTCTCCTTGGTATGAACTCTGATTGCATTCTGCCCTCATTTCCCAAAAAAATGAGCGTGATCCTGTTGTTTGGCTTTGACTGAAGTGCCTCCTCAGGGCGAGTCAAGAATCTCGATTCCAATTGTAAAACCTAAATTTTCATCTTGAAATCATAGCCATTTACCAAATCCTACCTCATTTCCAGTTATAATTTTGGACATACTTTCCGTATACGTATAAAGACGATATCTGAATTCAGTGCAAACTGGAACATGATTTTCCTTCTGTTGGTCTGTCAAAACTATGGGAAATATTTTTGGGGTTGCTCATCTCATTTTCAAATTATCGGTTAAATTGCTTTGTACAGACCCGTACTAGATTTTTAGCTCTTTGATATGCCCTCAAACAGTCTGTCTGCAGGAATCATCACTGCCATCTTCCGCAATATTTTTTTTCTGTTTTGGTGGCCGAAGGGTAAGATTCAACCTTCAACCGACTAATTTCCACTTCTAAATTGCTCATATAAGTTGTAAATAGTCTTCAGTGTCACAAAATTATCGCCATGCACTGATTTAAACATTTTATGAGTCTCTTGGCACTTTTTCGCAACGTAAAGCCAAACTTAATGTTAATGCGCTGCTTGAAATCCACGATGCGTGGCAGACGCGGTAAACATGACATAAATCTTCCTCTTTACAAGTGCAAACTCCTTTGAAATTGACATTGACTATCTTAAGGGAGCAAGCTATAGGACTTATTCATTCAGAAGGATATAGCGTCAGCAATAATAATTTATTCACCGCATTTTTTTCACACCTTGTACAAACGGAAACTTGGGGAATATTTACCATAATCTTAAATATGCTCAGCCTTAAAAAGACAAAATTATTAAAACAGAGGGAATATTCAGGTTTTGGTAATTCTTAAGCAAACTTTATCCATGGAAACTATAATTATTTTTGGTGTTTTTATCAAATTGCCTTGCCTACTGTCTTCTACTTACTGAATGCATTTTAATATTTTTAATGTATTTAATATGAAATCAATTAATATCATGTGGTTTTACATTTTCAAAAGCCCTCAGCATTTGCTAATAATTTACCCTTTTCAATGAAATTTAATAAAAGTTTAATATTTGAAATTTGATTTAACGGAATAAAAAATATTTCTATATGCATAAGATTCATCTACCATGAATGTTATTGCTTTTATTGTTGATAACATCCAAGAAGGTAATTTACCTATTTCACACAACCTACTTTGAAATCAAGTTTCGATTGTTTCTATGTAGCTATCGAGGATATTCACTTCGCTTTCATCCTCCATGCATCTCCTGTTATTCGTGTTTTAACGGAATGAAACGTTTTTGACAGAATTTGGCGTAAAAGAAGTTACACAATCTACAGTCTAATTGAATAACTAGTCAATTTCTGATTCCTTAACATAGAGTTTTTAGATTTTAACGAATGGAAATTTGTAAGAAGGAATATCATAATCATAGAAGAGGGAACAGGGTAGTTAGTTGAATATCCTGGACATTGACAACATTTCTTGAAATGCCAAAAAAACTTTTCTTCTTCTCCATTAATAAATAACCTCATAAAGACTAAAGAGAGGAGGGCTTCGGAAGTAATTAAAGTAAAAAAATGTAAAATTTGGGCGAGAAACTTTCAGGCACTAGAAATGTAACCCTTATTAGTCTCGTTGCTTCATATTGACCCTACAGGTTTTTCTTCGATATTTTTTTAATAGAATGGTGTTGTTTCCAGTGATTCTGCTCTCTAGTTTCTTATTAATTTACTGTCATCACTAGTATCACAAGTATCGTTTGATTTGCAAATGATACTTTGTTTCTCTAAAACAGGCATTTTCACCCGAATTTGATCACAGATGTAACAATTTGTATTCGATTTTGACCCTACACTAGGTTGATTTTTCATGAAAAATGGTGTAAAGTTTTTGCTGCTTAAATTCAATCAAGCTAATTATTTCAAATTTTCGATATTTATAAAAAAATGCATGATAGTGTTAGTTTGGGCTTTCAGTGTAAAAATATTTCATACAAAATTGCAGCAATTTAGTTGCATATTCATAAGCTTTTCTTTGTATGAAGCAGTGGATACTTTTTATTAAAAATATATTATTCTAATATGAAAATTCTCATAAAATAAAGGAATTAAATGGAATTCAACAGTATCGTGAACACAATTTGTTAATTAAAATTAAGTATCTCGGGTCATCATGACCAATGTGATTATTTGTGTAAGTTTTTGGGTGTGACAAGGGGTTAAGGGAAGAAATGAGTGCAAACCTGAGTTATATATATCTGTAAATTCCATTTGGTGGCACTTTTTCACTAATAGGCACGAATAATCTCATTGAAGATCAATGTCTTCCTGTGAAGATTCGTCGGACCACAAAGGTAAGTCATTGTATGTTTAATATTCTTCATTTCTTACAAACGCTTATCCTATATTTCGGAATCCATCAGATAAGACCACTAGGTCTTGACCACACTGACAATTCTCAACAGAATATTTTTTTAACAGTAATTTCTAAAACAAATGCAGAAATTAATTATTCTGGGTTAGGGATTAGCCAAAACGCCATTAATTTAAATAACTCATAGCCAGCTCAGACAGTTCATTGCGAAGGGCAATCGATATAAGTTTGAATATAAATTACTCCCCGTCGTCTCCCGAGTGACTGATGGAAAATTTCCCTAATTCATCTTCATAAGTGAAATACTAATTTTCTTATCCTTAAATATAAACATATAATGGAATCATGAATTAAGGTATTCTCTAGAAAGAACAGAAAAGAGAATTTTGCTAAAATATGGATAAAACTTCAATTAGTAAAAACAATACTATAATATTTAAATGAACGACCTTTGTCGTCACATAGCGAAAATATTAGGTATTAATTATATAATAAATCTGCAGTAAAAGACTTGAGGAAGAAAGACAATGGTTAAAAGGGATGGGGAGTTGGACTAAGGATTGAAAAAAGTAGATATAAAGTATGGAAACTGCGATACTAAATGCAACGGTAATGTGATAATTTTATTTATCGCACATCATTTTCCCGTTACGAAATATACTACGAGTTCGTATTTGCTTTGTACCATACCATTCCTCATTTATACCTGAGGAATTATAAAGATTTATATGCCACATTTAGTAACATAATACTTTTATCGTCTTTGCAATCCAACTTATCACATGGAGCCTTACATAGTTTAATTATGTGATTGTGATAATTGTGATTTTTTAAATTTCCTAATCTAACATCTGCTCAAAATACTCAGGACGCAGTCCCATTGTGAACTAATCCTCAGTTTCTTCCGAGTATTCCTTACCACATTCTTTTTATAACTCCTCGAGACACCAAAAGGGGAACATCGAGAACTTATTATTAATTTACAAATTCAACGCTTTGTCAATTTGTAACCACATTATAGACATAAATCAATTGCTAGAAAAAATATTGGTACAGCTCAAGTACTACTTAATTTGAAGCAGAATAGTTAAACAATTTGACTACAGTAGATAGATTTGTCTTAATCCCCCGATTATTTTGCTATTTATATGTACTGAAATTGATAAAAGATAGATTACAAGAGAAGGAAGATATGGCATTGGCTGGCATATAAAATGTTAAAATTCAAGTTAACTCTAATTCTGAAATGTGTCATTATACGATATCCTTCCTACCTAAAGTACTGTTTGAATTAGAACGCAAGTGATTCGGTTGTACAAGTTCACAGATCTCTTATACTTCACTCAGCTACATCCTGTTATAATTGGTGGATTTCATAGTCTTCTCATAAGAGTACAAATTCTTTCGATCACTACTTGTTTAAATAAAACTTATGGCTTAGTTGTCATCTATGGGCGGGATGTAGGTAAAACTTTCTGGTCACTATATTACTCATTAATGAGGCTAATTAACCTAATCAGGTTAAGTTTCCGAAGACTTTTCCTGAAGGCAAAGGTAGTGTACTAGATTTATTAGCCCTTTCGGATTCTCACTTGTTCAATGATTAAATATTATTGTCTGAATTCCAGATCACGATATCATAACTGCAGTGATTAAATCGGAAATAGGGAAATCTTTCAAGTCATCGCGGAATGCTTCTATGTTTCGCAAAGCAACATATTCGGAATTCAGATATTATATCAATGCAAAGAGGGAAGACTGCTGTTGGTTTTTTGTGTGGTAATACTACTGTGGAAAGCTGGATAAAATTTCTCCGAATGCTAAAAGAAGTCTTAGTTAGATTCGTCCCGATTAAAACTGTTAGGGAGCGTAAGGATCCGCGATGGATGAAACCTAAGTTGCGAGCGTTGCATAGGAAGCAAAGTATTTTACACGCGCTGGTGTAGAAGCTAGATAAAATCGGAGTAGACCTTGATATTGAGCGGCAAAAATATGCTAAGGTGCGAAGATTGGTTAAGTATGAATCACAGAACGAGTTTCAGGAAAAGAGATCTAAAACCCTTTTAGAGTCTATAGGAGGTGACGAGAAGGAATTTTGGTTATATATCCGTGAATCTCGATGATGTCAGTCTTCAGAACCTTGTCTTGGTAATTGAGAGGGTTTAATGATTACTAAATCGTTAGGAAAAATGAATATAATTCATCTACACTACCAGGAAAGCTTTACTTTACACGATGGACGCACGAAGGAAATTTTTATGCGGATTGCAGGGTTGATCCAAAGATGGGAAAAATCGAGTTGTCAGTGGATGGAATAGGAAAGTTGTTGCGACAAGTAGAAAAGAAGAAAGCGCGAGGACCAGTAGGTATATCATTACTAGTCATTCAAACACTGGCGAATGAGCTTGATCCCCTTGTTTTCGTATTCTATGTGAAAATCTAGGACGAAGGCACTCTGCCAATGTCGTGGAGAAGAGCGCATATCACTCTGGTTGCTGAGAATCGTTCCTCGAAACCGGATGACTACAGTAAAATATTTTTAAGACTATTGAACATATCATATGGAGTTTAATAATGCGTTCCTAGGTGATAACAGAGCAATTAGTCAATGTCAACACGGTTTCCGTAAAGGTAGTCATGTGATACCCAGTCAGCCCTTTTTGTCAACGATTACATTAAAGCAGCTGATAAAGGTATAAGTATAGACGCCATATTTCTAGATTTCAGAAAGGCTTTGGATAGAGCCACATACAGAAAGGCTTAGATATATAATCACATGTAAAATTAATACATAAGCTGATGGCTTACGGGATTAACTGAAAAGTTATTGAATTGCTAAAATCATTTCTCAGAAACAGATCGGAACGAGTAACGTTGGACGGAATTTTATCTGATGAGGTTTGCGTCACATTCGGTGTTCCGCAAGGAAGTGCATTAGAAACAATTTTGTTCCTAATTTATATTAACGATGTTGTGGCTAATGTTAAATGAAAGTTTAGGCTAATCGTTGATGATACTGATGTGTATAGAGAAATCGTAATTCAAGATGACACTGGTTGTTTGCAGAACGACCTAAATATTATTTTGGGTTTGTTTAGTGATTGGCAGCTCGAGCTGAGTGTAAAGAAGTGCGTAGCTACAACTTTTTCGCGGTCAACCAACGTTACCTGCGTACCATATAGTATTTCAGGAAATCCCCTAGAGTTCGTGAGGTATTATAAATACCAAGGAATTACGCTCAGTAGTAATATTTCCTTCAAAGAGGATAGTCGAAGCGCAATAGTAAAGGCGAAGGCAAAGGTGAGCCAGTAGAATTCTGAGGGGATGTTTATCGAGAGTAAAAGAAATAGTGTACTTTTCCCAGATTCAGCCTCTATTTGAGTACTGCTGTGTGATTTGGGATCCTCACGAGGTAAGATTAATTTCCTATCTTGAGATGGTTCATCGTAGAGCAGCTAGGTTTGTCAAGGGAGACTTCAGATTTGACAGTGTCTCGGCTAGGATAGAATCCTGCGGATGGAATTCTCTTAGCGATAGAAAACATTTTGATAAATTTATCACTACCGACTTCGCGGAGGAGACAGCTGATATTGTTTCCCCAGTTGTAAACTTTCGCGATCTTCGAGAGAAAACATAAAAGCTATACAGAGAAGTAGCTGCCAGGACAGATAGTTACTCTTGGTCGTTTTTTCCGCGAAGTATTTAATTAGAGAAGCTAATAGCTGTCCACGTTAGATAGGGATGTCGGTGATTTATACCCCTAGCCACGCGCCACTGGCGGATTGTAGGGTTTAGCAGTAAATTATGTAAATGTAAATTAAGGGACGAGACTGAAAGTATGAGAATATTTTGTTCGTACTTGCTCGTTGTAATTGATCCAAGCCAATCCATGAGGAGAGAAAAAATTAGATTTGATGGTTTGGGACTTACCTTGGTGGTATTCCTTTATAAAAGAAAGTAGTTAAAAGTAATTAATAATGATTCGATAATAATGATAATAGTAGATGCATCGCAAATTGTGACTGTTTTGAGCCAGTTTGAAAACATTTTTGATGTTATTTTGCCCTTAATTTAAAATTGTTCCACACTGTCCGATAGATTACAATTGAAATTATTACAAGAGAGGTATTGTACTCCTAATTTAGAAAACGGGTCAACCAAATCTTTACCGTTACAAAGAAAGTTCTTAGTGCAAAATTATTATGAAAGCAGGACGTAGCTACCGCTTAGGAAAGAGTTTAGATATTTTATAAGGTAAGGACCCACAGAAACTTGGTTGACGCCAACAAGGAGAAGATATAATTTGAGTAGAGTATATAAATTAATTAATAGTACGTAAAAATCACTCATAATTTTTTAATCTTATCACTCTCTATCAAAGTGAAAGGATAAAAATGGGGTGTTTAGGAGTCAATACAAAATTGCAGAAAATTTATGGGACTGATGATAGTTACAGGAGAGAGGAATCGAGATTGAGGGGAGGAGGGCTTACTATAACTGGAAGAGTCTAAAGTATTACGGGTTAGGGTTATGGATAAGTCAAGGTAATTAAGGGTATGGTCAAGTTTCAATTCATGAGTAAATTTAACGAAAGGATGAAGGGAATTTCTCAGGTTTACAAAGAAGTTCAATAGACTTACAGTTCCAGTATAAAATAAAAAAATAAGATACATTATATTTCGCGATGGTTAAATTATGACTACGAATATTTAGTTTAAAAAATTTACTTACAATGCACGTATATGGCGGATTCTTTCATTACTGAAATTAAAGGTATGATGTCAAACATTAAGGGTAGAAAGATTACGAGGGCGATTCAATAATCTGGAATTTCCTCTGTCACGCCTAATGGTGACTTGTAGGATTCTTGGATATACATAGACATAATTACCCGTGTAAGAACCGAATAAGCTTTTTTTTAATATTAACTTCTGAACATTTTCTTATTTAGGTTTAACTTCGTTCTTCAATGTAAATAGTCTATCCTAGTCACCGTAAACATTCCCAACTCATGGTTTGTGGGTGTCCATATATCACGGCTACTAGAATAATGTAGCACTAGTTCATATTGCAGTAGGCGTACTTATGGTATGATAAGAATGAACAAAGCGTTGAATTCGGAAATGAATACGTTGTACTTCATATTTCTCTCCTGGTAACACCAAGGTGTTGTATGTACCTAAATTACGATACCTCTGGAGAATTTGAGGATTGGTTTAAATGTATCCTCCTAACGGATAATTTTTAGCAGATGTTGGAATAGTAAATGGAAAAAACTGTGAAAAAATGGAAGCGATAGAAAGCATAATTAAATAATCTACCAAGGCATAAATCGAAATAATGAATTTAAGACAGTCTGTAATAGAACTATATCATTCAAACAGAATCGATTACACTGAATTCTATAACCCAAAGCAGGGTTAAGATATACTTGGGAAAGTTCCTAGTGTAGTGTTCGTGTAACGAGATTAATCCATAAAATATTATATCATTGAATCAAATGAATAATTTCCAACCTGATCTTTTGATTTTAATACAACTTTGTAAATTAAATAATGTAGTCTATCTGCAGTAGTAGAAGTCTATGATAGTATTTAATTAACTGTCCGGCATCCCATCTTCATAGCTCTCGACGCGTTTCCATGGAGACTGAAAATCAATATAGCCCTATTCAGTAAGCGATGCAAAGGAGTCTATCAAATTACTCCAGCAAGTCCGTAATACCCGTGGGTAAGTAACGGTGGGATAACACTCGATTTTCTGGGAAATCTATAAGTGTGAAATCTATATTCAGGAAAACAACGCGGAAATTGGCGTATAATAATATTCTCAGTATCTAAATAGTACTACTGAGATTTTAGCTATTTTATTGCCACAAGGCCGCATCAACCGTACTTTAATTTTCCAGCTAATGAGTAAAAATATATTTGTGGATTTGAGCCAGAAAAGTTGGGAAAGTACAATATAAAAACTGGGAAGTTAGGTACGTCCGTTAGTGTAGATTCCTTTGCAAGATATTTTTTTAAGGATTGCATTTCTCTTTTATTAAATCCATTCCACCTAGCTGGGAGCAAGGTCTATATACATATATATTTCCTCCAGAGTGAATAATTTTGCTGCAATTTGATGACGCACGAGCGTATCTTATTAGTTTACATCATATCATATTCGCTACCTAAGGTTAGGTAAAAGTGTCATATATTAGTTTTACTAAAGGTAGCTATAAAGTATTGTAATTTTCTGGTAATAAGAACAGAAAAAAACGACGTGGTCCTCTCCCTACGAATGTTATGCTTATAAGCAGCATATTAGATTCAAATTAAATTATTTGGTATGTACCTAGCGGGGAAAACAAATTTTAAATAAGTAAAATAATTTGATTTTACATTTATTGAAATATTTGAAATTTAAAATTCATGCTTATCCAGAAAAAACAGTTTATAGCGTATCGAAAAATTAGATTTTTTTACTGGCTGCCTAATATTCAGAACTAACAATCTGAATGTAATCCAGAAAATCAGAGGTAAAGTTCATAGTAATTACAGCTCTTCAAGCATGTGTTAAAACTATCAGCAAATGATGTATTGAAGAACTAACATACTCAAATACGTATCAATTTCCACTATTGGTGTACAATGTCTCCCATTGTTCAGCTTCGCTAAGTAAGACAAACACATGCACTATCGCAGGAATTTTATTAGTAAACTCCGAATACCGATTCTGTAATCAGAATTCCTATTCCTTTCATAATAACTCAAACCAGGGCAGAGAGAGTACGATGTAAACATGAAAATCAATATTGCGAAGTTCCCTTCCCTTAGCCTTGAAAGCCACAGGTATCTGCAAAATAAAGTAGGCCGGGCGACGGCGAGCCATGACCTTTCCCAACGGATGCTTTCCATAATCGAGTCTCTTCTTCATAACGCGTTCATTCATGGAAATTATAATTGGCATTATTGAAACATTAATGTTCGAATTATTTTCAGCATTAATCAAGGAAGTATTCTAATTTAGAATTATTTCCTGCGAGATTACGGGAGATGGATCAACAAGATATTGAAAATAAAAAAGGAAATGATTGGATTAAGAGAAAGTAAGCAGTATAAAGTAAAAATTAGATTAATAATGAGAAATGCAATATTCAATGCTCTTTTCTTCTTCCATTTTGAAGTTTTTTATCGTCGGAATGATTTATGTCATTGCTGTATAAAAAATACCGATTTTACGAATAGCTATAAGTATAAATTTTGTCATGATGTTTAAAACTCTTCCCATATCACTATCCCAACCTAAAAAAATATTAAATAAGTAAAATAGCATTTAATATTTGTTTGTTGAAAGCGTTCAGAAGTGGTATGATAATACGGTTTGTGACTATAAATCACACCATAATTTTTGTTACATATCGCCATTCTCTTGATTACCGAAATATTTTCTGAATTTTCGAAATTAAAACTGTATTGACTTCAGCCTCAGATTTGTGTTTTACAAAAATATAGGCACAACCACGCCTTTAAACAACAATAGATCTTTCCAACGAATAGCGTTGATGTCAAGCTTTTGTTCACGGAATAGAGCTGTATCGATTTTCTGAATCATCACCATGGAAACGGCCCGGGATCCAGAGTCACGTTTCAGGAAAAAGTGTCCACAGTTAGACAGGGGTGCCAACCGAAGGGCTGTTTCTAAACGTGGGACAAATGTCGTGTGCGGCATTGCAAAATATGACTTTTTACAGTCAAAGTCGAAATAGGGGCATGCATTTAAATTAGATTCCATTGAATGATGCATACAAATCAGCATATCTCGCGCGTTCTATTATTGAAGCTAATCGAACTTTTTCTCATAACTTAAGAAATAATCGCTGGCAAAGATCTTCGTACTTAAGTCAGTATACATTAGAGACAAGATACAAGAGAACCTTGTCACTTTCCAGATAATTCTGCAATTACCCCGTGATCTGTACGTTCAGAAAGGGTTTCCCTTGTTTTCAATTATCTTAATTTACTGCTTTGACGAACCGCATGACATAACGACATTTAGGGAGCTAAAAATTGGAAAGTGAATAGTTCGATCTATGACTCATAAGTAACATTGTGTATCCAAAACTGTTGCAAAACATATCTTGAGGTATATGTATACGATATCTTGTTGTAAAACATAGCAAATTCGTGCTTTATTTTGGGTAGTTCAAAATTATTGTGACAAAGAAAATGTAATGCCTCAACACACAATTCAAAAAAAATCTGAAGGATATGTAGAGATTATTTTTGTTGTTAAAATAAATTGAATCGCATTTCACTAAGGCGTAGCAAACTAAGACACGTAAATCGAGGAAAAAGTCGAAAATTTCGTATACTTTGATAAAATTCAACTATCTTTCTTAATTCATATACTTAACAATGAGTTTGTCGAATTTAATATATTACATCATTTCAATATTATCATTTAAAATCGTTTGATATTCGATTAAACGATGAAACGTAAACAAAATTAGTTGGGGATTCATCTAAGTTTTAATATTCAATTTTATGGGTGGTACATAAATAGCAACAATATTGAGAAGGCTCTCCCTCACGCCTTTAGTAAGTAAGCCTTTTTGTCTCGCACGCGCTAATGAGCATCTATAAACCGGTGGGTGACGCTCGCGTATAATCATGGAAATGCCCCATACCATTCTACCTTCCCTAATAATTTTAGGAAATAGATGGCAGGAAGTAGATAGCAACCAGAAAAAGTTACTTCACATGCGTTTACGGTCGAAATACGATCAGTCGTAGATCAACCCTTGAAGAAAGAGGAGAATTTGGACAACGGCGAGACTTCTAGGAAATCTTCATCATCTATGCTTCGAAATAACCACTTCTCGCTGCTTCGGAAGGTAAGAAAGAGCAATCTTCTTTTACTGGCATAAGAGGTAACCGTCAATACCATAAGTTTATTTTTATTCTGCTTCTATCGAGAAATTACTCTAATAACTAGCCGAGTTTCATGGGCGATGTCGTATAAAACTAGTCAGAACACTGTTAAAAGTTTTTTTGCACTCCAACTATTGAGACTCGAAGATTATATGTCAGGTATTTACTGGATTATAAACACAAAATTAATAAGAAAGGAATTTATCATGTGTTTGTTCTACTTCTATGCAAATCTCCTCTGCCAAAAATTGTTCTGTTCTTACCTTTTGTCTTAAATTTAAATTCTCTAATTGTTGATACTTAACTTAATTAATTTTCAACTTTCCTAGTAATAGTTGACAAAATGAATAGGTACATTTCTTTAGAAAAAAATAATTAATCTCAAATTATATTAATACACGCGAATATGTAGCTGGGATGACTCCACAGCGTAGAATACAAAATCTTTCGGAGGTGGTGGACTATCTCCAGTTCACAATCCGCACATTCTAAGAGGAGTGACACATCTAGTGAATATTTTTATTTCATCTTACTGAATAGAAGATATTTCAATATTAATAATAATCTCAATAGGATTATTTTCCCAGTGAAATTTTCCCTTGAAGTGCATAAAATTTGCAACCCCTTTAAAGCACGTTGTTGTGATGTCATATGTTCTGTTACATCTTAACTAAATTACTTTAACATCTCTTTTACGAGTAATTTTTACAGATGTGAAATAGATGAAATCTGAAAATATATATGTCCGCCCTTTAAAGAAGAAACCACTGAAAAAAGTTAGAGAAGAAAACACCAACTATCCAAAGAGTACGTTTCCCGGCTGCTAGCATTTGGCTCGGAAAATGACCTACTCTAAACCGAAAACCTGTTGATTAACAGTCCTTTACGAAAGTGAGACCATTAAAAAACAATTTCATTTCCATCAAAATTTGTACCGGCTAGGGGAACCCCTGGTAAATGGGGATTTAACGAACGGATTCGCACGATTAACAGGGCACGTTTTTAGCTTAAAAATAGTGGACACCTGTCCTGTCTAATTAACTCCATAGACTTTTGTTTATTTAAAAATAGCAACTGAATATTGGAGTTAGGCAAGCGCCCATACACGTGTACTACGCCCATACTATATGCACCTCTGCTTTACAGGAAATTATTTTCCTTCGTTTCTTTTACTGATAACTCATAATTTTGCGATTAAATTTCACCTTGTTACCTTCCAAGCATTCTTTAATTTTAGTTAGCATTTCTTCTAATATACATAACTTCGTACAGTGTCCTAGAATCGAAAAAAGCTAACCAAAAATGCAAAATTGGTTTTTGTTTGCGCATAGTTACTATTAGTTAGCAAAGTTACTTTTGAATAAATTCCATATACAGCCATTACTATCACTATTGAGTAAATTGCTTTGATTACTGCACATTAAAATTATAAAGGGGGTTGAAGCTGTCAGTGGAATTACTTAGTGCTAAAAGGGTGTATATTTTAATAGTGGGCGAAAACATCAAATTAAAGATTTAAAACTACATTCTTATGGACAAGTTCAAACAGTTAAATGGGTGGGAGAATAGACTGGCTAATACAGAGGAAAGATAATTTTTAAACGTTTCTGTTTTAAAACAATTGTGTGTTTTCCAAAGATGTTCTAAACAAAAAATGCCATAGTAACTTAGTTAGTTTTTTGTGCTGTACATGATGTAGGAAATATTTTTGTTTTAAATATCACCTAAATAATTGAAAAAAAAATAAATATTTAACGAAAGCTTGAAATATTTTATGCAATGAAATATCCTTCATCTTTAGTAATAATTAAGGAAAACCTACAATAAATTATTCCCTAATTTTGAAGTATGGAATTCCAGTATTACCACAGTTTATAGCTATCGGGGCAGATGTCAGGAATAGTGGAATAAAAATTCCATCGGCAAAGGCAGTTTTCCTATCTGTTAAGAAGGTAAAGGCACTCATACACATATTCGTGTGTGTGGGAAGAACACAGTTGAACTTAAAAATTTAAAAGAAAGCTATGGTAATATCCGTGAGCAGATTTTTATGGAAGATCGAACCAGTGACACTTAGGCTCGATATTTAGGACTTGATAGTTGATGCCCACACCGATAAGGATGCATACTTGTAAATGGTGCTTGCGGTTTTTACTAAGAATTTACAGTTGAAATGCTGCTGATAACCTACGGAATATGACAGATGCAAAGATTCTGATGTCTGGCAATTTGTTACATAGAGTATGCAAATATCCAACTGTGACCATTGAAATCAAGTGTTATGAAGGGTGCAGGTTTATAACATGGCGTTGTGCTCTTTCGATGCATTTCTTCTAATGGGTTCAGCATCGTTTTGAACTTAAAGAATTCTGCAAAAAATCTATGACCTGTATTTTTCGCAACATTAGGTCAACTTTAACCCCTTATATAATTTGAATATAAAGGAATAAAAGTAATTTAATCAATAGTGATATTAATGGCTGAATACGGAATTTATTTCGCAGTAACTATGAGAAGTGACAAAGTTCGTGCAAACAAAAACCAATTTAGTATTTTTAGCCTGCTATATTTCGATTCTAGCCCACTGTAAGAAGTTATGTTAGAAAAAAATAACTAAAATTAAAGGATGCTTGGAAGGTAACAAGATAAAATTTAATCGCATAAATATAAGTTATCAGTAAAAGAAATGAAAGAAAATAATTTCCTATTATAGTCTATATAGTCTAGGTCCATAGGCATAGGTCTATATAGTAATACACGTGTATGGGCGGTTGTCTAACTCCGATATTCAGTTGCTATTTTACATAAAGAAAAGGCTATTGAGTTAAGTAGATAGGACAGGTGTCCATTATTTTTAAGCTAAGAACGTGCCCTGAAAGAATCGTGCGAATCCGTCAGTTAATTTCCCACTTACCTACCGTGTTTTCCCCTAGTCGGTACAAAATTTCATTTCTCGAATTTTTTGGTATCAAGACGATGCGGGTCACCAAAATCCAGTCTCAATAATATTTGTTAGGTAAGTTAACAAGCCCAACTAGAAGAAAATGGAGGCTATGCGTATTATATTTTGCGAACAAATATCTTTTGCTTTATCTTGGGACACCCTAACGTATAGGGTAGGTGAGGGTGAAATGGGTCAGCGGGTGAAGCGGGTCAGGCTAAGCTTTTTCGAAAATAAAACTACATTAGTTTCGTTTTTGCGTTATCTCACTATGCGGCAGAACTTGTTCTTTACCTTGGCGTCCTAAATGACTGCGTTGTAGCCACGGCGTTCTCAGACTGCATGTGTAAAAAATCACGAAGATTCAACCACATCTCCTAACTGGTAAGTTTTTCCAGTCATCTAACTTGAGGGTGCATTCTTGGGGTTAATTTAGAACGATTAAATGATTCTAAAAACTTCATATTGTTGTATGCAGTCGTACGTTCCATCTACTTTTCAATGCGAGCAGGCGGGGCTTAGCAGGCATTGCCACATTTTGTATTTTTAATTTTTTTGCAAATGTGCATGAGTGGGTGAAGCGGGTCAGGTATGGGAGGGTGAAGAGGGTCAATTTCATTGATGATAATTTTGGGCTAGAAACTAATTACATTATGTTAATATAAACTGATTACTAAGTATTATAGTATATGAATAATTATTAATCATTAAATTGTAGTAATATATACATGTAGTATTTTTTTATTGTATAAATCCTTTATAGCATCATGCCACAACATTATAAAAGGAAGGTGAACGGCGGAATGTTCATGTGGAGTATAGAGGAAATGAATGCACTTGCAGCAGTAGAAGCTGGTGTTTGGATTCGAGAAGCATCGATACGATTTTCTGTTCCATTTGGTACCCTTCAGCGCCAAATTAAAGTTGTTAAGGAAGACAACACTCAAAGATCGATTGGTGGGCAGACCATATTTACGGAGGTGCAGGAAAAGGAACTTCTTGAGAGACTTCTATACCTGGAGTCGAAAGGATTTCCATTGACACCACAAGACGACCACAAGGCTGCCGTAAAGCTTGCCGGAGAAAAAAGATTGCTCATGAATTCAATGTCGCGAAAAAGGAAGCCGGTAAGGATTGGCTAAACAGCTTCATCAAGAGACACTGACAGAAACTGTCGCTGCGTAAGCCTTTCCATGGCACGAGCAAACGGATTGAGGCGGGAGGGATTAAAAAATTTCTATGACGTACTGCAAACTGACGTTGAAGAGTTAAACTTGCAGAACCGACCTCAATCAATTTACAACATGTACGAGACTGCACTGCCCATCAACAATCCACCGCTACCAAAAATTTTGGCCTGTAAAGGTTAAAGGGACATTCACATAGTTACGTGCAAAGAACAAGGTGAGAATGTAACTGTGATAGCAAGCTGCAGTGCATTCGGCTCATTTGTCCCTCCGGGTGTTATTTTCAAGGGGAAGCGTAAGAAGGCTGAGTTTGAACGACACATGCCACCGTCCACTGCGGTGTACATGTCAGAGAGTGGATGGATTAACGAAAACATCTACCTCGCCTGGCTGAAACATTTTGCCAAGCAATGTTATCAGGACATGTTCTGCTTATTCTCGAAGGTCATGTGTCACAGGTTAAGTTGCTCGATGTTCGACAGGGAAAATCAAATCACCATGCTGTGTCTGCCAAGCCACACAACGCACGAACTCCAGCCATTGAAATCCAGGTACAGTGCAGCTGCAAATCAGTGGGTTTTTTCAAATCCATCAAGAGCTATTCAAAAAGGGCAATTTTGGAGAAATCATTTCTCAAGCTTGGATGCAGTCCACAACGGTGTCCACGGCAGTCAATGGCTTTAGAGCCACAGGAGTGTTCCCGGTCAACCGTTTTGCAGTGACTGACGACAAACTCGCAAAAGCTGTTGAACCCGTGGAATGTGGTCCTATTCCACAACAGCCTCAAGACACCCAAACATGTCAAGAATCGACTCGAGTGAGAATATGCTCTCCTTCATCTATGAAGATCTCTGTGAAAAGAAAAGGCCCTGGAAGGTTGACAAGAAGCTGAAGTGCTTAAGTCGCCGCAGCATATTGCCTCTCTCGGCAACAGCAAGTCTGGTGAATCTGAACTGGACAAAAGAAGAAAAGTGAGCCTCGAAAAAAACCTACCAGCATCTCCAAATGGGCCTGCAGATGGCAATGAAGACAACTGTGGGTTTTGTGGCAGGTACTTTTACACGGCAACCTCCAGCGAGTATAAAAACTGGATTCAGTGCATCATGTGCAATGTATGGTTCCATGAGGTGTGTGTTGGAGCCTCAGGGAAATCTTCTTTTACTAGAGGGAAGTGTTTATAGAAACATTTTTGATTTTTTGTTTTCAAAAACATTTTATTTTGCTGGAATCACAGTAGTTTTCTAATGACCCACTTCACCCTCCTGTTGTGGGTGAAGTGGGTCAGAGGTGGGGTTCCACCTTAATATTTTTCAAAAATTTATTTACCAATATATCTTGATCTTACTTCTCATACATATACATATGATTGATATCTACTGAATAAAAATTTTATTCAGCTTATTATATGTTTGCATATTTTTTTATTCTTAAAACTATTTGAACTGACCCGCTTCACCCTCACCTACCCTATTTATATATTGTGGGAATGATTCAGAAAAAGATTTGGTTTAACGACTAATCATAATGATTTATCTGTAGGAATTAATTATTAATGAAATTTTTCGCAAAACTGAATTTGAAAGGAGCAAGACTAGCTTCGGTCAAGTATGTTTGAATTTTCAGGTAGCCAAGATTCAGTGAATAGATTTCATCAAACTGAGCCCAATTTATAAAACGTGGATATTTGGATGCGGTGATTTTAGTTATTTCTATGTAACTCATTTGCTCCAAAGAAATAGTTAATACTGAAACCAATGTTACTACGTAGATTCCTGGAATGAAAACTGACCTACCCTGACTCCAGATCCTGTTGAGTACGATTCCCTTCCGAAGGTGAGACCGAAAAATAAAAGTTCTAATTCCCATGGAGGTGAGATTCGAATTTGTATCACGGATAAGCCTAATTTGTAGACAAAAATGGCCGATGGGGTACCAAGGGAGATACGATGATCACTGTTTCATAACGTTTCATACACCAATTTACTGTCTAGAGGTGATTTACGATGAGTGAAGTGCTGCGTTTTTGAAGCTATTTGAAACTATAAGACGCCATTACTCTCCCAATCAATAGTTAGAGATTATAAAAAAGTATTTTGAAACATTTTTCATGCTATATAAATGCCCAGGAATCAATAACAAGAAACTTCAAAATTTAGCTGATGATTCGTACAAGATTTCGTTAAAAGCTGTTCAGCGTACTGTTAACGGCTTTTTTGCGCCTCAAATATTGAAATTAGGCATCCACTCTAGGTGGCTGCAGCTTTTAAAAGACACAGTTAAGAAGTCGATAACGGAGCATTCGAACTCTGATGATGGTAAAATTAACTTTCATTCCGGTATTCTCTCGCATTGTTTCCAAAGAACCTTGTGTACTGACTTCTACTAACTGCATGTATAATAATACTTTGTGGAAATGCTTAATAAAATGATAAGGTCCGTCATATTATGAAAATCAATCGATTTATAACCGGTGGATCTTTGTTTGGGATGGTTTCACTTACCATTATGTAATTCATTTGGTCCGAAGAAATTTTTAAGGCTAAGACAAATGTAAGGAATGTAGCAGGAATAAAAGATGTCCTACTCCCAACAAAAACCTGTTGAGTATGACTCACATTCGAAGGTGAGACCGATAATACACATATCCAATGCCATGGACGTAGGATTCAAACCAATATCACGGATAAGCCGAATTTCTACATAAAAATGGGCGAAAGGGTACTGTGCAATGTATATAAACCAATTCTGCATAACGTATTTTGAACGAATTTCCCATCTATAGATGATGTGCGATGAGTGAAGTTTTGTTTTTGAACCTACCAAAGACACCATAACCCTCCCACTAAATAATTAGAAATCATATAAAAGTGTTATTTTTAGATTTTTCATGCTAGATAAGTGCCCAGGGATCAATACCAAGGCGATATTCCCCCATCACCTAATGTTTTCAACCCCCTCCCCATCCCTATGGGCACCTGATGGTCGCACGCAGCGATTCCTCATTGGAGATTCAGGAAATAACTGGGTGACGCACGCGTATAGTCATGGCGAACCCCCATACCATCCTACTTTTCCTTGATGATTTTTTTTCCGAGAGGTCAAATTACTGCACATGCGTTTGCTACTAAAAAGCAAGCAGTCATCGTTCAAACTTCGAAGAGAGGGGATGATAGTGCAATTTGGCTGCTTCGTCTGGGACCGCCCTTAGCTTCACCTCAAGGTCACCGCTTCCGACTTCTGCACAAGGTAGGATATAACAAAACAATTTTTACTGATATAACTGGAAACTCTTATGGCAGGAAATCGGGTTTTGTCACTCATCCCTCGAGAAAGTTCGAAGCCTAGCTGCTGATTCATATACATATTTGTTAGAAGATGTTCAGCGAGCTGTTGACGGATTTTTGAGCCACACATATCGAAATTAGGCATCCATTTTAGGAATCTGCAGCTATTAAAAGATACAGTTATGAAGACATGAATTGAAAAATTGGACTTTGAAGATTGTAAAATCAACTTTCCTCACGGAAAATAAAATATTCTCTCGCGTTGTTACCAAATAACCTTTTGTATTGACTTCTTGTAACTGCTTTTATTTTAATCTTATCTCGAACATACTGACGAACTGGTGTTGCATCACCTTATCATACTGAATTCAATTCATAATATTTGGATCTTTGGATGAGGTGATTTTTGTGATTTCTATTTAATTCATTTGTTCCAAAGAAATAGTTAAGACAGAGACAAATGTGACTGCGTAGATTGCAATAATGGAAAATGACCTAACCTTAGTCGAGAACCTGTTGAGTACGATTCCCTTTCGAAGGTGAGACCGATAAAGAAAAATTTCAATGCCTATGAGAGTTGGATTCAAATTTGTATCACGGATAAGCCAAATTCGTAAATGAAAATGGCGGAAAGGGTACAGGGGAAGTTATAATGACCACATTTTATAACGTTTCTTACACGGATTTACTCTATAAATGTGATTTACGATGAGTGAAGTTATCAATTTTTGAAACTACTAAAGACGCCATAACCCTCTCACTATAAAATCTTAAATCATATAAAAAGTTTCATTTATACATTTTTAATGCTGTATAAATGCCCAAAGATCAATACAAAGATGATATTCCCCCATCACCTAATTTTCTCGCCCCCCCATCCCCATGGGCACCTGATGGTCGCAGGTAGCCATTTCTGATTGGATATTCAGCAAAATTCTAGGTGACGCACGCGTATGATCACGACGGTCCCCCATACCATACTTAACTTCCTAAATTTTTTTTTGCCATGAGGTAACATTGCTGCACATGCGTTTGGAACTAGAAAGCGAGCAGTTGTCAATCAAACTTCGAAGAGAGGGGAGGATAGTGCAACTGGGCTGCGTCGTCCGGAACCAACCTTAGCTTTACCTCAAGGTCACCGCTTCCGACTTCTGCACAAGGTAGGATAAAATAGAGTATCTTTTACTGACATAACTGGAGACTCTTATGACAGGAAATCCGTATTTATCACTCATCTATTGAAAAAGGTTAAAATTAAGCTGATGATTCGCATCAGATTTCGTAAGAAGTTGTTAAATTTACTGTCAATGGATTATTTCACCACAAAATTGGAAATTGGGCATTCATTTTAGGCATCTTCAGCTTTTTATAGATATGGTTAGGAATAAGGGAATAGAATATTCGGACTTTGGTAGCTGTAAGATCAACTTTCTTCGCAGAAAATATGGTTTTTCTCGCGTTGTAAACAAATAAACTAGTGTATTGACTAAATCTAGTTGCTTTTATTTTAATACTATCACGAAATGGTTGAAGAAATTATAATTTGCGTCATCTTATCGTACTCAATTCAATTTCCAACATTTGAGTCTTTTGATGCGGTGATTTAAGTTATTTCATTGTAATTCGCTTTTTCCAAAGAAATAGTTACGATTGAAACAAATGTGACTACATAGATTGTAATGGAGTATGACCTTCCCTTAACCGAAAAGCCTGTTGAGTATGACTCCATTTCGAGGGTGATGCCGATAAATAACAATTCCAATGACCATGGTGATGGGTTTGAAATTACATCACGGATAAGCCGAATTTTTGCATGAAAATGGCCAAAGTGATTTCAAGGAAGCTAAAAAGTCCACTATTTATTACCTTTTTGCACGAATTTACTTTCTATAGGTAATTTACGTTGAGAGATGTTCTGTATTTTTTAAACAAAAAAAAGACGCCATAACCCTCCCACTAATTAGTTAGAAATCATGAAAAGTGTTTTTATATGTTTTTCATGCTACATAAATGCTCATGGATCAATAACGAGACGATATTCCCCCATCACCTACTATTCTCACCCCCCTCCATCCCTATGGGCACCTGATGGTCGCATGCAGCCTATCCTGATTGGGGATTCAGTGAATTTCTGGGTGACGCACGCGTATGATCATGGCCGACCCCCACACCATCCTACTTTTCCTTGATAATTTTTTTTCCAAGAGGAAAAATTACTGCACATGCGTTTGCTACCAAAAAGCTAGCAGTCATCGTTCAAACTTCGAAGAGAGGGGGTGATAGTGCAATTTGGCTGCTTCGTCTGGAACCGCCCTTAGCTTTACCTCAAGGTCACCGCTTCCAACTTCTGCACAAGGTAGGATATAACAAAACAATTTTTACTGATATAACTGGAAACTCTTATCACATGAAAGCGGGTTTTGTATCTCATCCTTCGAGAAAGTTCGAAGTTTAGCTGCTGATTCATATAACAATTTGTTAGAAGCTGTTCAGGGAGCTGCTGACGGATTTTTGAGCCACACATATCGAAATTAGGCATCCATTTTAGGAATCTGCAGCTATTAAAAGATACAGTTATGAAGACATGAATGGAAAAATTGGACTTTGAAGATTGTAAAATCAACTTTCTTCACGGAAAATAAAATATTCTCTCGCGTTGTTACCAAATAACCTGTTGTATTGACTTCATGAAACTGCTTTTATTTTAATCTTATCTCGAAATTGCTGACGAACTGGTGTTGCGTCACCATATCATACTGAATTTAATTCATAATATTTGGATCTTTGGATGAGGTGATTTTTGTGATTTCTATTTAATTTATTTTTTCCAAAGAAATAGTTAAGACAGAGACAAATGTGACTGCGTAGATTGCAATAATGGAAAATGACCTACCCTTAGTCGAGAACCTGTTGAGTACGATTCCCTTGCGAAGGTGAGACCGATAAAGAAAAATTTCAATGCCAAGGGGGTTGGATTCAAATTTGTACTACGGATAAGCCAAATTCGTAAATGAAAATGGCGGAAAGGGTACAGGGGAAGTTATAATGACCACATTTTATAACGTTTCTTACACGGATTTTCTCTATAAATGTGATTTACGATGAGTGAAGTTATAAAATTTTGAAACTACTAAAGACGCCATAACCCTCTCACTATAAAATCTTAAATCATATAAAAAGTCTCATTTATACATTTTTAATGCTGTATAAATGCCCAAAGATCAATACCGAGACGATATTCCCCCATCACCTAATTTTCTCACCCCCCCCCCATCCCCATAAGCACCTGATGGTCGCAGGTAGCCATTTCTGATTGGATATTCAGCAAAATTCTAGGTGACGCACGCGTATGATCACGACGGTCCCCCATACCATACTTAACTTCCTAAATTTTTTTTGCCATGAGGTAACATTGCTGCACATGCGTTTGGGACTAGAAAGCGAGCAGTTGTCAATCAAACTTCGAAGAGAGGGGAGGATAGTGCAACTGGGCTGCGTCGTCCGGAACCAACCTTAGCTTTACCTCAAGGTCACCGCTTCCGACTTCTGCACAAGGTAGGATAAAATAGAGTATCTTTTACTGACATAACTGGAGACTCTTATGACAGGAAATCCGTTTTTGTCGCTCATCTATGGAAAAAGGTTAAAATTAAGCTAATGATTCGCATCAGATTTCGTAAGAAGTTGTTAAGTTCACTGTAAATGGATTATTTCACCACAAAATTGGAAATTAGGCATTCATTTTAGGCATCTTCAGCATTTTATAGATATGGTTAGGAAGAAGGGAATAGAATATTCGGACTTTGGTAGCTGTAAGATCAACTTTCTTCGCAGAAAATATGGTTTTTCTCGCGTTGTAAACAAATAAACTAGTGTATTGACTAAATCTAGTTGCTTGTATTTTAATACTATCACAAAATGGTTGAAGAAATTATAATTTTCGTCATCTTATCGTACTCAATTCAATTTCCAACATTTGAGTCTTTTGATGCGGTGATTTAAGTCATTTCAATGTAATTCGTTTTTTCCAAAGAAATAGTTACGATTGAAACAAATGTGACTACATAGATTGTAATGGAGTATGACCTTCCCTTAACCGAAAAACCTGTTGAGTATGGCTCCATTTCGAGGGTGATACCGATAAATAACAATTCCAATGACCATGGTGATGGGTTTGAAATTACATCACGGATAAGCCGAATTTTTGCATGAAAATGGCCAAAGTGATTTCAAGGAAGCAAAAAGTCCACTATTTATAACCTTTTTGCACGAATTTACTTTCTATAGGTAATTTATGTTGAGAGATGTTCTGTATTTTTTAAACAAAAAAAAGACGCCATAACCCTCCAACTAATTAGTTAGAAATCATGAAAAGTGTTTTTATATGTTTTTCATGCTACATAAATGCTCATGGATCAATAACGAGACGATATTCCCCCATCACCTACTATTCTCACCCCCCTCCATCCCTATGGGCACCTGATGGTCGCATGCAGCCTATCCTGATTGGGGATTCAGTGAATTTCTGGGTGACGCACGCGTATGATCATGGCCAACCCCCACACCATCCTACTTTTCCTTGATAATTTTTTTTCCAAGAGGAAAAATTACTGCACATGCGTTTGCTACTAAAAAGCTAGCAGTCATCGTTCAAACTTCGAAGAGAGGGGATGATAGTGCAATTTGGCTGCTTCGTCTGGAACCGCCCTTAGCTTTACCTCAAGGTCACCGCTTCCGACTTCTGCACAAGGTAGGATATAACAAAACAATTTTTACTGATATAACTGGAAACTCTTATCACATGAAAGCGGGTTTTGTCTCTCATCCTTCGAGAAAGTTCGAAGTTTAGCTGCTGATTCATATAAGAATTTGGTAGAAGCTATTCAGTGCACTTTAAACGGAATTTTGCATCGCACATATTGAATTTAGACACCCATTTTAGCATCTGCAGCTTTTACAAGAACCTTTAATAAGGCGAGAATTGAACAATTGGACTTTGATGAATGTACAATTACCTTTCATCGCGGAAACTTAAGTATTTTATCGCATCGTTGCCGAATAATCTTGTGTATTGACTTCTACTCAATGCACTTACATTAATATTTTGTAGAAACAGTTTATGAAATGATTGGAGGAATCATATAGTACTGAATTTGATGTATAACTTATGGATCATTATCTTGGATAATTTTAGTTAATCTTATGTGATTATTTTGTTCAAAAGAATTAGCTAAGGCTGAGGCAAATGTGGCTGCGTAGATCGCAAGAATGGAAAATGGCTTACCTTCAGCCGAAATCCTGTCTAGTATGACTCCCTTTCGAAGTTGAGAATGATAAATAAAAATTCCAAATTATATCACGAATGAGCCGAGTTCGTGAATGAAAATGGCCGAAGTGGTACTGAGGAAGGTGTAATGAAAACATTTTAATATTGTTTGTTACAAGTATTTATTGCACTAAAAGTGATTTACGATTAGCGAATTTCTGTGTTTTTGAAAATACCAATGGCACATCAACCCTCCCATTAAATAATGAAAAATCATAGAAAGTATTATTTGTTCATTATTTATGCTATATTTATCTCCTGGGATCAATACGAAAACGATATTCCCCCATCACCTAATTTTCTCACCCCCCTCGAACCCCATGGACACCTGAAAGCCATTTCTGATTGGATATTCAGTAAATTTCTGGGTGACGCACGCGTATGATCATGGTGGATCCCCATACCATCCCAAACTTCCTAAGTATTTTTTTTTGCCATGAGGTAACATTACTGCACATGCGTTTGCGACTAGAAAGCGAGCAGTTGTCAATCAAACTTCGAAGAGAGGGGAGGATAGTGCAACTGGGAAGCCTCGTTTGGAACCGCCCTTATCTGGGTCTAAGGTCACCGTTCCTCCCTGCTGCACAAGGTAGGGAGAAAAAACATCTTTTACTGTTACAACTGAAAGCTCTTAACATAGGAAATTTGTTTTCATAGCTCTTCTTTCAAGAAAGTACTTCAATAAGTTGGCCGAGACTTCATAGTTATAGATATCTTCATATACTTCGTGAGAAACTGTCCTGTGATGTGTTTGCGGTTTTTTAGCACCCCGTATATAGAAAGTTGGATGGATATGTATTGGATCTATTATATTTAAAAGATAAAGTTATTAAGACGATAATATATTATTCGGGCTTTGAAGATTGTAAAGTAAACTTTATCTACGGAAACTATAGTATTCAATAGTTTTGTTAAGAAATTACTTTGTTGTTTGACTTGCAATAACTTCTTGTATTTTAATCATATGGCGAACTGGTTGAATTAATAATAAGTTGCATCATCTTATCATAATGAATTGAATTTATAATAAAAGGATTGTAGACTGGGATTACTTAATTTGGTTTTCTGGAATTTTTTGTTTTCCGAGAAATAGTTGGGACTGAGATAAACCTGATAGCGTTAATACGTTTCGCTGTAATAATTATGTAGTCAACTATTTATAAATATCAATCAACCCTAGTTTAGAGACAATCAAGAAAAATTTAACTTAAACAGAAGAGCTTAAAAGTTTAGTTTCGCTTATTTTATAAGAAAGTACAGAAAAATATTTTCAAAAGGGCACAGGTGTTCTTAAAAGAGTACTTTCCTTAAGAAGTGTGTCAGTCACATTCACTGCACTGTAAATTCGACTCCGAGAACGACCTTTGTCAACAGAAAACCTGTTGAGTAACACTCCCTTTCGAAAGCGAAACCGTAGAATAACAAGTGGACTTGAATTCATATTACTGGTGAACTGCGTTCTAACACGGAAAGTAAGCAAGGGACTCAAGGCAATGTAGAGAGGCTCATTCTTACTAAAATGAATTTCTTGCATGATTATACAGTTCGTAGGTGAATTTCTTGGTGAATCTAACAAACACCATAACCCCCGACCAGAATATCAGATAACGCAAATATTAACTTCTTTATACTTTTCACGAATTATAAATGCTTTCATAACATAGAATTTGCTAATATCTATGATAGTAGAAAACGAGTTCTTCAACGCTAAGTACCTCGAAACGTTTTGAGATTAAATACGTAAGAAAATATTTTACGTCAAAAACGTATCTCATTCTTTAGCCAGCACAAAATAGAAGATATTTTCAATATTTAAAGCTATACTTGAATAGAGAAGGAAATTATCTTTATTTGAGCGTAAAAATATTCATATCGAAATTTTAAAACATTATCCGATTAATCATATAAGTATCTAGCTTTTGCGGGCCTCAGTGTTAGAATTCCAAACAAAGAATAGTAAAAATGTACAAATTAAGAGGTATGCCCATAAACCAAAGTCGGCGGATTTTCATCCAATTTTCGGTGCTCAACTCAACGCGCGTGTCAGAAAATCAATATCCAGACGGTTCCCCCACCAATCCCCCATCTATCCCATCACTTACTGTACCTGTTCCCCTCCATTCCTATATATACCTGTTGATCGAACGCACTCATTTCTTATGGGAGTATCAATTGATGTGTCGGTCACGCTCGCGTATGATCATAGCGAAGTATCACACCAACCCAAATTTCTTAAAAATTACAGGAAATAGGTGGCAGCTATGAGGTAACCCGGAAAATCGCCGCACATGCGTTTGCGACCAAAACGGTGGCAGTCGTCGATCTAACTTCGAAGTGCTGCCTTGACGGGATCCACCCTTACCTTCACCTTTGAGTCATCGCTTGTCCTGCTGCGCAAGGTAGGAAAGGACTTTTCTTTATTTGCTATTTTTACCGGAAACCATCTCACAAGGAATTTGTTTTCATCGCTCTTCCAGAGAAAGCTCCATAGGGTATTAGCGGCTTTAGCGATGATGCTGTAAGAAACTTTAGTGTGGAAATCTACGTTCTCTAGCTGCATTTAAAATGTCGATCCAAGAGTTACGGTCTGAGATGATTGAATTTATCCGTAGGAAACTGTTTAATGCAATAAATAAATATTTTAAGCCATAAATTAGTACTAGAAGAGTACAAGTCAGATATCTACTGCGTTTAAATTAAATTATTAAAAAAAGGAATCAAATATCCTGGGATTGCTAACTTTGGATTAAACTTTATCTCAAAATAGTTGCGATCAACTTCCACTTTAATAAACTGCTTATAACGCCGTCGAGGCTCTACGGGGTTATTTATCGATTATTCATGAGCAATTGCTTAGCTTAGTCTATCTAGCAATCGTAGTTGTTACATGTAAATGCATTTTCAGATAACTATTTTTGAGTGAGCTTTTCGTAAAAGAACTTAGAAAATCTACCGCGTAATTATATGAATTGGCAATTTATCTTTATTTTCAATAGAGTTAATTGATTTTTGACTGCATGCATTTATAATATTGCATTTCATTTTGTTAATGAACAGAACAATGCAGTTTTTTAAATCGCAGATTTTTGGCATCATTTTTCCCGCCAGGACGCTCTGCATACGCAAAATACGTCATAAAGCCTAAAAAATCAGTTTACAGAATTACTGCATTTAGGTGTGGAATATCCAGTTACTAATAGGTACTTAAGGAAGGAAATTGATAAAATTGTGAACTGCGTTTGTTTCTTGATATGGCATTTGGCAGCTCTTTTTCACTAACAGGATCGAAGACTCTCAGCTAAGATTAACGGTTTGCTTTGAAGATTCGTCCAACCGAAAGGTGAGTCTTCCAATGTTTTATAGTGTTTCTTCTACTTTTACTTCTTCTGCGTTTACTTCTTCTGCATGCTGATCCTTGTTTTCGGAATTTAATACACTGGATCGTGTTTTATAATTCTGGAGAAGACATTTTGAGATTGTTTATTTCCCGGTTTCACAGGATTCATACTTAAATAAATGAATCAGTCAGAGTGTGAGAATAGCAAAATATATATTTCTATAACTTCTAATAAGCTTGGAATAAATTTCGTGTTAAAAATTTTGCCTTAGAAGAAATCTCGAGTTAGTTGTTTGCTAGAAGCTTAACGCAATTCGGAATGGAGATGACATTTAAGCAAAATAAATCGCGAGCGACTTGTGTACTATAACGTTTCGCTGTATCTCACTCTCTAAAAACAGGTGAAAATTGTGGAAAGCAAGATCCCGTCCAAGGAACCTCCCTCGATTGATTTTTATGATTCGTAGTGGTTAAATTCAGGGCAAGAAAATCCTCATTTTCGCCAATATCCCTTGGAAAGATATTCATTTATTGCGCAGTAATGAACTCCTTTATTGCTAAACATATTTATTTGTGGCTTAATCATATGTACTCATCAATGTAGGCTGGCGTTCATGATACTTCTTGCACAATCTTGGGTTAAGTCAATCGCTTCCCTATGCTAAGTAAAACTTCATTTTCATCAAATCTTATATATCGATAAAGCGCCATATACTTAAAATACCTATTAATTCTCATAAAGCTCGGGAGGTTGACGCACATTTAAGGCATTGAAATAAGAAAAAATTACCATGGCATTCGACATCCCGTTTTCCCTAACATTAACCGGTAAGAATCGCTAAATGCCGAACTAGAAAGAGTAAAATACTGGTGGATCTAATAGTCCTCACATAGTTAAACGATAATAAAACTGTCTAAGAGTTAAAAAAGCCGAAATGTTGATTTTTGGCCACCTTTTTCATATTTGGTCCAACTATGCGTCATTTGTTTCTCAATAATCCGTAACCACGGTTGCATAAGATTGCTGAGCTGATATGATTTTTAATTGTTGATATTTAAATCAAGGGATTACAGAAGGAATAGGATCCACATTTATTGCTTGAAACTGCACTGCAAATCTACCCTCATAATCGGAAATTCGCAAATAGAATATAGCTAGCATGAAATTGACCGAGTCCCGACTCGAGTTATATTTTTCGGGAATTTTCAACTCCAGTTCTTAATTCAAACTTATCTCTTCGTATAATCACATCTGAAGTTGTAATAGAACCACAAATCACTCAGTATGTCATCAATTTTATTTCAATACCACTCATGCTGAAGTGCAAGAAAACAGGAAACATTCGGGAATGAGGTTTCAAAACACAATCGCCAATTTAAATTAGATTGAGGAGCTGTCGGTTAGCGATGGACTCCCGTGCTTAAATCCAAAACAATCAACCACTCCTAGAGCTTCAGTATATAATATTGACTGTTTCTTATTAACATTACCTCTTACTTTCTCAAAGCAAGATAGTATAGTATTCCATTTTATTTTTATTTATATAGTATAGTAACTCCATGTAAATAATGATAATAAGAATGTTAGGCTATTTTCAAGCGATTCTTATTAATTCAGATTTTTTCCCATTTATAGTCTGCAAATTCAACTACGAACTCGCTATTTCGTACCCTTTGATGTCTCCCCGGAGTGTTTTCGTAGGCGCCTTGGCATCGCCCACTTAATGGAGCTGTATTGATTTTCGTGATCTCCATGGAGACACTCTGAGGCTTGGATGATGCACTCCCGGAAAGTCACTTAAATCACAACATAGACTGAGTCAACTGCCACTTGTACTGGCATTGCCTTATTTAACTTACAAAAGTTTAATATAATCAAACGTTTAGGAATAGGCCAATTTTTAATTCAAAGATAGCAAGTTATGTAAAACCAAGTCTTGGAAAATTTCACATGTTAATCTTACCCAGCTTTGAGGAATAGAATTCAGCCTCATAAATGCTGTTTTAGCGATATTTAACACTGACTGAATTTCTCACATCCCTTTTTTGAATTTGAACGTTAATAATTCAATTTATTCTGTTTTTTACTGCTTGGATTTTTTGGGCGTTATCTCCAATTTACTATTATAATCGTCCGTTAGGTAAACTGATTTTCATAAGCTCTGAAGGATTCATTAGCGCAAGCTAATTGCAAGAGCTTGATATGACCCGGAGAATAAAATCCAGCATCTTTACTCTCTGAGACATCGCTACAGCATAGTTTTTTATGATTTCATTAGACTACAGGAACAGAACTTAATAAATGGATTGCATATTTTTCTCTACATCCCATGATTGTTTCATATTTTACATATTTCAATTCATATACTATAAATAATGGCAATTGCAATGAAATGTTTACTTAGCATAGGGTAGCCTTCGTCTTAAACCCAAGAAAAACACATAAATATGTGAACAAAAATGGTTGGTCTTGTTTCAATTCCAAGTCAAGTCGTTTTTTACGCTTATTGATTGAATCAATTAGGCCGAAAGAAGAATTGACTATTGTAGGGAATATACAATGGAAAATTGGAAATTAAATATAATTTATAAATGCCTCATTATTTCATGCAAGTTCTTACTTAATTTTCTTCTTAATTAAAACAAAAAAGATATGTCCATGCAAGGTTATGATTTTCACTTCCTCTGGTTTGCTATATTTAATTTGCCCGTTGAAACTAATGGAGGTTCAAGGTCCTTAGCCATACGTAAAGTAAAACTATAATAGGCAAGACCAACTTTGGATAAATAAATTGACAATATTTTTACAATAAACTCATGAATAGATAGATATCCGGTATCAATAAAACTAATAACATAATCATCATGTATGAGTTTGCTGGGTTACTAATGTTGCTGATCCCGATCTCGCTTACTAAGGAGATCAGTTAACGCAATTATAGTAGAAGAGAGGACCGAAAATCCGGAAAAGCTTTCGCATGTTCCCTCACTGAAATTGTTTTAAACCACTCTATGAGAAGAGAGAAAATATTGATTATATTTAAGACCTCGTCGAGGAAAGATCGAATTATCTTTAGTTGCACTGCGCTTAATTCAATGCAAGTCATGTGAGTATCATAAGAACAGCACAAGTTCATGAGTATCAAGGGATGATAATCGGTTTTGCATGTTTAACTACGTAAAATAGCGAGAATTTGTTCTAACGATAATTTTTTTTCAAGGCTAATCAAGAAGATGAATTTTATATAAAAGTGAACGATCGATTTGCATTAAAGTTGGATTTTATTAGAAATGTCAAAACTGAAAATAAAACTTTATCGATGTGATAGTAAGCTCAGTTAAGGCACTACTGACAAATATCTGAGGATAGTTCTTCCATTCAAAACCTCTCGTACAGCTTTGATAAAATTTAAATTAAATAGAAGAGCACATATATTTCAATAGTAAACTACAAGTAGTTAATCTTCCCAACTGTGCCAGAGTATAATTTTTGTGGACCAGTTCCTGCCATCTTTCTCTTTCCTCAATCCACCACAAATCCGACACTTTTTTCTGTTTCTTCCACTGTTTCACCTATGACTTTCTTAAGCTTGTCATCCCACCTTTCTAATGACTTTCCTCATGGTCTTTTCCTTTTCCCTTCTCTTAAAATACTCTCCGTGGAAGCTGCCCATATTTCATAATTCTCAAATGGCCAAATCTTAATCTCATTCTCTCAATCTCTATTTGAAGTCTTTCTGTATCCAACGCTTCTCTGATATCTTCCTTCTAGAGTTTTGTTAACTTCTTAGACCACTTTTTATTTCCTACATCTATTTCCTTCTTACACTCCCGCTTCTTTGTGTCGCTGAGTATTTTAGCTTCTTGTCCATTTCCCTTCATCCATTTCTTTCATACCGCTTCCTTTTCTTTTGCAGCCTCTCTTGCCCTATTATTCCACTACTTTGTTTCCTGTATTTACTTCTTCGCCTATTTCTTACCACACACCTCTGCTGCAGTTCTTAGTACAGTCTATGAATCTCTTCCATTATGCCTCAAAATTCTACATTTCATTTACTGGAATTTGATACTTTATTTTTCCCATGAACTCTTCTCTCCTTCATATCTCCTTAAGTTCATCTGTAGTAGTTTTTCGTTCACTGCTGTAAATACATCGCATATAATAGGCTTCTTTTAAATATACAAAACGACCTTTAACCCAAACTGTGCATTTTGAAATGCGTTTATTGTTCAAATCAATTTCACTTGGCGTTGTATGTATCTCTCTGAAATTAATTGCTTGATATTTGATGATTTAGTGCATTTTAATTATTGAACAATTCTGAGTTTTGGTCTTCATTTATATCATCAAAAGGGCAGGGTATATAGAAGAATACTTTTCAGTCTTATTCAGATCTAACAAAAGACCTCATATGCTAAAGCATCGTTTCAGGAATAGAACTGTATGGATTTTTAAATTCTACATTACAATGCTCCGGGATTCGTACAATGTTCCCAGAAAATTTGTCCAATAATTAGCAGGGATGAATACCATTAATTAAATTCTTACTGTGAATTATATTTGCTCAAATTTTTTTAACAGAATTTGAATTGAGTTTTGAAGAATGTTTTGAATGTTGATTTCTGAGTTTGAATTACTAAAGTTCAAACCGTATTTAAATAGAAAAATCTACCGCTTACATTCAGTAAAATTGGTAATGCCTTATCTGATTGGATACTATAGATGATTTGAATTCTTATGAAAAAATTATACATGTATTAGATTTGTTAAAGAAAAGACGTTTCTGCTCATATTGCGAGGTTTACTACAGTTCAGCTGATCCAATTATTCACGAAAACACGAATTCACAGAGAAAGAACATTACTATCCAAAGTGGTCGAGGAATTGTTGAAGTGGAATCTGCAGTAAATTATAGACTGGAAACCTTTTGGATTACGTCTGACGAAACAAAAGAAGACATTATTTCATTTTTAAATAATATTCGCAATCAATTGATAGATAAAGTAAAGGAGAAGGTCATTGCTAATAATGCGATTAAATTTAACGTAGTATCAATATGCAAATTCCGAAAGGGTTAGGACGAAGAATTGAAGGCCTCGTTTAAGATGAGCAACAGACAAGTATTACTTGCCGATCAAGTTAATGAAATCAATGATGAAACTTTTTCCAAAATTTTGAAAGAGAAATCCGAATTTCAAGCAAGAGGATCCGGGTGGGCTTTGTCGGAGATCTTTGGATTAGAATTACGCATAAACAAGTATACACAGCTAAGAGGTTCGACGTACATTGAGCTACCGGGTAAAATTAGAAACAGAAAGGCAGTAGTGAACATTAAAAATAACGATAAGTATTGCTTTAAATATTCTATATGGGCAAAGAATGTCGAGAAAAAACCACAAAGAGTTTCGAAGTACTATAAGAGATCATGTAACAACGCTTATATATGGGATTGTATAGAATATCCCGTTGATTTGAAAGGCATACCAATATTCGAACGAGCAAATTAAATACCATTCAATGTGTTTGGATTAGATGAAAAAAATAACGTTCACCCAATCAAATTCCGTCTTCGTAAAGATATCCAATTTTTCATTAGTCACTGTTCAAACACAGTAGTAAGTAATATAGTATAGTAATAGTTGATGCTGCAGTAGGTGCGGTCTATGATAGTATTTAAGTGACTCTCTGGCATCGCATCTCCAGAGCTACCAGCGCGTTTCCATGGAGATACTGAAAATCGATACAGCTGTATTCCGTGAGCAATGTAAAGGCGTCTACTCAGTCTCTTCAGAAAGGCACTCGTAGGTTAATAAAGGGGAGTATGTGTTGATTTTCATTGAAAAAGAGTGTGAAATTAGAATGTAGGAAAATCGTGCGGAAATGGGCTTAAAATATTATTCGCAGCAGTTTAATTGTGCTACTGCGGTTTTAGCAATTGCATGAGCATAATGTTCGCTCCAAGGCTGCATGAGCTGTTAGCTGATTTTCTCTGCTAATCAACTAATTAGTAAAAAACCTTTTTCGGAGCTAGGATGAAATTTTAACTTTAGGAATATAGGAGGAATGCATTACTAGGATTAATGAGTTGTTTGGATCGGGGGAGACATTTAGGATTAAGTATATCCAACAGTCGCGTCGGTTACCGTCGCACAGTGCTCTAGAATCGAAAAAAAGCTGCCCAAAATTAAGAAAATTTTTTTTGAATGTGGACTTTGAAACTTTGCTTTGAAATTTTGAAACTTTGAAATAGTAATTTTAAATAAATTTAGCATATAACTGCGAAATCATTTGCATTGATTCCCACGCATAAAAATTCTACAGGAGGGTAAATTTGATCAAATTTTACAAAAAATGCCGGTCTTCGATTTTTCGTAAAATTTTTCAACTTCACGCCAATGCTGAACCAAAATGAACCAAATAATCTGGTAAAAAAGATACAGCATTATTAACTTGATCGTTTATGTTAATAATACTTAGTTTAAATTATCACAGTCCAAAATTTGTATGATTTATATAACAAAATGTCGAACCCTTATTTTACGGCAAATTTTCAACTAACTGAGGAAAATAATATTGATGTACAATATGTTATGAACTGCATTCTCATTTCGTAAGCTCATTCCACGGAGTCAGGTGCAAGGTCTTGAATTATAAGTAATTCAGTTTCAGAATTTTTCAAAATGAGTCGTATCGCTGAATCGTTGGTAACATAAGAGTTTACCTACTACTAAATATATGATGTAATCCATGATATTCCATTAATTTTGCCCGATATTGGAACCAGTAAAGGTGAATATGACAGTAATAATCAGAGGAATAGACAAAGGAATCTACTCAAATATGTATCTGCTCCTAATTTTTGGTGAGAAATATTTCTTAGTATTATGCTTTGCTAAAGTAAAGAAATCAAGCAGATTATAATGGGCATTTTAAAATGGATTGAAAAATGATACTTTCGTATTGATTGCATAATATTTGAAACTTAAAATCTGAATTACTATTAATTACTACTAATTATTCAAATATATATCTGCTTCTACTATTCTGTAGAAGTTATCTCTTATTATTAAACTTCCCTATAGCAAGAAAATCATGCAGCTAATCGCAGGATTGTTGTATGTAAACTCCAAATAGCGATTAATTCCGTCAAAGGAACTTCGGAATATGTGGACTAATACCACCTATCCAAAGGAATCATTTTCTCATGGACATATTATTAAAATCTATTGAAGCTGGTTTCATTCAGTTGAAATTCAATAACTAAGAGTTTGAGACATTATCTGGATCCATTATGGAATGAGTTGTGAAGCTATTGGTTGTGAAATAGAAAACATCGCTCATTTTCTAAAGATAACCTCATGAAACTCTCTCTAAAGAGCGAAAAAGAGTATTTTTGTTGATCAAAAATGATAGTACAGAAGAGATAAGGTTGAAAAGGGAACAGTTAATCATTAAAGAGCATGTCTGATCTTCCAATTGATATGGGTCAGACCCGTTCACAGCTGCGTCAAGTTAGGGTTATCGATAGCCTTCCTCAACCGAAAACCTGTTGAGTAACACTCCCTTTCGGAGTCGAAACTCTAAAATAACGGAAGGATTCACTAAAGAAGCGGGACTGGATATCTCAATAGGGTCGCGTTCTAACTTTATAAGAGATCAAATGCCGGAGGGTAATATAGAGAGGTATAATGACTAATTCTTACTGAAATGCATTTCAAAGCTATTGTAAATGGCGGATTACGTTGAATGAATTTATATGATTATCCAAAGAAAAAAAACATTTTAGCCACCCGAAAATATACTCAATACTAGACAATACACTAAAATAATAACATTCGCATTTTTATAAAATTAGAGTTATAAAAACGCAACTATTACTAGCTTCTAGCATATAGAATTCTAATCAAAGCATTTCTTGTTCTTTTCCGTCCCCATTTCCCCTCAGCATCCGAAAGGTTGATTCGTCCAATCTGTTCCTTTATTTTTCCTGACTCCACATCATTTTCTCATCTTCCCCAGTCTTACTTCTTTGAACTGCAATCCCTTCTATTCCATCCTTCCAAGTTATTCTTGATCTACCTCTTTTACGGCTTCCCATAAAGAATTTTGAGACACACGTTCTCAATTCCAAAATGCGAAATAAAGCATCTTATTTTTGTCCATTGCTTTCCCTACCAAATTTCTTATCGTAATAATGAGGGTTTTGCGTTTGCATCCCAGGTCTGAAAACTTCTTGCTCTTCTTCGAGACGATTCTCAGCAAGCTTTTATACAACTTTTCTCCAGTATCCTAGAGTGTAATTTTTAATTAACCGACAAAATACATACTACTCTGTAATTTTTACATTCCGTGTTATTTCCCTTTCTAAAATTGGTTCTATAATATTCATCTTCCAATCCTCTAGTATAGTCTTATTTTTGTTTTCTCGCATATCTTTGTATTAGTTTGTAGTATATTTTTCCTTCAAAAATTCCTTCGAAATTTCCTCAAACCCTTCTACTTTATCAATCCTTATCTGTTTTATCACTTACTGCACTAATTTTTGAGTTACCGTAAGATGATGAGTATATATAATTTCTTACATCAAAAAAGCCTTCCAAAAGATTCGAGGAAGGGTAGAATACCTATGTTAAAAATGCTCATTTGGCTGAGTTTTGAGGAGATATTAGTACTTACTCCTAAATTAGCACAAAGATTTCACTGAAGAACACAAATTTCGTTGACTTCCATCTGACATTTAAAACCAAAGTGAAATCATATATCATACACACCCTCCTTAATGTTTCAGGAAATAGACATCAACATCGTTCATGACCAATGTGAGCAGTGTTTTATCAAACTTTGAAGAAACAGGAGGTTATTGGAAGTGAGCTGCTACGCAGGGCACCTATGCACAAGGTACGAAAGAGCAATGCTAATTCTAGTAAATCTAGTAATTGTCAAAAGAGAAAATCACTTTGATCACTGTTATCACTACCAAGATAATATCTCAAAATGTTACTGAGACTTCATAGATGAATTGGCCAAAAACTGTTTAATGGCCTCTTTACGGATTTTTACAATCTAAGCTAGTAGAGTATGTTCTAGGATTCTCCAATAAAAGATAATATTATAATGTCAAGGATAGAATATTTGGGTTTTGACCATTTGAACGCAAATTTTATTCACAAAAACTCTTGTATTATTTTTCGTTGTCACCAAATTTGCTCATCTATTATCTTATTCTTGCTACATGTATTTAAACTATAGTTGAAATGGTTAAAGAAAAAATAATGCGAATGTTTTCATATTGAATCAATTCCATCTCTTGGTATTAATGTCTTTGTGTTACTCTGCTAGTAATGAAAATATCTTTCATCAAGAGATGCAGGTGGACTTAAATAAGCTGAAATATAGGTTTTTAGGTAGCTGTATGATATTGAGTAACAAAAAAATTGTAAAATTTAATCTGAGGTATGCTAGCTCTGATCTAATTAAACTGTATTATAAGTGTACACAATGTTTTATTGATGTTAACTTCTGTAGTGAGTGTATACAGATTGAAAGAGTTAGCCGTATCAAATATCTTGGAATTAATATAGATGAACAACTGCACTGGAAAATCCATATCAATAAATTAAAATTAGAAATGTTATTTGTTATTAGAAAATTTTATTTATATTTAAGATATCTATGTTCAGAGTCGGCAATGAAAACAGCGTAATATGCTTTCGTTAACTCACGATTGCAATACGGCATCGCGTGTTGGGGTGGAGCATACTACTCTAATATTAATCACTTGGTTACAGCCCAAAAAAAGATAATTAGAATAATGTCGAGAGTCTCTGGTGCGACTCATACATTTCCTCTTTTCAATTACTTTGGTATTCTACCTCTGAGGAATTTATTTATTGACAAAGTTTTAAGGATATTTTACAGACGTGGTGGTGAACAAAATGAGCTCATGAATTTCGAAATAAGCAAAATATGCTGATTCCTAGGCCCAAGAAAGAAATTTATACACAATGTTACAATTATTTGGGACCAAAAATATTTAGTGTATTACCACCATTTCTGACTCAAGCAGCCACGAAAAGTAAATTTTGTAAAGAGCTTTGGATTTGGTTGTTACATCAGAGGGAGGTTGAGTATTTACTAAACATGGGAAAATAAGACTTGATTAAAGTCTCTGCATGTGTCCATATGCATGTGTCCATCACTTAAATTTTTTGTTTATAGCTCATTTCTGTTTGTTTCTTTTTTGTTTTTATTTTTATGCACCAGCAAAAATGTGTATATGTGTTGTATAAAGCCATGCAGCACAAATTGTTTATTTAGTGTGTGAGTCGGTCCCTAAATGGAGAAATTTTTCTCCAAGGGACCTAATATTCCTTATTTTGTATATTCAATTGTATATTTTATGTCTTTTGTGTTTTTTTGTACAAGGAATAGAATTCTAATTCTAATGTATATATACATCATTCATATATGAATCCAGCAAAGATGACTTCCATTTATTTGGAACACTATTTAACAGAAGTTTTTATGTATACAATACCATTGACGAAAGGTTAGATTGAAGAAGAGACTTTTCACTCTCAATCTTGCCTTTAATAAAAACCTTAATAATAATGTATTAAATTTATATTTTCAAAACACAGTTTTGACTGACAAGTGAGATGAATACCATAGCAAAACTTTCAAATCTGTCTTATCAATTTCATGTGGTCTATATCTATGAACCCGTCCTTTATTGGAGACAATTAGTAAAAATGTATGTTTTGAGATTACAACTTCTTGAAATTGCAACTGAATAGAAAGTATCTCAAATTTCGTGCAATTAATTTTGCTGTACATATTTCTGCTTGTAATGCATAACATACGTTCCGAGTTCGTTCCCTCTCTGAATGTCCAGTGTAATTATACATTAGTTTAAATCTTGTTCTAAAATCTCTTTTTCTACGCGTATCAAATATTGATTCTGAGTTACAATTCTTAGCGAAAATTAGCGAAATTACAAAAAGGAACAATTTATTTTTGAATGAGACACTTAAGAATTTTAAAAACCTCATGCCACATTATCTTGCCTACATTCTTTTAGGAAATGGATTCAAGCAGTAAAGGTGATTCCATGCGTTTACGACCACACTGATAGCAGACTTAGATCAACCTTCGGAAAAAGGGGACCCCACCATTGGGCTGCATTATAGGGGAGCGACCCTTTCTTCGCTTCGAAGTCATCCCTTCTCACTGCTGCTAAAGGTAGGAAAGAACAATATTTTATTTGAACGCGAGGACTTCATTTTTACAGCATTCATAACGTGAAAATTCCAAAAAGAAGTTAGCTAAGGCTTCATAGACGATGCCGTAAGAAACTATCAGCGCATTGTTTAAAAACCATATGCCGATCCTAAAATCGAAACTCGAAAAGTAATTCTCAGAAATTTACTTCGATTAAAAAAAATCATAAAAAAAGAATTTAGTTTTCGGTATTCGCTCATGCAAAGTAAAAATATTTCAAAGTTCATGTGATTAATTTTCCCTTAATCCCTTTCGGTCCAACACGTTCAAATGGAATCACATTGCTTTTTCGATTCTAGCATTCATTCACTTTGCCCACTGACTGAATTAGGGCTCGTAGACTGTAGTGTTTTATTCCAGGAGCAGGCTTCATGGTTCGCCCTTCAATCAAACTTATCGATTTTTCGCTGTATATGAAGATATCCGTACTCAGGCTCGCGAGTTATCGTCAGGGTGTATCGATGAAACTTAACGTTGTTGAAATACTGTAGTAATTTTGACGACTATCAATTTTAAACCTTTTCAGTAACGTTCAGCATTGTATCACTATCGCCCCGGAGAATGCTTCTAATTTTTTTTTCGTTAAATTTAGTATGATTCCATTTGGAAATTTTGAAATTAAAATGTTGGCTCTAGTTACGATTGAACGATTTAAAGATTTACTGCACAAACATAGCACCTGCAAAGTCTTTTCAGTAGAGGAAAATTAACTTTTTGCTACTTTTTCAAAATCTGGACCGGAAAGGGTTAAGAATGCTGCTTGAAAAAGCACAGAGGTCCCGCGGGATGACGAAACGAGGCCGTTCTTTCAGCATCACCGGCTATTGGCTCTATTTTTCTCGTTTTAATGTATTGAGCAGAGAATTCATATCCTAAAGCCTAAAATGTAAGAGCGTTAGATAAAATTCTGTTTATAGAATAACACTGTACAACAAATCAAAATGTTTTCTGCCCTCTGAATCAGATTATGTGAGATTAATTATCTTTTATAAAGTGAATAAGAAACTATAAGGAAAATCTCTCCATCACGTACCAATTTACATAACCATAACATTCATTTTATTAATCGATAAACACATTGTTCTATAAAGGTAGATTCAGCACAAATCTGGATAAAATAAAGATTCTCTAGCCGTAATTCGTAGAAGACAAACAACAAACTTGGTATAATCCACAAGTAAAACTTTAATATGTGACAGGTTTCAGCTTAATTCATCAAGTAGGAATATCAAAAATACAGTTACTTATATACAAACACTTTGGAGGGGAGGTTAAAGAGTGAGGAAAGATTGAGGAATACTACTTCATTGGTCGGGATTTTCAGCACATGTTATTTCTATAGTCTACAGAGCGTCTGTCTTCTTCCTTTTGTACTGTCTGTTTAGGATATACATAGAAAAGGAACTTCTATGTCCGATTTCTCCCAAATGGGCTGTAAAAGCTGATGATTCAAGGTTCATCTAGCGAAGGCACCGTAAGTGATCTTGCAATTTTGTTTTGACCAAGTTACCTGTCTGGCTACAATAGGAAGCCGTGCAATCATCACATTTACGTTCGTAGACACCAGACATAGTGGAAGGATTCACCTTATCTTTACATTTACATTTACAATAGAAGCCCCCGAGCCGCATTAAGCCGTATGGCAGGGAGTGTGAAACACCAAATTACCTAAATAATTTTCATATTAGCGCACCTTATACTATCCGGAAAAAGAAACTAATAAAAGCCATCTGTTATCGCTATAATCTGGAAAAATTTTTTGTCGTCTGGCTGCTAATATCGCGTTCGCTGCGAGCTGGAATCACGACGTCGCGTATTTCGCCGTGTAAATCACTCTTTAAATATTTGTCGAATGATTTTTGCCAAAACTCAATTTTTCTTTTCTTAAGTTTGGAATCTTTGGTTTGGAATAAGGAACAATTAAGGTTAGAACGGGTATATAAAGCAGCATTTAAATTCTTCGGGATCCTGTTTGCTAAAACAGAAAATATTTCCCTAAAATGGGAATTTCACCCATTTTAGTTTCAAATCCTCGGGAGGGGAAAGGGAGAGGAAAATGGAAGCGGAAGCAATTTTCCTCAATTTATTCTTGACCAAATTGTCAACAAAACCAAATGGAAAGCCGAGTTCAAAGTTATTTTTTTATACTCTACAGTTCTTTAGCGAAATCCTGGGGAGAAAGATGAATATTCAAAAGCCGATGAATTAGAGCCGATATTATCCGATGTTAGAAATCTTGCATTTAACGTTGCAGAAAGGAACCGAATAACTCATAACGAATAACGTGTTTCCTTATTCGTACCACTTGCAGATATTTGTAAATTCAGAAATATTTTGCTTTTAAAGGTATGAGTTTGAACATTTTACTTTCTGATTCTATTTATTACTTCACACTGAACGAATTTAATAGTTTTAGTTACCGTGTAACTAACCATTTGAGCTGTATGAAATAAAATGTAAAAAGCGGTTCAATTTAGGGAACTATTCCCTACATTCTTCATCAATAGTCCATTCATTTGGTGGCTTAGGAATGAAAACTTTATGATCGTGAGGGACTGGTAGAATCGCTGATGGTAAGTTTGGATACTTTATGGCATGCTTTGATATGGCAGAGAAACATTTTACACTGGTCAAACATAAATAGCAATCACTACTATGATCTTTTTGTTCTCGCCATACCATTTGATTTCTGAATGATATAGATGTTCCCGTGCCCTTTAATCATTTTCTCAAATGGTTTTCATATGTGCCACTGCATATTTTAGGTGCCCAGGAGTTGTAAATGTCCACTTTACTCCTCGAGTACAAGTCATAAGCGTTTTTCACTAATGAAGTTAATCGGTGTCTTTGAGCTTTCACTGTGAACTCTTCGCATACGTAACAAAACATATCCAGATCATCTACATATTTTCGAGATGTTTTGAACACCAAAATATCAGAAATTTTCACAAAAACAGAAGCACAATACAGCAAACACCGCCGTCAGCTGACATCTAAAGCTGTGAACTATTTTAAGAAAGTATCATATTTAGTTAAGAAATGACATCACTAGACAGTGCTGGAGGGATTTAGACTTTGATTTAGGTGTGATGAGGTGATGAGTGATTTATATTTAGGTTTAGGGTGAGTTAATTGGTTCCTAGGAGTAGATAGCAGCACTGTTATGACATGAGCAATGTATCAGCAGCATATTATCAGAATAAAATAAACCATAGGGAAAAATTATCAGTATCCTAAAATAATAATGTATCTAACGTGAAAAATAATAGAATCAAAATCCTGAATAAACTGTACGTGATTGAGTAAAATGAAAAGGAGATTAGTAAATTAATTTCTAAATTGAGTCATAATAACCTGTTTTCATATAGAGGGCAAACCTTTTGTTGTACAGTGATATCGAATACAGGCGTGGAATTTTCAGTTACTAGAAACTTAAGGAAGGAGACAAGTAGAAACGTGAACTGTGTTTGAGTGAAACTTAGCGTCTGGAATTGCCATTTCGCGGCAAATTTTTATCCATAGGCTCCAAGAATCTCAACTATCATCATCGTCTTACTGCGATGATTTGTCGTTCCTGAAAGGTAAGTCAATGAATGTTTTCTTTTCCTACTTCTTATGCATGCTTATCTCATTTTTCTGAATTTAAGGAAAATAGTGCACAGTTAGAGTTTGCTTATTTAGATTTTACTTCGAAATTCACAAAATAAAATTCTTTTCTCAGGATTGAACTTGAAGTATTGAATTGGTCAGAGGCAAATCAAAATTCTATTAATTCAAATAACACCTGGCTTGTTCCGACTGAAGATTGCGAATTGTGATAGGTATTCATTTGAATGCGTCCTTTTCAGTTTTTTGGACGAAAAATAGCCCAACGTTCGGATTAAACTGGGGAACAAAAATTTTGTTGGCTCAGAAGTGATACTTTTTTTGACTGAATTTCGGCCTACGAATCTAAACATTAATACAGTTTATCTCTATCACGTCAATTTATTAAGATACGAAATACCTCCTCTTTATTTCAAAAGTGTTACAAAATGTGCATACTAAGGAAAAAATCACCAAACATTTAAATTTCACAGAGAAGAACATTATTCATACAAAGACTGTTAAGATTGTTTCGATGAAATGCTCATCTTTCATGATCTGATAATTCTATTGACCATTGAACACGTCGGCCTTAATCTTTTCAAGAGATGTGAGTTGAAAATGCCAAAATATCCTTTAACAGTCTCCTGCAGTTTGCAAAGCTTCAACCCTCGGTTACTCGCGCGGGCGTTGTGAACATCCCAGCATCTTTTCTAAGACACGACGTTTATAAAGCCTTTTTTGAATAATTGTAAAAAGAACTTTCTCAGATTTACCTCTTACGTTTTGTTTTTGGTATTTTTGAGGAGTAAACTGATTTTATACGATCAATTTTTGCAATTAATATACTAATTCAACGGTTTCAAAATTCACATTATTTTAAGGTATGTTATATTTTTCTTATGAATTTTAGTAAGTTGTGTACTCAAACACTAGATATTTTCAAAATAAATTCTAACTACCATTAGTTTTTATAATAAGAATCGCGAAGAGGTTCTCGCGAAGAAGGAGATAAGATTATTTATCTTTAGAAGAAGTCGTCCGATATAGAGATTTAGAATATTGAAGATGTTTCCTCTGGCAATTGATTCAATCTTCGAAGTATAAAAATGATACTTGAGGGGAAGTTAGTGATTCTGATGTCTATTTTACTTAGGGCAATGAAAAATATTTTTTCGGGAAAGAAAATAAAACGAAATGAAAGAAAAAAGAATCACACCCTAACGTGTGAAGCCTAAAAGCAGAATTTAATTGTCTAAGTAACGTAAACAAACATTTTTTAAATAAATTTAAACATGATAAGAACAAAAATGTCTACATAATTGTGAAATAAAGAATAAATTTTCATTAATGTTATATAAAAAACAATATTTGTGATTACAAAAACTTTCACTTTCGTCAGTCATTCCTTGACTTTGGTTTGTGTTTTAGGAATTGATTTCATCGAGGATAATGGATATAACTATTAAAACTTGCCATGATATCAAATCCTCTTATTTCAAAAATAATAATTCATTATTAAAATTACTTTTAAATATCATAATGTATATTTTCACTCAATAGTAGCTTGTTATTTAAGTGAATATGCAATTTTGGATGACTCAGCCTATAAATTGATATAATTTTTGATAAAAAATATATTTAAAATTTTATTTGATAAAACAATAGTATGTTGTGAAATTGATTTCACAAATAAACGAGAAATGTTCCTTAAACTGGCCATAATACGAAAGATCGTTATGGGGTTTCAGGAACATTCCACGCGAGTAACCAAGTAGCAAGAAAACGCACGAGTAACGAAGAGTTAACACATTGTTTCGTGAGACCCATTATTATATGAAGAGGTGGATATTTTGTTTTCTTTCTGTCGACTGAAGCGGCTGATATAGAATGTTTGGAGCACCAAGTTTGTGGTCAGATCTTGGAAACCAATTTAACCGTACCCAATGCTTCTCATTTTCTCTGCAGAACGTGATATTGCTGATAATATTTTATTTTCAATACCATCCGCAGTCGTATCAGGAGCCGGTACATATTTAACAATTATTTTACAAAGTTTTGACTTGAAGTATTCCAAAACCAAATACCTGATCATGACGATTATTGTTCAGCACTTCCAACGTCAGCAGTTTCATCGGCAATTATCGTAAAGTATGGGACAGCATTCATATCTTCAACGATTTGTTCTGTTATAAAGTCTCTTATAGTTCTATCATTTTATTTTGAAACATGGGGCTAACATATGAAGCATTTTTAGGTAGTTAACCTTAATTTGAAATTTTCATTATATTTTGTTCAAAATCTAACAAGTGATCGAAAATTCCCATCGTTTTCTATAGTTTCTTCATCTAGAGAGATTTAACGTCCGTCTTTATATCCTCTTACGGATATCCCTTGTTTACCACAAAATAAAATTGTGCTAGTCATCGGAACTAAAAGATTTTGATTGTTTTCCGCTTGTTTACGATACTCGTTATTAATTTACAAATTTATAGGAACAATTTCAATCTTTTAAATTTTTGATAACGTTGCATAGTTTAGAATGCTTTCTTTGTGATGTGAGGCATCATTTTGTAGACTAAAACGCTCTATTGAGTTTTTCTATGTACTAAATTTGCTATTGATTAACTTAACCTTAATTCTTGTCGACTTCTGATTTTGTCTTTAAGCGCACAAAAAAGATACAACATTTACAACACACACTTTCAAAATATTTAGAATATGCCAGCCAAGAAAACAGCTCATACCAACTCAATTGAAATTTCAGATACTTTTTTCCTTTTATCGGAAACGTATATGAGCTTTTTGGACTGGAGAAAGGGTACAACAATCCAGGATAGCATTTAGCAACGTCGCGCGCACTCCGCTCTGCCGCCTGCAGCGTTAAAACGCTGTTTTGCTTACGTAAAACGGAGATCAATAAAAATGCATATTGTAGATATTGGCATGTTTAAGTAAAATTCCTTTAAAATTTCTTATTTCTGTTATTCTTGCAATCACAACGGTGTAACTCATATTCCAATCGAATGTTTTGTTTCGAAGATAGCCGAGGTATAAAACATTGTACACTGCTAGTACAAATGTAAATATTTTGACAATTTTTTACACCAAAATTTTGGAAGAACTCTAGGCTAACACATATTAAAATTGCAAGTTATTACTGAAAAATTAACTGAGTGATACTTGTAGAAATTTTGGCCATCGGTTTCCAAGCGCAAAACACGAGTACTTTTTTCAAACAAAGTACTTTAAAAGTATAGCTATGGCAATTAAGAAATATAAACGTACAATTATAAACGTAGAAATGAATTTTCTATCAGCAGCTATTCATTTCATCAATATCGGTGGACTCTACGGGAAGTTATAGCTTCTCAAACTCGATAGACTAGACTTTTTTTACAGAGAATAGGCATATATAACTACTTTTTGTGATGACGTATCCAATAGCTGACCTACTCAAATATTTATCTGGTTCTTCTTTTTGGTCTAAATTCTAACTTAATCTAGTTAGTCTAATCTCTTAATCTAAAATCTTAATCTAGTTAGTCTATCTCTAGTTAATCTAATCTACTCAGCTAAATTAAAGCATTCATGTAGTCGATCGAATCCATTTCATAAGTGAAAACCGATTGATTCCATAGTTTAAGAACTTTATATCCTATCCTACTTAAGATCACTTACGAGGGAATAGAGAGCAAGGTAAAAATATTACGTTTACTCTATAGAGGATCTTCTAACAAGGAGACTATATATTGTAGTTGCTGACAGACAGTATATAGTCTCCTGACTATAGTCAGCAACTTTCGGTTTATCAGTATTTCACAAATAACTCCTAACCTAATGAATTCTGATTTCCTTAGTTACAAGTAATGACAGACTGTGTCGGCAAAAGATTCCACTACAGGGGAGTTCAGCTTGGGAAAGTCTTAAATCGATAGATTTATGGTTCTTAAAGATGACCTTGATATCAACAGGTGGCATCGGGACGTTAGAATCATATTCCTAAGCAACAGGTTCTTTCACAGCTCTAAGGGTAAGACACTGAGTGATACTGAGAATTATATCTATGAATTTCATACTTTTTTAGGATGGGGGTTGTGTTTTTTATAAAAGGTCTCAATACGCAAGGATACATAATTTCATAAATAATCTCGGTTGTATTTTATCTTTTTAGTCAGCGTACATTCTTTTCACGAATTGTCCGAGGTAAGGAAGGAATTCGTGCGTGTGATAACTCATCCAATATATTGTAATATCTCTGTAATCTCGGTTTTAAGATTTTTCTGTTGATTGGATTTGTCAACGTGTTGACATCATAAGATTTAGGGTGCAGAAAATTAAGGAATCACGTAGGAGAATCGATGAAAAAGGGGATAGATAAGTTGGGAAAGATTGAATAAATAATCATTTGTGTGTAAGTGAGCATTTTTTTTGAGTATTAGTGATTGTGAGAATTGTGAGATTGAGAGAGATTGTGCGTAGAATATGGTGGTTTTTATGTGGGACCGCACAGGAGAGCCAATTTTTATGGAAACCAAAGCATAAGCGCGGTGTCGTTCGTTTGCGACACAGGGTATCTCCCGCAGCCTTTGTTTACTTCAGTTTTTAGGCCCAAGAGGGGAATTTTGTCCATTTACTTCCACTTTCCACCTCATTCACCCTTTACCTTGCCTCTATTAATTATCAAAGATGACAGAGGGCCACAATTATCGCTTTGATAATTGTTATCTGCTGAGAGAATTACACCCTTAGAGGAAATATTTTCTCCTTTCTTCACTCTCCGGGTACGGGCGGATACTCCTTCTTCCTCTCAATTCCTTCCCTTACTGGTGACCATAAAACCCCGTTTCCCAAACCCCTGAGCATCTCTCGGGGGCCTAAAGTTCATAACAAACCTCCGAACTTGCTTTTTTTACCGAGAGAAGAAGGTACATCGCCTCGTCACTTTAGGAATCGTCGAGATTGCCAGCATTCATATGAAGTTGCTCAAAGAGAAATAATTTTGATCCCTAGCACCAACCCGCCTATTTTCCTATCGGCAACTTATTTATTTCTCAAAAACTACCCACCTGCTCCATGCTTCTTAAAAAACCCTTCTGTTTCGACTACTATCTATTAAATACGTCACATTTTTGTTCATATTCATCATATATCGTCCGAATTTTTCAAAATAGCCTGACGGAAACACATTTTATGGAAATTAAGGCAATGTTATTCCAACATGGTCACTAAGAGATAACACCTAGTTCGAATTGATCTCATTAATTTTAAAAAGAACCCATCGTTTACACAATTTTTTTTCTTTTGTATGGAAACGCAGAAATTTGATTTATTATACTACTGCATAACATTTGAGCACGCGGAGCATTTACTGTACATAAACAACGCGATATACGGATATACAGATTTCAGTTGGTGCAAAAGTGAACGTTATAGTTGAATACCTATTTTTCCTGAAATAGTTGTTGGGGGAGGGCTTGGAAATAGCAATGACTAAGAATTTTCCCCGAGGAGTTCATCGAGTTCTCGTCCTCTCCCTGACATAGGCTGGCATTATGACTCCACTTACTGCATGTAAGAGCTAATTTCCCGAGACTCTTTTTTTGCTGCCGGTCGCCTCACCAAGCCCTCCAGGGCAGTGCCTATACGGCGTAGGACCCTGTATATGACATCCCTGTCCCCGCGGACAGCTAATTGTCACTTGCTACGCTTACCAATTTTTAATATTTATGAATTATAAATCAATTCATGGTGCACTACCATCCCACAGAACAAGCGTCCTCCTGTCAGTGCCGCTGGGGCGCAGGAACTTCCCATGGCGTACCAGGCCCTTCCGGTCTGATCCTTCGCAGTCCCCTCTTGTCCAAATAGATTATCGTAGCTCACTGATCGCCAACTGAATATTGCATGCTAATATTTTCAGTTTCATCAAAGAATCAATTTTCAGGCTTAAGAGAAACAGCCAAAAGGACTTTATTTATGTCCTCGCGTGAGTGTTCGAAAATCGTATTAATAAATTACAGAAGCAACGTGATTAAACCAGGGACGCTACGTTTTGTTTGGCTCCTCTAGCCGAGAAACGCTTATTCTTCAACTAATTATACTTCATGGGGGGTTAACTTTATCATGTCATAAACGAACTATTTCCTTAAAGCTTCTATATATCGATATCATTATGTTATGAGTCAAATCTTTCTTTTTCATGAATAATTTTGCTATTACGAATCGTAAGAAATAACGTGTTTTTTGATAATTCATCGTCTCACATTAGTCGATAGACTCAGTAGTCTTCATTCAAAGAAAATACCCTTCATTGAGATTCGGTAAAGCGCAAACTGGATTATTTACAAATTCTGGCAGTTACTCCTACAAGTGTTTGCCTTCCCAACCAGATATTGATACTGCGTATGAATCCTTGATTTTCGCAAAAGGAATCATCTAACAATTCCTCTCTTAGTGAATTACTTTCTCCTTTATGAAACTTTAATGTTGAAAATGTTAACGAAATCCAGGAAGATTCTTGAAATAAATAAATGTTAGCTGCTAAGTGCTCATAACTCGGTTAAACAACTCAATGTGAATAAATTGAAGTTAGTGAAATACATGGAGGAATTAGTTTTTCCGCGTTTTTTTATCTCTTTTTTCGACGCAAATATCTGAAATTTTCACAGGTTTCTCGACAAAATATATGCATTGTTCAAACCTCACATTTTTCTTACGATACTACTTACGTATCTTCAAACTAAAACTGCATTAATTAGTCCTTGAAGGTACATCTAGAACGGTTTTAAAATTTTCAAGAATAACTAAAATATCAAATATCGTCTCGGCTATTTTGTGCATATTTATGAATTTATATATTTTTTCTATTACTATTTTATATGTGCTACCAGTGAAAAGAGGGAACCATGGTTGTGTTTCCATTCAGTCTATTTTGAAAAATATTGGCTTTGGCTTCCTTCAAATTAGAGTAATTTTTCACACAGTATTGAAATTATTAGTCATATTCTTCCACCGCATCACCTTTTTATCGAATAGATGGTAGTTTTCTGCATTATACTTTGCCCAACCAAAATGTTAGAAATATAACATTTCCTCTCAGATTTCCCTCATATTCTTTGCAGGGAATACCAGAATTCTTCAGCGGATAATACGAATAATATGTAGAAGCTGTTTTATCTGTTCTTCGGATTGATTGAAAAAAAGTATGTATTTGCATAATATGTTATACAGAAAGTGTATGTATTCCTGCAGTAGCACTCTATAAACGTGAACTCAAGAAAGATTAGCGTTAAGAGAGATACGTTTCGTATTAAATATCTCCTAAATTAAATTTACACGTTCTTAGGTTCAATCACATTAGTTTTATAGAGGAAACATTAATCTTTCACCACAATTGATTATTTCTGGATGGAAAGGCATAAATATGATTTCTTATACTAATACATAAAATCAGAGTGTGCGGAAAATTTACCTTAGTTAAATAACGCCGTGAAAGAATACAGATTTCAGTTGGTGCAAAAGTGAACATTAAAGTTAAATACCAATTTTCCCTTAAAAGTACTGTAGAGGGAGGGCGTGGAAATAGCGATGACTAAAAAGTGTCACCGAGAAGTTCATCGGGTCCTCGCCCTCTCCCTAACGCAAGCCGGCTTTAGGACCCCACTTATTGTGTGTGAGAGCAAATTTCCCGAGACTCTTGTTTGCTGCCGGTCGTCTCACGAAGCCCTCCAGGTCAGCGCCTGTTCGGCGTAGGACCCTGCATGTGGCATTCCTGTCCCTGCGGTCTGCTAAATTTCAGTTGCCACGCTTACCAAATGTCAAAAATTTACGAATGATAAATCAATTCATGGTGCACTACCAACCCGGAGATCATTCGCTCTCCTGGTCAGCGCCACTGTGGCGCAGGAACTTCCCATAGCACGCCGTTCTACTCGTTTGATACCCCTCCAGTCCCAGTAGATTATCTTTGCTCACTGAGCTCCAATTGAGAACTGCATTCTAATATTTTTAGTATTACTTAAAAATCAGTTCATCGGTTCGAGAGATTTGGCCACCAGGACTTTATTTTTGTCCTCGCGTGAGAGTTCGAAAATCGTTATGAGTCAAATCTTTCTTTCTCATCAATTATTCTGCTATCTCGAATCGTAAGAAATAACGTGTTTTTTGATGATATATCATCTAACATTAGTCGCTAGACTCAGTATGAATATCTCCATTCAAAGAAAATACCCTTCATTGAGAATCGGTAGAGCGCAAACCGAAATATTTTCGAATTCTGGATAATACTCCAACAAATTTTTGCCTTCCCAACCAGAAATTGTTACTGCGTATGAATCCTTGATTTTTGCAATAGGAATCAGCAAACAATTCCTCTCTTAGTGAATTATTTTCTCTTTTAAAGCTTTAATGTTGAAATTGTTAACGGAATTTGGGAAGATTATTGAAAAAATAAATGTAAGCTGCTATGTGCTCATAACTCGGTTAAGTAACTCAAAGCGAATAAATTGAAGTCCCTTAAATACATGGAGGAATACGTTTTTACGCGTTTTTTATATCTTTTTTTAACGCAAATAATTGGAATTTTCACGGATTTCTCGAAAAATTATATGCATTGTTCAAACCTCACATTATTATTACGATACTACTTACGTATCTTCAAATTAAAACTGCATTAAATAGTCCTTGAAGGTAAATCTAGAACGGTTTCAAAAGTTTCGAGTATAACTAGAATATCAATTATAGTCTCGCTACTTTATATGTGCTATGAATGCCTCAATGAAATGAGGGAATCTTAGTTGCGTTTACTTAAGGTTTATGTTGTATGATTGGGACTATTGTCATTCCACAAAGTAAGGTATCACACGGTATTGAAATAAACCTTCGTTTACTTCCACCATCTCACGCGTCATCGAAAAGATGGAAGTTTGCTGCAGTAGTATATTCCACAAACCAAATAATAGAAATATTATATTACATCTAAGATTTCGTTTATAGTGTGCAGCGATTTCCAGAATTTTATGGCAGATACTGTGAACGAATGAGAAAGGCTGTTGGATCTATGAGGCGAAATGTAAAAAATTATGGATTTTAAGAATGTTTTAAACGAACCTGTATGGATTCTGGCAGTTTAACATTTACCCGTGAATTCAATAAAGATTAGAGTAAGGAGATATACGTTTAGTATTATATTTTGGGTAACTATATTTTCAGTGGACATCATCGGTATCTTGCTACCCCCTTGAAAGCATGGCTGGTCCAGAATTAAGAGTAAATTAAGAGAAACAGACTCCAGAAAGGAGTTACATTAAAAGCTCATTCCTTCCACAAGTGGTATTATGATAATTTACATTACAAGTAGTAACTAGATAATCTGGCCAAACGGCAAGATGAAAGGAGCTAATTAAAGGCAAAGGGAAAGAATGAGCGGGTGGGAAGGGTGGCTAACTCGGGACGTGACCGCAAATGCAGACATATAAGCAATGATTTCTGAACGCGGAGAATTAAACAAATATTTCCTTTCCCTCTCTCAAAATTTTTTATCCACAAACTAATGAACGAATATCTTCATATTTGCCCAATATTCAGCTTTCATCCTTGCGACTATTTTTCCTTCATCGATTGTCCTCCCGCTCTACAAGACAAGTTTGGTCATACCTGCAAAATGAAGGAGATAATTGGTACGTTTTCCACAAAAATTTTTATTGTACTACCTGTTTCAAAGTAGGATCGAAGATGACGGTCCTCCGTTAAAACCGGCAGTACAATTAAAATATTTTGTGGAAAAAGTACCAATTATCTCCTTCATTTTACATGATGGATTTCCACCTCATCTAGCCCGATTCTGTGAATTTATTGGTCATACCTGTTCCGATTCTCATGTCTATCCTCCTCCCCTCACGATTTATATCAATATATTGTCCGTATTTGTGATTACTTCCCGTTTCGTTTCCCTTTAAATATCGCCCTAAATGTGCCCCTTCCATTCAGAAATTGATTCTGTGTACGAATCCATATTTCTCGAAATAGAAATAAGCTAACAGGTACTCTCTTAGTGAATATCATTCTCTTTTATGAAGCTTTCATGATGAAAACATTTAAGGAATTCAGTAAGAATATTGGTATAAATTAATTTTAGCTCCTTAGTGCTCATAATTCGGTTGAATAGCTCTATACAAGTAGATTGAAGTCTCTGCAATACTTGGAGGAATAAGTGTTTCCGCGTTATATTATCTTTTTTTATCGAGACTATTTTAAATTTTTTTCTATTGCGATTTTATATGTGCTATCAGTGAAAAGAGAGAACCTTGGTTGCGTTCCCATTCGGCTTATTTCGAAAATTTTTGCTAAGTCTACCTTCAAAGTAGAGAAATTTTTCATGTAGTATTGAAACTATTGGCTATCTACTTCACCGCATCACTTCTCTTCGGATAGATGGAGGATTTCTGCATTAAATATTGCAAATCCTAAATATTAGAAGTGTTATCTTTCCTCTAAGATTCCCTTTATATTTTTGGAAGGGAATACTAGATTTTTGCGTCGGATAATACGAATATTATGCAGAAGCTGTTTGATCTGTTTGACGGAATGAAAAATGTACGTATTTCCGTAATATGTTACACAGAAAGTGTATATATTCCTGCAGTAGCACTCTCTACGCGTGAACTCAAGAAAGACTAGCGTTAAGAGATATATGATTCGTGTTAAATTTCAAAGGTTAAGAAAACCAGGCGTAACAGAAATAATCTCAGACAAAGGTTGGAAATCTATAAAAAGGAAAATCAATACCAGTTTGGCTCAGTTTTCTTGAATAATATTGGAATAAGAGTTTTTCAGAAGACGTCAACGGTATCATGCTACCCCCTTGCAAGCATGGCAGATCCAGAATTGAGAGTATGTTAAAAGAAACGGTTGCAGAAATGGAGTAATTTTAAAAAATCCTTCCTTCCACAAACGGTATTATGATAGTCTATATGAAAAGTAGTAACTGCATAATAGGGCCCTACAGAAAGATGACAGGCTCTATTTAATGGCAATGGGATAGTATGAGTAGGTGGGAAGGGTGGTAAAATCGAGAAGTGACCGAAAATGCCGACACATAAGCGATGACAGCCTGACAGAAACATATATTGTGGTATGTAAGATGTAGTTGTTCAAAACTAGTTTCTAAAAATAACACGTTCTTGATGTGATGAATGACAGGAATGAATTAGATGAATCACATTAATTTTATAGAGGAAACATCAATCTTTCTCCACAATTGATTATTTCTGGATGGAAAGGCATAACTATGATTCCTTATACTACTACAGAAAATCGGAGCGCGCGGAAAATTTTCCTTAGTTAAATAACGCCGTGAAAGAATACAGATTTCAGTTGGTGCAAAAGTGAACATTAAAGTTAAATACCAATTTTCCCTTAAAAGTACTGTTGGGGGAGGGCGTGGAAATAGCGATGACTAAAAAGTGTCACCGAGAAGTTCATCGAGTCCTCGTTCTCTCCCTGACGCAAGCCGGCTTTAGGACCCCACTTATTGTGCGTAAGAGCAAATTTCCCGAGACTAGTTTGCTGCCGGTCGTCTCACCAAGCCCTCCAGGTCAGCGCCTATACGGCGTAGGACCCTGCATATGACATTCCTGTCCCCGCGGTCTGCTTTATGTTAGTTGCCACGCTTACCAAATTTCTATTATTAACGTATTATAAATGAATTAATGGTGCACTACCATCCCAGGGATCACATATCTTCCTGGTCAGCGCCTCTGTGGCGCAGGAACCTCCCATGGCAAACCGGGCCCTTTCGGTCTACTCTTTTGCAGTCTCCTCTTGTCCCGGTATATAATCAAAGTTTACCGAGCGCCAACTGAAAATTGCATGCTCATATTGTCCTTTAAGAATCAATTCATCGGTTAAAAAGAATCGGCGAACAGGACTTCGATTTTTTCCTCGCGTGAGAGTTTGAAAATTGTATTTACTAATTACAGAAGGAGCGCGATTAAACCATGTACGCACCAAAGTGTTTTGTTCTTCTAGCTTAGACAAGCCCTTTTCTTCAGCTTATTATACTACATTCAGGGCCAAATTTCTGAACTCGTAAAATAACTGCTTCCTTTATGTTTCGATGTATTGGTATTATTATGTAGTGAGTCGTATCTTTCTTTTACATGATTTATTTTGATATCATGAATCGTTAAAAATAACTTTTTTGTGTATCCTAATGTTCCTGGTGATGGCAGTAACTAGAGATTGAGTCACAATATAATCTAAATACCATCATAGTTAAGTTATTTTTAAATTTGATGCTGCTTAGCTTTGATGGTGCTTGGAGTATATAATGACTCAATCTACATCATTTTTATGTGACAATTCATCGACTTACAATAATTGACAGACTCAGTAGAAATATATTCATTCAAAGATAATTTTCTTCATTGAGATTCGGTAAAGCGTAAACTGAAATATTTTCAAATTCAGGCCGTTACTTTTCAAAGTTTTTGCCTTTCCAACCAGAAATTGATACTGCGTACGAATTCTTATTTCTCGAAATAAAAATAAGCTCACATATTCTCTCTTTCCGAATAAGAATATCTTATATGAAGCTTTAATGATGAATACATTAAGGGAATTCAGGAAGATTCTTGAAATAAATAAATGTAAGTTGCTTAGTGCTTATAACTCGGTTGAATAGCTCTATGCGAGTAAATTGAAGTATATATAAACATAGAAGAAAAAGTTTTTCCACGTTATTTTAACTCCTTTTATCGCAAATATCTGTAATTTTCACCTATTTCTCGACAAACCATATGCTTCTTCTAAACTCACACTTTTGTTACGATACTTCAGACAAATATCTACTAATTATAACCGCACTTAATAGTCCTTCAACCTGCTTCTAGAAGTGTTTTAGAAATGTCTATGCTAAATAAAATATCAATTGTCGTCTCGCTATTTTATATGTGCTATCAGTGAAAAGAGAGAACCTTAGTTGTGATCCCATTCGGCTTATTTTGAAAAATCTTGCTTTGTCTACCTTCAAAGTAGAGAAATGTTTCATATAGTATTGAAACTTTTGGTCATATACTTCCACCGCATCACTTCTCATCGGATAGATGGAGGATTTCTGCATTAAATATTGCACATCCCAAATATTAGAAGTATTATCTTTCCTCTCAGATTTCCTTTATATCTTGCAGGGACTACCAGAATTTTACAGCGTATAATACAGATATTATGTAGAAGCTGTTTGATCTGTTTGACGAAATGTAAAAAGTACGGATTTGTATATTATGGTACACGGAAAGTGTATGTATTCCTGCAATGGAACTTTTTACCTGTGAACTCTAGAAAGATTAGCGTATTGAGATATTCGTATAGTATTGAAATTCAAAGGTTAAAAGCAAGGCGTCACAAAAAGAATCTCTGACTCAGGTTGGAAATCTATAAAAGGAAAACCAATACCAACTTGCCTAAGATTTATTGAACAATATTGGGAAAGTACATTTTCAGAAGACATTATCGGTATCATGCTACCGCCTTGCAAGCATGGCAGGTCCAGAATTGAGAGTAAATTAAGAGAAATGGATGTAAAAATGAAGTTACTTTAAAAACAGTTACCTTCCACAATCGATATTATGACAATATATATATGAAAAGTAGTAACTGCATAAAAAGGCCCAGCAGAAAGATGAAAGGAGCTATTTAAGGGCAATGGGAAGGAATGAGTGGGTGGGAAGGGTTGTTAAATCGGAACGTGACCGCAAATGCAGATATATAAACGATGATTTATGAAAGAGGAGTATTAAACAAATATTCCTTCTCTATCCAATATATTTTATCCATAAACTTGAATAAATGAACGAATATTTGCATATAAACTCTATATTAAGCTTTCATCCTTGAGTCTATTTTTCCTTTCTTATTGTCCTACCGCACTACAAGACTAGTTCGGTCTTACTTGTTTCGATTCTCATGTCTTTACTCCTCTTTTCTCAATTTATATCACTATACTGCCAGTATTTGTGATCACTTCCCTTTTCCTATCCCCTTCCCATGAAATATCGCCTTTAATGTTTTTAATGCACGTTAAAATACATAATAAGGTAAAAATAGGTCGTTTGTATTTATAATCTGGGGGAATTTTAAAATAAAATATAATTTTCAATTTTATATTCGATAAGTCATTATGTGCGATGTAAATTTTCAAAATATAATAGGTGAGTAATTTTTTTAGAACAGCTGCTTAGGTTTCTCGTGGACCAAAAATCGAGGGCAACCATTTACGTGATCTTACTTGAGTATAAAACCGTCTATATAATATGGAGGCACGCAATTGGGAAAAACAGCCTGACAGAAACATATATTGTGGAATATACGATGTGTATGTCCAAAGCTAGTTTCCAAAAGATAATACCTACTTAAGATCTATCACAATAACTCAATAAAGAAAACATCGATGTTTCTCCACATTTGGTTATTTCTGGATGGAAATATTGATATATATCGATAAATATTGATTCATTATTCTACTACATAACATTGGAGCGCGTGGAAAATTTTCCTTTGTTAAATAACGCAGTGTACGAATACGTAGATTTCAGTTGGTGCAAAAGTGAACATTAAAATTGAATGAAATCTAGATAATCTGGCGTTATTTTGCGGAAAGCCATTTCAGATAATGAAGAAAAACAGTGAAATTTTCAACACTCTTATTTAGCTGACGACCGGTTTCGCTACCGGAGAAGCATCATCTGGTACAGACATTTTTTAAAGTTTCTTAAATGTGCAGAGGGGTTGGAGTGGAAAGGGAAGGAGAGGTTATGGGAATATCCTTTGGGAAGAATCCTACGCCATTACTAACCTTTTCCCAAATAATATAAGACCCGCATTACAGAACCCCTTCACGATAAGAAACCTTCTTCCAAGCCCCTAAGACCACAGGGATGCTGCGACCACCAGCGGCGTCTACCTTCTCTCCTGTGACGACTGCGATGCCTGATACATTGGTCCAAGCGATCTGGCCACTAGGGCCGCGGAACATCGAACTTGCCTCCGCCGGAAACAACCCCCCCCTGCCTTTGCTTTTGCCCTTCACCTCCTGGAATCGGGACATAGGAGCAGCTTTGTCCCCGCACGTCTTCACCAGGAGAAGAAAGGACGACGGTTGGATGTACTAGAGACGATAGAAATTGTAAATTCTCCCGCGGAAAAGGGTTTTCTTACAAACGAGCACACCTTCCCTTATACCTCACCTCTCATCTCCCTTCCCAAAAGGATATTCCCATAACCTCTCCTTCCCTTTCCCCTCCAACCCCACAGCACATTTAAGAAACTTTAAAAAAATGTCTGTACCTGATGATGCTACTCCGGTAGCGAAACTGGTCGTCAGCTAAATAAAAGTGTGGAAAATTACACTGTTTTTATTCATTATCTAATTAAAATTGAATACCTATTTTTCCTTAAAGTACTGTTGAGGGAGGGCGTGGAAATAGCGATGACTAAAAAGTGTCACCGAGAAGTTCATCGGGTCCTCGTCCTCTCCCTGACGCAAGCCGGCTCTAGGACCCTACTTATTGTGTGTGAGAGCAAATTTCCCGAGACTCTAGTTTGCTGCCGGTCGTCTCACCAAGCCCTCCAGGTCAGCGCCTATACGGCGTAGGACCCTGCATATGACATTCCTGTCCCCGCGGTCAGCTAATTGTCAATTGCTATGCTTACCAAATGTGAAAAATTTGCGAATGATAAATCAATTCATGGTGCACTACCACCCCGTAGATCATTCGCCCTCTTGTTGAGCGCCACTGGGGCGCAGGAACTTCCCATGGCACACCGGTCTACTCCTTTGCTGCCCCTCGAGTCCCAGTAGATTATCTTAGTTCACTGAGCGCCAATTGAGAACTGCATGCTAATATTTTCAGTGTTATTTAAAATCAATTCATCGGTTGAAGAGAATCGGCAACCAGGACCTTATTTTTGTCCTCGCCTGAGAGTTCGAAAATCGTATTGAGATATTACAGAAGCAGCGCGATTTATCCAGGGACGCTCCGTTGTGTTTGGCTCCTCTAGCCAAAACACGCTTATCCTTCGACTTATTATACTACATAGATGGATAACTTATCAAGTCATAAACGAATTTTTTTCTTTAAGGTTCGATGTATCGATATCATTACGTTGTTCGTTGATTCTTTCTTTTTCATAAATTATATTGCTATTACGATTCGTAAGAAATAACATATTTCTTTGATAAATAATCGAATCTCATTACTTCTTATACTCTGTAGAATAACCTTAATTCAAAGAAAATTACCTTCATTGAGATTCGATAGAGCGTAAACTGAAATGTTTTCAAATTCTTGCCGTTACCTTTATAAGTATTTGGCCTCCCATCCAGAAAACCCAGTCAGAGCCAGCAGGATTCCGGAAAGGTAGGTCTTGTGAGACCCAGTTAGCGCTTTTTATGAATGATGTATCTAAAGCAGCAGACGGCGGTGTTAGATCAGACGCAGTTTTCCTAGATTTCAGGAAAGCTTTCGACACAGTTTCTCACGAAAAGCTTACCCAAAAGCTGAGTGTCTATGCGATCAACGAATAAGTTATCAGATGGACCAAATCTTTTCTAGAAAACAGATCTCAGCGAGTTGCGTTAGACGGAATTTTATCGGACGAAATAAGCATCTCGTCAGGAGTTCCACAAGGAAGTGTTCTTGGTCCGATTTTATTTCTAATTTACATTATCGATCTTGTAGATAACGTAAAGAGTAATGTTAGATTATTTGCCGACGATACCCTGATATACAAAGAGATTTTGTCCGAAAATGATTGTAATGTACTTCAAAACGACCTGGATGTAATATCAGGATGGTGTAAAGACTGGCAGCTGGATTTAAATATAAATAAATGCGTTGCCATGAGTTTTACGCGCACCGCAAACATAATTCCCGCGCAGTACCAAATCTCAGGTCATCCATTAGAGTTAGTGCACGACAACAAATACCTAGGAGTCACGTCTAGCAGTAACTTATCTTTTAAAGAACATATTCGGGATGCGATAGGAAAAGCGAATAGAATGCAAAGATTAACTGATAGAACGTTGAGAGGATGCTCATCGAGAGTCAAAGAAATAGCTTACTTTTCTCTTATTCGTCCGAATCTAAAACATTGCTGTGCGGTTTGGGGCCCACACGAAGTAGGTTTACTCTCAGATTTAGAGATGGTCCAGCGTAGAGCAGCCCGATTCGTTTGCGGGGATTTCAGGCTTGATAGCAGCGTTACGGCAATGATAGAGTCCCTCGGTTGGAATTCACTACAGATGAGAAGATCTGAATATCGTCGTAAACTTTTCGAAAAGTTCATTCGTTCAGAATTTATAGACGAAGTAAGTGAAATGTTAGTGCCAGTAAGGAGCGAACGCGATCTCCGAGAGGCATCGACGAAGCGTTATAGGGAAGTAATCGCAAGGACGGATAATTAATTTTGGTCGTTTTTTCCCCAGGCTATTAGAGATGCTAATAGGGATTGAATGAATAATGGTGGTGTATTACACCCCCTGCCATACGCCTTTTGCGGCTCGCGGGGTATATATCTAAATCTAAATCGAAATTGATACTGCGTACGATAACTTACTTTTTGAGATGGAAATGAGCTCACAGTTCCTTAATTAGTGAATAAAATTCTCTTTATTGAAGCTTTCATGATAATAAATTAAGGAAATTCAGGAAGATTCTTGTAAATAATCAATGATATCTGCGTAGTGCTCAGAACTCGGTTAAATTGCTCTATGCGAATAGATTGAGATCTCTAAAATACATGGAGGAATAAGTGTTTCCGCATTTTTTATATTTTTAAGGCCAATATCTGTAATTTTTACTGAAATCTCGAAAATAATTAATGCCTTGTCCCAACGTTACACTTTTCTTACGATAGTACGTACAAATGTCCACTCATTCCAACCGCATTTATTAGTCCTTGAAGGTGCTTCTAGAAGGGTTTCAATAGTTTCTATGATAACTAAAATATCATTTATCGTCTAGCTATTTTATATGTGCTAACTTTGAAAATAAGGAACCTTTTTTACGTTTACTTCATGTTATTGCTGAATAACTGGGGTTATTGCTCTTCCTCAAAGTAAGGAGTCGCACGTTACTGAAATAATCCGCCATTTACTCCCACCATCACACGCAATTTCGAATACAAGTATGTTTTCTGCATTAATACATTGCACAATCCAAATAATAGAAATCTTGAATTACATCTTTGATTTCGTTTATAGTTGGCAGAGAATTCCAAAATTGCATGGCAGATACTGTGAATGATGTAGAAAATCTGTGTGATCTATGAGACGGAATGTAAAAAGTATGGATTTCTATTATATGTTACACGGAACGAATTCCTGCAGTTGAATTTTTTAATACGAGAATACGAGAATTTTGCGGCGGATAATACGAATATTATGTGGAAGCTTTTTAATCTGTTTGACGGAATTAAAATTCGGATTATAATAATATGCTACGCGGAAAGTGTATGTATTCCTGCAGTAGAACTCTTTACCCGTGAACTCAAGAAAAATTTGCGTAAAGAAACATACATTTAGTATAAAAATTCCAAGGTTAAAAAGCCAGGAGTCACAAAAGTAATATCAGACTCAGGTTGAAAATCTATAAACAGGAAAATCAATAGGAGTTTTGCTAAGTTTTCTTGAATAATATTGGCATAAGAGTTTTTCAGAAGACATCATCGGTATCATGCTACCCCCTTGCAAACATAGCAGGTCCAGAATTGAGAGTAAATTAAGAGAAATGGATGAAAGAATGGAGGTACTTTAAAAACTCCTTTCTTCCACTATCGGTATTATGATAATAGTTATGAAAAGTAGTAACTGCATAATAGGGCCCAACAGAAAGATGAAGGGAGCTATTTAAGGGCAATGGGAAAGAATGAGTGGGTGGGAAGGGTGGTTTAATCGGGACGTGACCGCAAATGCTGACATATAAGCCATGATTTATGAAAGAAGAGTATTAAACAAATATTCCTTCTACTCAACCCAATATATTTCATCCATAAACAAATGAACGAATATTTACATATAAACTCAATATTTAGCTTTCATCCTTGTAACTATTTTTCTTTGTACTACAGCACTACAAGACTAGTTCGGTCTTACTTGTTCCGATTCTCATGTCCTCCCTTCTCAATTGATATCACCATACTGCCCGTATTTGTGGTCACCTTCCTTTTTCTTTCCCATTCCCATTACATATCTCCTTTAATGTTTTTAAATAAAATAACTAACTAATAAATGAAATAACGTATTTCTTTGATAATTCATCGTCCCACATAAAGTGATAGACTCAAGAACGAAAGTGAAAATAACTTTTACTATACCACAGAATAACAATAATAATGCTATACCACAGAATGTGGTATATTTTCACTTTCGTTCCTGATGGATCCATTCCACCAAGTCACGGCCTAAGCAGTTGATTCTATGATAGACTCAGTAGAAATATCTACATTCAATGAAAAGTCATTATATTGAGCTTAGCAGTGCATAAACTGAAATATTTTTAAATTCTGGCAGTTACTCTTTCAAGTTTTTGCCTTCCCAACCAGAAATTAAAACTTCGTACTAATACTTAATTATCGCAATAGGAATAGTCTCGCAGTTACAAGAATCTATCACATTAAGTTTATAGAGAAAACATCGATCTTTCTTCAAATTTGGTTATTCTGGATGGAAAGGCACAACCTTGATTCCTTAAACTACTACATAACGTTGGAGCGCGAGGAAAATATACATTAGATAAATAACGCAGTTTACGAATACAAATACATCAGTTGGTGCGAAAGTGAACATTATAGCTGATTAAATATGTTTCCATAAAGTAATGTTGTGGGAGGGCGTGCAAATTGCGATGACTAAAAAGTGTCACCGAGAAGTTCATCGGGTCCTCGCCCTCTCCCTGACGCAAGCCGGCTTTTGGACCCCACTTATTGTGTGTAAGAGCAAATTTCCCGAGACTAGTTTGCTGCCGGTCGTCTCACCAAGCCCTCCAGGTCAGCGCCGGTTCGGCGTAGGACCCTGCATATGACTTTCCTGTCCCCACGGTCTGCTTATTATCACTTGCTATGCTAACCAAATTTCATGTATTTAACGAATTATAATTAAATTCATGGTGCACTACCATCCCGAAGATCAAGCGTCCTCCTGGTCAGCGCCACTTGGGCGCAGGAATTTCCTATGGCATACCGGGCCCATCCGGTCTAATCCTCTGCAGTTCCCTCTTGTCCCAGTAGATTATCAAAGCTCACTGATTGCCAACTGAGTATTGCATGCACATATTTTCAGTGTTATTTAAGAACAAATTTATCGGTTTACGAGAATCGAGGAACATGACTTTATTTATGTCTTCGCCTAAGACTTCGAGAAACGTATTAACTAATTACAGAAGGAGCGAGATTAAGCAAAGGACACTCCATAGTGTTTGTCTCCTGTAGAGTAGACACGCTTATTCTGCATCTTTTTATTCTTTATGAAGGAGAATCTTTGTTTTGTCATATAAGAACTATTTCATTTAAGCTTCGATGTATCGATATCATTATATTTTTACTCGAATCTTTCTTTTTCTTCAATTATTTTGCAATCACGAATCCTAAGAAATAACGTATTTGTTTGACAATTCATCGACTCACATTACTTGGTAGACTCAGTAGAAATTTCTTTATTTAAATAAAATTTCCTTCATTGAGATTCGATAGAGCGTTAACTGAAATATTTTTAAATTCTAACCGTTACTCTTACAAGTTTTTGCCTTCACAACCAGAAAATGATGCTTTGCACGAATCCTTGTTTCTCGCGATAGCAATAAGCTCACGGTTCCTCTCTTGTTGAATAACATTCTTTTATAGGAAGCTTTCATGATAAAAGTAGTAAGGGAATTCAGGAAGATTCTTGGATTAAATAAATGCTATCTCCCTAGCGCTCATAACTCAGTTTAATATCTGTATGCGAATAGACTGAAGTCTCTAAAATACATGGAGGAATATGTTTTTTAGCGTTTTTTAATCTCTTTTTTTGATGCAAATATCTGAATTTGTGAGCGATTTTTCGATAAAACATAAGCATTGTTGCAACCTCACACCTTTACTTACGATACTACTTACAAATATTTACTAATTCTAACCGCATCAATTATACCTTAAAGTTGCTTGTAGAAGGGTTTCAAAAGTGTCAATGATAAATAAAATATCAATGATCGTCTCGCTATTTAATATGTGCTATCAGTGAAATGGGGGAATCTTGGTTGCAATTACATAAGGTTTAGGCTGAAAAATTGGGACATTGTCTCCCTTCAAAGTAGGGTAACTTATCACGTAGTATTGAAATTATACGTCACTTACCTTTACCATCTCACGTCTAAACGGATTGATAGAAGTTTTCTGCATTAAACACAGCACAACCCAAATATTAGAAGTATTATATTGCCTCTCAGATTTCATTTATAGTTTGCAGGGGATTCCAGAATTATATGGCAGATACTATGAACGATTTATAAAAGCTGTTAGATTTATGTGACGGAATGTATAATGTATGGATTGAAATTTATGTTACACGTGAAGGAATCCCTGCAGTTGAATTTTTCACCCGTGAACTCAAGAAAGATTAGCGTAAGGATGTACATGTTTAGTATTAAAATGCCAAGATAATAAAGCAGGCCTCACAAAATTGCTCTCAGACACAAGTTTGAAATTTATACAAGGAAACTCAATGCCAGCTTGGTTAAGTTTTCTTCAGAAATATGGGGAAAGTACATTTTCAAAAGACATCATCGGTATCATGCCAACCCCTGCAACCACGGCCGGTCCAAAATTGAGAGTAAATTAAGAGAAATGATATTAATGAAGGAGTTACTTTGAAATCTCATTCCTTCCACAAAATGCATTATGCTAACCAAACGGAAACCTGAAAACATTATTTAAGGGCAAAGGGAAAGAATGAGTGGGTGGGAAGGGTGGCTAAATCTGGAGGTGACCGCAAATGCAGACATATAATTGGTGTTTTATTAACGGGAGGATTAAAGATATATTCCCTTTCTCCCACAAAAAATATTTTCTCCACAAACAAATGAATGAATATCAAAATATTTACCCAGTATTCAGATTCCATCCTTGTGACTATTTTCCTTCATTAATTTTCCTCCAGCTCTACAAGGCTAAGATGGTCTAACCTGTTCAGATCCTCATGTCTCTCCTCCTCCACTCACAATTTATATCAATGTTTTGTCCGTATTTGTGATTACTTCCCGTTTCCTTTCCTTTTTCCCTTAAATTTCGCCATAAAGGCTTGTAATGGACGTTAAAAAAGAGAACAAGGCAGAAATTGGTGGTTTATATTTATAGTCTAGAGGAATTTTAAAATTAAAAATATTTTTTCATTTTTCTTTTCGATAAGTCATATTTTGCGATGATATTTCTCCAAAGATAACATGTGAGTAATTTATTTCGAATAGCTCCCTCTTCCGTGATCTAACTTGAGTAGAAAAACGGTATATGTATTATAGATGTGCGCGATTGGGAAAAACAGAATGACAGAAACATATATTGTGGAATATACGATCTTGTTGTTCAAAGCTTTTGCTCTAAAAGATAACACACTTACTTATGATATATTACATTAATTTTACAGAGAAGAAATCGATCTTTCTACACATTTTGTTATTTCTGGATGGAAAGGCATTACCTTGATTCCTTATACTACTACATAACATTGGAGCGCGTGGAAAATTTACCTTAGTTAAATAACGCAGTTTACGAATATACAGATTTCAGTTGGTGCGAAAATGAACATTATACTTGAATACCTATTTTCCTTAAAGTAATGCTGGGGGAGGGCATGGATATAGCGATGACTAAAGAGTGTCACCGAGAAGTTCATCGGGTCCTCGCCCTTTTCCTAACGCAAGCCGGCTTTAGGACCCCACTTGTGTATGAGAGAAAATTTCCCGAGACTCTTGTTTGATGCCGGTCGTCTCACCAAACCCTCCAGGTCTGCGCCTATACGGCGTAGGACCCTACATATGACATTCCTGTTCCCGTGGTCAGCTAATTGTCACTTGCTACACTTACCGAATTTCATGTTTTTAACGAATTGTAAATTAATTCATGGTGCACTACCACCCCGGAGATCAAGCGTCCTCCTGGTCAGCGCAACTGGGGCGCAGGAACTTCTCATGGTATACCGGGCCCTTCCGGTCTACTCCTTTGAAGTCCCCTCTTGTTCCAGTAGATTATAAAAGCTCACTGAGTGCCAACTGAGTATTGCACGTACATATTTTCAATGTCATTTAAGAACAAATTCATCGGTTTAAGAGAATCGAGCAACAGGACTTTATTTATGTCCTAGCGTTAGAGTTCTTAAATCGTATTAACTAATTAAATAGGAGCGCGATTAAACCGGGTACGATCCATTGTGTTTGGCTTCCCTAGCCAAGACACGCTTAATCTTCAACTCAATATACTACATTGCGGTTTAACTTGGTCAAGTCATAAACCAACTATTTCTTTTAATCCTCGTTGTATCGATATCATTATGTGTGAGTCTAATCTTTCTTTTTCATGAATTATTTTGCTATCACGAATCGTAAGAAATATCGTATTTGTTTGATAATTCATAGACTCTCATTCATTGATATACTCAGTAGAAATATCTTCATTCAGAGAAAATGTTTTGCCTCGAGATTCTTTGGTGCATAAACTGAAATGTTTTTAAATTCTGGCCGATACTCTTACAAGTTTTTGCCTTCCCAACCAGAAATTAATACTTCGTACTAATACTTCATTTCGCAATAGGGATAAGCCCTCTAGTTGGTAAACATTTTCTTAAAGAATTACGGTTAGCTGCTTAGTGATCTAAGCTTGGTCACATTGGTACTCTATATGGATAGATTGAAGTCTCTTAAATAATCAAAATACTTAGTTTTTCTGCGGTTTTTATCTCTTCATTTAAAGTTAAAATCGAATACTGTATTTTCACAGATTTATCGATAAAAACAGATTTTTTTTCCATTTTCACACATTTACGATACTACTTACAAAAGCCTACTAATTCCAGCCGTATTTTTTATTTCATTAAGGTACTATTGGTAGAGTTTCAAAAGTTTCTATGATAACTTAAATATCAATTATCATCTTTTATATCTGCTATAAGTAAAGAAAGGATATCTTGGTTGCGTTTACGTAATGATGATGCTAAAACCTTGGGGCTATTCTTTCCCTTCAAATTGAGGTAACTTGTGGTACAGTTTTGAAATTATTCGCCGTTTACTTGTACAGTCTCTCGTGTTTCGAATGGAAGCAAGTTATGCGCATTTAAACATTGCACATCCAAAACGAAGAAGTAATTAGGTCGTTTGATGTAATGGAAAAATATCTTTCTCTCAAACTAATAAGTTGTTTTTATAGAGGAGAGTGTGGTTTGACAAAACTTCTCCTAGTACAAATAGGTACTTAAAATATGATACGAAATGCTTTCCACTAAATTCATAAATTATGCATCAATAAAAGATCACAAGGAAAAACGGACTTGAAAAAAGTCTGACAGGGCCGGGAATCCAACCCGGGATCTTCCTCTATCCGGGAGGCTGCCTTAACCACTAGGCTACATTTTTCTGTCTCGGTAGAAAAATGTAGCCTAGTGGTTAAGGCAGCCTCCCGGATAGAGGAAGATCCCAGGTTGGATTCCCGGCCATGTCAGACTTTTTTCAATTCTGTTTTTCCTTGGGATTTTTCCTGGGTGCACGCCCTTATGTGCAATTTACCCTCTTTCCTTTATGAATAAAAGACTTAATTTTGGTTAGACAATTACTTGCAATTGACTTTATTCATTGGTTTTCGGGGAAAGCAGCTTATGTTTGAAACTATTAAATCATAAAAATCAAAACGTTTGAATAAGGAATAGTTAAGTCCTTGTCCTATCTGTAATTATTCAGTTGATGAATTTATTTCTTCTATGAAATTACTTTGTTTAGAGGTATTAGTTATCATCGTTGAAAGTTATTAATACGGAAGACTCAGATATATAATTCAAAAGAATCAATTACTATAACGTAGTACCACTTCTTATAATATGAATAATTAAAAAAAAAATATTTGCCGTTTTATGCTGTTAACTCGTATAGCTATATGCTGATAGTTCGAGGTATCTGAAATAGTGTTGAGAATATAGTGTTTCTGTGTTTTATTATTTCTTTTTATTGTGCAAATATTGGTGATTTACTTCTATTTCTTGGGAAATGATGGGTTTTTGTTCAAAATCCACACATTTGATACGAATCTTCTTAATAGATATTACTAGCAGTTACCTACTGCCTGCTCCGCAGGCAGGTTAGTTCCCTTACGTTTGATGCGGCAGCATCGAAAGGTATTCGGTTTTGTCGTTTCTCTCTTGAATGGCATTTCCTATGGGATTTTCCTCCACACAGAGCACCTCTCATCGAAGTCGTGAGTAAGCTCTTTTCAGAGCGCTCTTAACTAACCAGGCCCGGGAGTGCTGGGCAGTAATTATAATTTAATAAATAAATAAATACTTAATAAATATTATTTATTTATTATGGAAAAGATTAATAAGCTTAATAAATCTTGTGAAAACATTACGGGACGCGTGCGTTCGCTTAGCTGCCCCGATGAAGCTATGACCTTTTTACAAAGTATAATGAAGAATGTTAATTCATATATAGCAGGGCAGTCTTTAACAGACGAGGCCTTCGTCAATGATCCCGAAAAAGTAGATAATGTCAGAGACCGCAAAGTCGGGACCTCACCCTCAGCAGTGAGATCAACTGATAAAGACTTAACTATGTTAAATGACGCGCAAGCGATAGGTAAGCGGCGTTCGTTCGAAAACGTCTCCCACTGCCCTCATTTTCGCGTTTTTTCAGTTTTTCACCAGTTTTGCACCTCTAAACTCAACCAAAAAATTTAAACTTTTGCGCGCCTGTGCGTGCAGGCCGTCCGCCTTCAGTGCACTAAAAATCGTTGCGGGAGATTGAATTTAGACTCAGATTTTGCTAAAAGTGTTACATCCCTTTTTTGAGGACAGACGGACGGACGCGATTCTGTCTTAATATATATATATATATATATATTAGCGTTCGAAACTAGAGGTGAGTTATAGTAAAACTATTTAAATTTCAAACATACACATTATCATATTTCGTTTAACAGAATATAATTTTATTTCATACTCCCCTATAGTTATGGGCATGTTACAATCACATTCAAAAAATGCGTACTCATTCTTCTTTTTTAGAATCCTAGTTGTGTTGGCTTCCTTGAGAATTAACTTAAAGTTAATTTTGAATATCAATCTGGTGTAGGGTAGATTTTCATGGAGAATTATAAAATCAATACAGCCCTGTTCTATAACGAATATTTGGCATCTCTGCGTTTTCGTTAGCGAAATTTCCAGAGATCTGTAAGAGATTATATCTTTTTGACTACGGCAGTAAAATTGCATGATATCTAAGCGATAAAGAGGGAAAATGCCTTGAAATTCTCACTGCTTCTTATATCGCAAGTTTTAATTGAACATTTTTAAGATGTTATTCATTGGGTATTTAAAATTTGAATTTACTATAAACGCATGTGTTATCTATGAGGGGGGAATGTAACAATTAACCATGTAATGAAATATAAAGTGTAGTCATGACCATGTTCCCTTTTAAATTACGCCGTTACAGAAAATGTTTCAATTATTTTTAAATATAATATTGTTTATATTGTGTGTATAATAATTATAGTATGTCACAAATTTATTTATAAATCATTCAAATATAATTTATTATAATGAATATTTATATTAATGAGAACCTGTAAATGGCCCATCCATTAGTTAAACGATATTTCTGGATGAATAACCGCTTCAGTAAATTTGGACATAAATTGCTTGGGAAAATACTACTTGGATATGTAATTAAAGATATATGATACCATTAATGGTCATAAAAACAAATTGCAGAAGTTGTGCTCGATTATATTTAGCGTAGGTTTACATTATATCCTTTCTGAAGACTTATTATATGGAATTATTATCTCGTCTTAATATTAATCATAATCTTGTAGAATTTCATTCGCTCGGATTCTCTAATTGAGAAATTGTATTGTATCCTTATTATTCGACAATACTAAGCCAAATTCATAGCCCTCTAAGGAATGAAAACCCGGCATTACGTGTCAGTCTCTTACTCGACAGACAGACCAGAGCTCACGTAGTGGCCAAAACAGCTTAACCTTACTAGGATGATGCCTGAAGGAGGATTTATATAATTTTCGATCACACCAAGTTGGACTTATGGTAGCGATACTTTGTTTTCGGAGCTAAGAGAAATAGTCTCCATACAAACGCGAAATGAATATTAAGGGGAGAAATTCAATTCGGTTTAGCAAATTATGTCTCAGAAAAAAAAACAAAAGCTTAGGTTCAGGGAGTGTTTTTAAAAAAGATTCGAATCTAAATCCACTTTAAATATGACAGAGTAGAATAGAGATTGATATTTACAGGTTTGAGCATGAAGCTGCATATTTGACGCATGTTAGACCTTGAACTATTAAAAAAACTTTGGGTCTGTTAATCCCCGGAATGTAACAGGAACTTCGGATTTTTTCTCAACTCTGGAAATTCTCCTTCACAGAAACAGAAATATTCCCATTCTTGTCTCATTATCATACATTATCATTTATAACTACATACTCTTTGACGTTTAAGATTCTTAATAGAAGATTGGATACGTTATTATTATTATTACTATTCAGATAGAAGAATTCAGTATTTACCATTTGACGCTTGAAAGATGTAGCAAAATATGAGGTCTCAAAACTACATATTGATAACCATATTTGAGAAAACAATTAGTAAACATACCAAAAATAAGTAATTTTCATCGGAACATTTATCTCGAATTTTTCATCCGAGATCATTTAAAAACCGCTACTACACCCTACCAATCCAATATAAAAAACTAGCGTTGACCTCAGTGCCTTTCTGTGTCATTAGTATGAATAATAATCACATGCTATTTAGTTTAGAGAAACTAAAATTTATCAAAAAATCGGAACGAAACAACAAATATTTTTTGGGGAAAGCCCAATTTATGTATCTTATACAACGCTTTTATTTCTCACGTATGAACTTGTTAGAAATGAAATCAATATAAGACTTGGAATTTTAATATATAATTGGTTTAGAAACGATTACCTGAATAGAAAGAATCTACTGAATCGTATTTACGAGAGCGGAATTCACGGTACTTAACAGCGGCAGTGGATGGACTTCCTTCGGAAAACCTACCGAAATAGAGTATAGCTGTAAAACTTAATTGTACGAAAGTTCACTCGAAATTAGTTTTAAATTTTTAATTTTTATGAATGGAATTCATTTTATGTCTATGTATGTATAGAATGTCTAATGAATTCACATAAATATAATAGAGTTGAACTGATATGTTTACGACTAAAATATTCTAGACGAGCAAACAAGGAATGCGCCTTTTCCTTTCTAAGGGTTATTCCCAGCAAAACCGAACAAGAAAAAAACGTCACATTTTCGGAACTTTTTTAAACTTTGTCAAAATGTTGTCTGTGATAGTGAAAAAAATTCGGTAATTTAAAGAGCAATATTTTTAAATAGTTACAAAATGGTGGACTGACAAAATTCTCAAAAAAGTTCGAAATTCGGCGAGCGCTCACTCAGACAAACGCCTGTTTCTCAGAAAGTTTCAAATAAAGAGTCGATTTTAAATTAACGCTTTAAAGATCTTAATTATTCATTTTTAATGATATGGAATTCAATAATATCTCTAGGAGAGATTGTTTATTTTTATGCAGATTAACTTTTTAAAACGATTATAAACTAAGAAAGAAACATTTCTTTGGAATTCGAAAATACCAACTAAATAACCACAACATTTTCTTTGTTTTTTGAAAATATATTTTTTTTAAATGGTTATTTTTCGCATTTCTAGAAATGGGCTAAATGTCTGAAAATTCTTCCTGAGATATCCCATTGTGGATCGGTAGATTTTATATTCTCTATTTTAAGTACCCGTTTGAGCTGAACAGTCAGAAAAAACGTAAAATAATATAATTTTTCAATTTTTAGGATGGACAAGCAGAGCTTCCTCTAGTTCTCAACCTTACTCTTAAATCATATTTTCGAGAAATATTATGTCTTGGATTGCTTTACTCAAACAATGAAATGATTGAGTGAGAAACGTCGTTCACATGAATCTTGAAAGGAAGTATACCCTTCTTTGGCATTACATTTTGGAAAGATATTGCAAAAAGAATAAACTGCTGTAAATGACGTGTAACAATTTTTTGTGCGTATAATAAATGCAAAATTTACGTGTAAAATTACGAAATAAATTAAAAAATTTTTTCTTGATGTGTTAAGTACGCTCACAGCAATAACTAAAAATATACAAATGTACAAATATAAATATAGAAGAATAATTAATACTAATAGATAAAAAAATCCATTAATACGAGGAAATACAAATAGGATTAATACATCCTCATCATACACATTAAGACGGCTTGTAGGTTATTTACGTTGATAAAAATGTAGGGGGCAACATACGTTCATAATAATGTACAGGGCAGCACACTATTTTCTCAGCAGATGCACTGGATATTTTAGCATTTTTTGACAATTATTTCCTCATTTTATTATCTTCTTTAAAAATTACAAATCAAAATCGTCTTTTTTACATTTTTTAACTTAGAACTGAGTGATCTCTAATTGTCAAAACAGATTGCAAAATATTTTTTTGCAACAGAAACTGCTTCTATAATGTTGTTTTAGCTTGTGAGATTCCACTTTCTTAGTAAAAAACAAAACCAGTTTCGGCGAATTGCGTCATCCTCAAGTGCATCAGAAAGATTGAAGGCGCTATGTAAGGGCAAAGGGAAATAGGAGAGGGAGGGTGGGAGAAGAGGGAAGTGACCGCAAATGCAGACATATGGGCGGTGACATATGAACGGGGAGAATGGAAGAAATATTTCTTTTCCTCCATCACAAATACCTTCCCCACCAAGGGTTGCCTACATATTTACCCGAGATTAAGCTTTCATCCCTACGACTATATTACCTTCCTTGCGTCCCTTTCCCTTCTTCAATATTATTTTGGTCTTACCTATTCTGATCCCTATCTCTCTCCTCCTTCCCTATCATATGGCATCACCCCTCTGTCCGTATTTGTGATCACTTCCCTTTTCTTTTTAGTCCATGACCTGAATGCATTCCTGTAGGAAAATTTGAGTAGGGAGATTTTTATTTTAGGGATGTTTAGCAGATGTCCAAGAAGGTATTTTGGGCCTTTATTTTTATGCATTATAAATATCTCAGTATTTATTTGGCATAAAGTAATCCGTTTAAACAATCTACAAAATGAAACATTTTTAAATTCTACGCAAGCCCAAAGTACTAACTAAGATTCCAACTAAACATTCCTGGAAGAAGGTTCTCCCTACTCAATTGTCCTGCAGGATTGCGTTCAGGTCCTGGACTTTTTTCCCTTCCCCTTAAATGTCCCCTTTAAAATTGTTATGCACTTAACGATGGTGAAGTACGCCGAAATCAGTTGTGCGTTGAAAAATCTTTTGGAATTGCAGATATATAGTAACTACAGGTTTATTAGGAGCTTATTTAATAATATAGCATATAATTTTAGGGAATTTATATCTTGAAAGCTGCTTCCGAATTGCTTTCAAATCTAACTTATTTAATAGAAAGTAAAAATTACTTTACGTAAATCACTAACGTGGAAAAATTGCTGGCAAGCTTTAGTATCGTACCGCAGTATTGTTTATACAGCATAATATAATAGTGGAAGGCCGCTGATGGCTAAAATACAGATAGAACGAAGCACCAAAAACCATCAAAAGACGTAAATGATATGGCGATATGAATATTTCGCTCGCAATGGGAGCATCCTCAAAGCCTTGAGGTCGGCAGTTCCTTGCGTTCTCATCGTGATTCAGTGATTACAGTGGCCTCCGAACGATCGATTTATTTTTCTTAATCTTATTACGCGAATAAGTCTTAAAAATAAAGTAACTGATACTGGAATTAGGTTTTATAATTTAAATCATACAAGCATATGCATCGTTTGATAATATATGTCAGTTCTAAAGTATATTCCTCCTGGCCTATCCACCCAAAACATATTTTACCTTTCTCTCTTTTGCCTCGAGAAGTGCTATATTTTTAAAATTAAGATTAAATTAGATTAAACTGAGATCATTTTTAAAAACTACAGGGTGACCCATTGAAAAGATTCCTTCTCATATATTTTATTTATTACACTTAATAATAATTTAAGAATTTATAAAATCATTAATAATATAAATAATAGAATAAAATATAAATAATAAAATACAATGTAAATATTATAAATAAAATATAAACAGTATTATATTCGATGTTCGCACCTAGACAGGCTAACGACTTTTAAGGCCACTTCATGTGTTGGCTACGCGGTCTGACAATGAGACGAACCCTCCTTGCACGATACATTGCACTGAATCAGTAACTTCTGACACGAAACTAAATAAGATATTACTAAATGAGATACATAATATAATATTTATTTCTGGGGACAATAAGTGGATAATACATAAAAATAGTCCGCAAAATTCACCAAGTATATTTCAGTATCGAAAGAATAAAACAGAATACGGCATATTCTAACATTTTAAAATCTCTTCAAGGTTTCGAATATATTCCATAATCCCATTGGTATCGAATCGGAAAAATGTTACCCTTAAGTTTCTATGTTAAGCAGCTAATTGGAAAATGTATATGTATTTAAAAAGGATATCCTAAATTGATACACGTTTAAATATACATATATTGCGGCCTATCTGCATATTGCAATACGCGCAGTAATCTCTAATAAAATCGATATTTTTGCTTATTATTGCTCCGAGAAAAATCATGGGAATAAAGGACTAAATACAAATTGAGAATAACTCAAAATATTTTCAAACATTCAAACGTACACTTCATTTATTAACATAAGGGTTTTCTCACACGGAGCTGGAAGAAATCTGTGAATCAAAGATAGATACATCCAATCTTCAGCAAAACGATGCACGTATGGAATTTCTCTGCAGAAAATCAGTCACCGGTAACTTAATACAATAATCATAACAAAAAATTGAAATATTCCATAGGCACTCAAGATATTCAGTGATATATGCCAGACTTCAAATATGTTTGCACTTTCCCGCAGAACACTCGCTTAAATAGCGTCGCACTGCTCATGATAAAGTTTACACGAATAATGCTAAATATTGTAAATTTGTCGAAAATCGCGTCACTTTATTTCACGCTCGCGGAGCACTCACTGTCCACTTCCTTACCGTAATCAACTGACAAGTAACTTGCGAGTTGCGCGCTGAGGCAGGCTGACGTCATTTTTACGGGAGCAGATATCTTGGGTACGCGGTGTGAGGAACCCTTAGCAGATTGTTATCTTGCGAAACCACTTCTAGAGGCTCTCCATAATCCGCTCCGATGCCTCCTGTGGACTTATTGGCGCACTTGACTTGAAGTGATTAAATCCACATTGACTTCAACGCCTGTAAACAGAAAGAGGCGTATTAGACATTCTTAGCTGCTATATGTGAAGGTCATTTTAGGTAGAGAGAGAAGAATATCATTTATGGCATGCTGAATTGCTCCTCACATTTGAAGGTTGTTTAGAGAAGGAAAGGAGTTACGATATGTAACGAGAAGCAGAGCTTCCAAACGAATACACAACATAACAATGGTATGTCCCGAGTCATCTCTTGCCAAACCGCTCAGCATCCGAGTTTAAAACTTTGGATATTTTCCTAGTTTATCTTTTGTTATGCTCTATTTCGAGACATATATATTGATACTGTTATGAAGATATTATGTTTTCTTGGTATTTGGCTTGTTTAATTTCATAATCATTAAGGTTGAATAAAGGCAAACCTAAAAATGCCAGTGCTTGGTCGTGCAAACATTTTGGAATCATATCGTAAAGGCACAACAGAAAACTATTAGTTCCCTAATCATGATGATTATTAATAACGATCAGAATTATCATTGTCTTCAGGTCCTCTTCAACTTCTTGCAGCCATCGTGTGCATGGTCTTCCTCTTTCCTCCTCCCTTCCATCTTGCTATAAATCAACAATTTGCGAATTTTCACTATTTTATCCTTTTAACATTCCCCAACCACGACAGTCGCATTTACTTTGAGAACCAAACTACATCCTTTTCTTCCAATATTTCAAGGGTCTTTCAAATGATAAAGTTAAAGAATTACTAAACCTAGATTCTTACAAATTCTCTTAAATCAATATCCTTTAACGGGTTAGAGGAATATGGAAACCCGAAACATGACGTTATACAAAAGTGGTATGTATTGATATTGAGGAATATCACAATCTTAACTCAATTCAGAGTTATAGTGATATTTTATAAGATAAAAGGTCATCATCATCATCCACAGCCAGGTGTGGGCCCTGGCTTTTTCAGTTACATGCCTCCATTTGTCTCTATGCTTTCTCCTTCCATCTTCCAAATCCCATAATCGTCACTTCCTCATCAACATTTTAGCCATCTTTACGTAGTCTTCCTCTCTTCCTACTCTCTTCCATCTTGATATACGTTAACAATTTGGTCCATCCTTCCAATATCGTCCAACCATGATAGTCACAATGATTTTTTGAACCTAACTGTATACTTTTCCTATAATACTTCATTTATTTCCCAGTTCATTCTGATTCTCCACCTTTCTCCCTCTTTAACTGGGCCATAGATTCTCCTCATTTTTCGTTCAAATTTTCTTAGCATTTCTTCATCCTATTTGGGTAGGACCCATGTCTAAGCGCCATAGGTTTGGTCTTATCAGTACTTTATGAATTTTCAATTAAGTATTCTTGGACAGAAGAGTTGATCTGAGGAGAATTATATTTTCAAAATATGACTTTGTTACCTTGAACTTCCTCTGATTAATACCTTCAAAGATTTTATGTTAATTATTTAGTATAACTCCAAGTTTAGTAAATTTGCTGACATACTCTTACTCGAAATTTTAAATAATTACGTTTTATAGCTCTCGTTGTTTTTGTAAAGAAGACATTTTTATATATTTGGCCTGATCTTCATTTGTATGGAGGCCCATTATTTTCGCATTGTCTTCAATGATAGTAAACGTTGCCTTAAGATTATTCAATCTTTTTGCTATCAGAGCTATATCATCGGCATATGCAAAGCCTTGTTTGGATTTATATACAACTGCTCCCTTTACTATTAATGCTTTCATTGATTTGTGCAAAATCAAGCTGAATAGCACAGCTGAGAGAGCAATTCCTTATTTTACCTCTGCGATCACTTTGAAAGTATTGCTTACTCTACCCAGTCCGAAAGAATTATGCTGGAATTCCTTCAGTGTCATCTCCACCAATTTAACAAGCTTCTCTGGAGTACTGTAGCCTTTCATCAAACAAAGCATCTATTTCCTATCCACACTGTCAAAAGCTCTACAAAATTAAATGAAGAGTATATGCAAATATCAACGTTGCATTCATGCAATTCACCATTGCTTGTCTCACTCAATATCTGATCAATGGTACTTCTACACCTAAAGCCACAAGGATATTCTTCTAGATTTTTTTAGGCATAGATACTTATTTGTTTCAATTCAATACTAGTGAATATTTTAATTGCTACATTCAGTAACATGTCTCTATAGTTTTTGCATTCAAAATCATCACCTTTCTTAAATATGGGGCAAATCAGTCCAGTTCGCCAATCTTCAGGAAATTCCTCTGACTTCCAAATACTACAGACCAGTCGGTATAATGTTTTCATTAGATCTGGGCTTCCATTTTATATAAATTCCGCAGATACGCCTAATGCCTCTTTTCTAACTTATGCATATACAATAGTTAAAAACGCACTAGTGTAAGGCAGTAAACTAACTATGGTTCCGATTAATTTACGAGATCCCTGTTCTCAACGTCGTTGCCAAAACATGCATACCATTGGGTGTAAATCATCCACAAAAATTAATTTCCGAAGGTACTTACATGGATTACTATTAATGGATAAACAGTCTCAGTATGGTACTCAACTAAATTTCATAGGTATATCATTAAAATGACATGTATTTAATGGCAATTATGTAGAAGTTAATCATCATGTATCTAAATATCGGTGTTTGGTAATATATATCGTAAATCGATTCAATTATTATTCCACCTTTTATCAATTTGCTTAGACGATTTGTTTTTTAATTAATTGAAGATGTAAAGGAAAGGGGTTAGAATCATAGTTTCAATTACGTATGCGGGTTTCAGTTCACAGGAATGGGTAATTTATTATATCCTCGATGTTAAAATATTTTTCTTCGTCGACGTACATTTACAACTGAACTGACCCGTTTTCATAGGCAAGACTGCATCCATCAAAAACTGCCTTTAAAATTCATTCCTGGCATCGACAAGAAAATAAAACATCCTTCCGTGGGATGTTTTAAATCATCGTAATTTTTAATATAATGCCATCACCAAACGTTTCATTATGAAAACAGCAAAATAGCTTTTGCATTCCCATCCAGGGGTATAGATATTCTGTATGCAAAATTTACACAGAGTATGATTTTATTTAACGGTTATTTCGTCATATTGGTAGTGTAGCAAGGAATAAGTATTTAACTATTATCGCATTAATTATATTTGTAAATAATACTCTAACCTGACTCAGTCATGATTAAGATGTGGATTGAAGATTTCAGATAAGAGTTACAAGTAGAAATTAACCAAATACAGACAACAGATGGACTCGTAGCATAGATTTGTATATATGTTTCTACTAATTAAGCAAAGCAGCTGTGATATATACGTAGCATGAGCCAAATAATAGGATTCCAAATCATTATGGAAAGACACGAGGATTTATCTACCTCTATTTCCAATAGATCAATTTTCCGACGATGCATATCACTGATGAAGTAAATTCAGTGGTTCAATTGACCCAAATGAGTGTATTTGTAGTATTTTTGTAAAATTGATGTGTCACTTATTTATATTTTAATTATTGCTAAAAAAAGAAAAGATTTGGATGAATTCCCATGAAAATTTGATTAAAAATAGGCGTGCACGAAAAATTACGTAGCTTTATATGTGAATAAATAAAACATTTCAGATCAATGCATATATATGACATCTATATCCAGGAAATACTTTATTATTACCGTAACATTAGCAAACTAGGTTCTTAAAGTTTTTTATCTGCAATATTTAATATCAATTAGGGAATTTTCATATCTATTTGTAAGATTGGCCTTTCTAAACTCATTCAACACTAATTTCTTCCTTTACCAATAATGAAGGATACACAAAATGAATTAACTTCAATAACTTAAAAGGATGTACTAATTCGGCTCTTAAAAAATCCCGTTCATGGGTTAAATCCATCTGTAAAATTATGCACGTATAAAGTGTTATTAGAACAGCTGGTCACTAGTCAGAAAAATAACAAGTACATGTGCTCAAAGTTCACCAATTCAGTCACCGGTCGATCCCAATAACATATTTCACCTTGGTCTGCTCACCAACTGATAAATTGGACGCTGACTAAATTCAGTCACGAGCCACTTAATGCAAAAACCGTGATAATTAAGTTATTCCTTAGGCATGGAGATATTCAATGATGTATTTCAAGTCTGTTTGCACGTTCCAGCAAGACAAAAACTTTAGTGACAGCGCACTATATGAGTCAAGATTAACATAATCACACGAGTAACACAAATGTTGTAAATTTCTTGAAAATGGAATAATTTTCGTCCACAATAAGGACTTCCTGCACTCTTTGTATTCGAAAGCAATTGACGTAGACGTAGGTGGCGTGCCGAGAAAGGCTGAAGAATTTTAAAGGCAGCTTATGTGTATTCCCACTGTCTAATGGAACCCTCCGCAGCTTGTCATCTTGCGAAGCCGCTTTGAAGGTCTTTGGAGACTTCCTAAGTTTCTCTTTCCTAAATTTCATACTTCCTACATTACCTAAATTCCATACTTCATAAATCCTAAATTTCATACTTCCTACATTTCAACTATTTCTGTTTAAAGACGTCTTTAAACAGAAATAGTTGTTTTAGACTTACTGAACTGATCTTCAACCTAGAAAGTAGTTACAGTGAAAGAGGGTAGTTAAAGATTTTATTAAAACGTGCTTTCTTTCCGATGTGTCATAGATCCATGGTACGTCACGAGTTACCTCTTCCTGTTCCACGTATTATCCATTGTTAACATTTTGGGAATTTTCATCTTTAGATATGCCTTATTTTTTGTCCTTCATGTTGTTGCCTCGTTTAATATCTTATTAATTAGGTTTGAACGTAGACCAAAATAATCATTCTCGTGCCTGGGTAAAAATTTCGATATCGTGTTATGAGAGTACATTCTAATCATAACGATGGTTTATTCTAGGACAGAAAGCCGTATTGTATACGTGAAGAAAGTGACTTATCATGTAAACTACGCCAGAAGAGTCAATTAGCGAGCGCTTACTATGACTTCGACGAAGTATATCTAAAAATGCGATCATGAAAATCAGTAGCGTGAACTTGGTTTCAATGAATTGTGCAATATCTGTTTTGAACGAACTTGCCATATTTTTGCGTATAATTTTGCAGGATTTTTTATAGAATTAATGTTGACAGGGGTTCTACGAGGGGATACTGAGTCGCGGAATTGGTTCCGTTAGTTTTTGTGGGATTCACTTAGTTTTCTGGTCCAGGTGATCTCGAAAATGTACTTAACTTTCCTCCTTCATGTTCCTCCCTTACTCTCCTTATTCCTTTTTCCTCCTGTTCCCGTTGATGATATAAGTCGGGCAACATTGAGCGAGTACTTCGCCCCCGACATTTGAGGGAACTCCCAAAAAACCTTACTTTACTTCATCCTCCATTCTCGTCCAAGTGCGGTGGGTGATCACCTTCCTCATCCATTCCATTTTTTCTATTTCATACCCGTAACGGCACCTAACTCTTTCTGCGTTTCTTTATTCCTGGATAGGAATACACAAAACAAAATAGCTCACTTTCATAATACCTCATGATAGGAAAGATAATACCTAGTTTATCACTGTCATGCTCAAACAGAATGTAAGGTTTGAGTGTCTAAGTCTTGTGAAAGGTATATTCAACTGTCTCTTTTTTGTTTAATAAATTAAAAACTTATTTAACGACCGAGCGCATAAAATATATCGCTACATTTGAAGTCCGCTATTGTCATTTTATAATTTAACCCATTAGTATTTGGAATTCTCTCGCATAAATTAATGTGCTAAATAATACTCTATCTCACCTGACACAGTCATGATCAAGACAGTCTATGGAAGATTTCATAATAATAGTTGAAATAATTTAAAATAATAATTGGAATTCAACTGATTCAACCGGGGTGGCACGAACTCGTATGATAGGTCTTTCCGTATGATCTTACGAATTCTGCGGCGGATCTGGAATATTTATACATTATGAGCGTAAAAATATACACCACCTCCAGATAGGGAAATTTGAATTTTACTATTAACTATATAGAGATCGCTACTGAATAGAATTCTCTTCAGATAGTGTTCTTCCAATGGTATCTCACCCTTTTATTTAGTCTTGGTTTGTGCAGGCAATGAGCTCGAGAGAGATTGTGATGGTCTACGTTTAGTATTAGCCAATTGATCCATTTCCCTTCGTTGGATATCACTCACGCGCTACTTTCAGTAAAATTCAATTCGTACATTGGAAAGCGAGCACGGCGAATCCAGAAATTATTGGGAAAAAATCAATAGCAAAAGATCTTTGAACGTGAACTTAATACCCATAGCGACACACTCGAGTGATGCAGTAAAGTGCACAAGGTAATTATCACTATATGCCTCGCCGTTAAATTTTATTACTGCCCCAAAATATGTTCGCAAGCTATGAAAGAAAACTAAGCGTTATAAGAAAATAATCTCAAGGAAGGAATGATAATTCCGGTCGCTCTTCCCGTGTCAAAATAGAGGAATGAGCAGGAAACGGGGTTAGGGATATTGTTGTTTTTTACTCCACTGCCATACTTGACTTGCAACTTAGGGTTGATATCCAAAATATAATCAATGAAAAACTGTTTTAGTAGTGCGAAAGTGAATTACAGAGATTACAGAGGTGGCATTTCAGAACCTCTGGACTTAGCAGCGCCAAAGTTTCGAAATCTCGCCACTTACTGATATATAACCAGTGCGGTAACAGAGGATTAAGATTCGGATGATGTTTTCATGTAAAAGAAATATTGAATAGAATTCTTGTATTTATGACTCTATTTCCTTCGTCAAAATAATTACATAAATTACACTACATTAACACAATTCTATTTATTGCATCTTCTTTATATAACACATAAAGTTCTGTACAAGTGTGATTTTATTAAATTGCGTTAGCCTAGTCTTTATGGTAATACACAAAATTATAAAGGACCTATTCAATGTGTTGGCACCTCAGTACAAACCATAAAAGCAAGTACTGCATGAATGGACTCAATTGAGATACATCTATGGTCATCGAACCATTTATTCCAATTTGATAAAAACTTGGAAGTGTTTTATGGGGTTTTTAGTTATTATAAAATATTCACAGTTAAATTAATAAAATACGAGAAAGGAGCTCTGATGCTATAGTTAAGGTACATTTCTAATGATATGATGGTTATGATACCATGAGGTTGCCAGGTTTTCTTTTAGACCTCACAATCAGTCCAACACTTTGCAAGTAAAGGGATTCATAAAGTAAAATATGCAGTGCTCACTCTGGGTTTTTGGTATCGATGCTTCTTTATATTAATATCACTAAGCTACTCATCTCGATTGGCATCGGTTTGCTAATAATTGCTCAACAAATCTTAAAATCTTAATTTATACTCATAAATAGCGTTACAAATTTCAGCCAACTGGCAAACACGCTCTTATATTTAAAAGTTGAGAGCTTCAAAATCATGTGTGAATATAAACAGTATTCTATTCATCTTATTTAAACCACATAAAATAATAAACAGCTGTTTAAACGAGTATAAATACTTAAACAGTACGATACATTTCCATAAAATGTTACCAAAATTAATTATTTCCAACACCAGAACTTAAAAGTAATGATATTATCAATTATTTTTAACTGAAGGCCAAATGACATATTTTACCATAAAAATATCTATAAATTTAACCAAGCCAATTAATCCATTTTCAAATAAAAATTCCCAAGATTGATAAATCAAAGACAACACTGAACATTCATTTTTCTTTAGCATTGCTTTCATCCAATGTTATTCTGAATAACGGAAGACTATTCAAATTAATAAAATATTAATGGTAAAGATAAACAGCATTGACTTCGGAAACAAAACAGTATGAGCAATCTACATGTAATCAAGATCCTACGCAGGATGATCTATTTCACTATTTAAAATTGAAGATATAATATATTACGGTAACTACCATTATACTATGCGATACTGAAATATAAATATATTTATGTCTATAGATTGCTCCTTCCTTACGATGGGTGATATCATTCACACCGAGAGTTTCAGTGTGTTGGAATATAAGTAATAAGCAATTTCTTTTATGAGTTAAAGTTTTCTACTCGACGTGCATACATCTACATGTCTAGTTGGTTCGGTGTAAGTGCTTTCCCTATCCCTTTCTTATCCTCTTTCTTTCGCTCCTAATTTCTAATGCCCTCCCCTTCCCAGTGATGAACGATTCAGGGACCGTATCTGAGGGAACTCCCTTAAAAACCTTCCTTTTTCCTTAATTCCCATTCTCATCCAACTCATCTGGAGGACCCCATTCCCGTTCCTTTATTCCTCATCCGTGTTGACGCTCAACTCTCTTGCCATTTACGGACTTAAGTCTCATTCAGGTTGACGTTCCCGTTTCTTTATTCCTGGATAGTAAGACAAATGTAACTGTGTGATTCAATTTGTTAACGCTTGATCATAACAAATATATTATTCTAGTTTACCATTGTTATGCACATACAGGATGCATTTTTCGAAATTTTGCGAAGTGAAAAGTATGGCTTTTTACACTGTTTTCACAACCGTGGAAATGTATTGGAGTAACCCTCACGAATAACCAAACATGAGGTACCTACATCCATAATGTATAATCAATGCTAGCAAATGATTAATCTACTCGTAGTGTTTCTGAAACAATAGTAATAAGATGAGAAAGTAAGCCATGAATATTCTCACAGCATAGGACTATTTAATGGTCAATACTAATCGGCCCTTCCTTTCTTATATACCCTCGCTTTCATATAAATTTAACAGTAATAGGTTGATAAATAACAATACTTCTAATAGGAATATTCTTACGCGAAGTTGCAATATAAAGGCAGCATATTTGTAAATACATGTGGAGCATGCATGCATGCTGAATGTGGAGTAAGTTATTCTGTGTTAAAGCAATAACAAATATAGAATTCAAGCTCAAACCAACCTTTGACGTCTCTTCATTTCTTTAATCACATTATGAAGTCTCAAAGTATCATAAAAAATATTTCGTAACTTTCAAAACATATATTTCTATTTATCGGTTCCACCAATGTGATGACATCATCAGGTGAAGAGTACAGAACTATAGGACTTATATATAACAAGGGATTGGAAGGGAAACGGTAGATTATGGAGGGTAGAGTTGGTAGGGAGTATGAGAAGGGAACAAAATTGCTGGTAGGGAAAGAAGTGGGTAAGGGTTATGGGACAAATATTCATTTGTGAGCAAAGTATTGTCTTTGCTGTCAATCTCCATCGTCTTGAGGTCACTATGCACAACCAAGGACAACAGGGACCTGGATTTGACAGACCGAAAGTGGCCCTAAGGATATCCGAGCATAGGCGTTGTCTACAAACTGGGGGTCCTGGGTGGTCTTCGCAGAACAACTTAAAGACCAGAACCAGAGCTGCGACTTCCAGCCTCGACATCTGCATCACCTGAAGATTGGGCACCAACTAGACGATCTCAAATTCATTACGATTTATAGCCGAGAGAAGAAATTGCTGTCAAATGAATATTTGGACCGTAACTTGTGCTCCTCTAAGATTTGCATGTTCTTCCACAGTATTTTAAGGTAGCGAAGTAATATTTTACCATATAAAGAAGTCAATTAACCGACATTTAACTAACACTAAGAGGACTCTTTCCATACCAGCTCATAATTGGTAGCTTCATCAAAGCACCGGAAAATTAATTACCTATCCGACTATATTAAATTTCTTTTTTCTAAGATATTTTGCCTCGGTTATACGGGACCTATGCTCACTTACTCACTTTAACTAAGTACATATGGAGACATTCTTTCTAGAGGCAGCCTATAATGATAATTTATAATTCTTTTCGGATAGTATAGAAATTAACTGTACTCTTACTTGTAATGCATCCAGAAAACAATCGATTCTTATATAGTAATAAGAAGTATCTTTCGTTACCTTATTTTCAGTTAAATATCGATTCTTATTTAGTTAAATTAAAACCTATTTATTGTCCAAATTAACCAGGTAATGGTAGGAAAAAAAATACTTCATAGCCAAACTTAATGTTTTAAGGATCTCCCGTTCTAATAGTGCATATAGACCAAACGATATTCCTTAAAACTACTTGAATACGATTATTCATAGAGAATTATCTAAGGAGCGAATAGTTCGTAAAATCGAACATAGAATATACATTTAAGAATTTCTTTTATTTTTTCTTTTGATTACACCCTTATATAATTTTCTAAATGATTACCAGAGTTAGATTCTTTTTGGGAGCCGTATCTTCCCGTAGTTTTGTATTCACCCGGATAAGCTTCTTGGAGAGTTAATACCAAGAAGTCCAGTTTCTTTGAAGGTCAGTTATTTCATGGTGCAACGACATAGCATCGGCAGGTGTCCTAACAGGTCTGTAATATACTGTGTAAAAGCCACCCCGTGGATTAGCGTCTCAGCTGTACAGGTCGATTTTGGAGTAACACTGACTCCTAGTCCAACGCTCTCCCAAGCCAGCTCCTTGGATCTAAATAATCTGGTAAACCAGAGTCCAACAGGAGCTGATAATTTTTGGGATACGGTCATTTAGTGTGCAAAAGCCGGATCCTTTTGGGGGAAATCGTCACCTTTCACAAGTGCCCTCCAAGTTCGGCTACTTCGGACAGTGCACTACAGGGGCAGCACCTTTTTGGGGCATGACCACCCAGTAGATCAGTATCCTCCACGGTCACCTCCTTTTGAGAAGAAGACCATCATGTTTTACAATTTTTCTCCCAGGTAATATCTAAAATTAGAATTCCCGGTACTATCGTCTCCTCCCGGTCAAGTCTGTTTCTGGCCAAGACCATCCCATAGTTCATTGCTCTCAAAGGTCAGCTCATATTGGAAGCAGAACCATCTTATACTAGTGTCCTCCACGGTCACCTCCTTTTGGGAAGAAGACCACCATGTTTTGCAATTTTTCTCCCAGGTCACATCTAAAATTAGAATTTCCGGTACTTTATTCTCCTCCCGGTCAAGTCGGTTTCTGGCAAAGACCATCCCATAGTTCATTGTCCCCAAAGGTCAGCTCATATTGGAAGCAAAACCATCTCATACTAGTGTCCTCCAAGGTCAACTCTTATTTTGAAGTTGACCATCCCTTATCTCATTCCTCTCCAAAGTCATCTTACTTTTGAGGCGAGAATACCCCTTTGTGCAGAATCCTCCAAGTTCAACTCCTTTTCGGGATCACCATGTTTTGACTACAGAGTCCTCCAGGGTCATCTGCTTCTTTTGGATCATCCCTCAATAGCAAACACCGACCCCCATATGTTCATTGCAATCAGCTCCAGACTGGTGCATGTCTCTTCAGTTGAATATTTGTTTGATTCGAGCAGGAATCTTAATGTAGTTAAACTTTTGCTATTTTGTGTTTCAATATTACGTCTTTGAGTTTCTGTTAAGTAGAACGTAATTTTAAAAAAGTCTCGCTTTTTTTGGTTGCGGGACTCCTGTACTTCAGTTTACCATTGAGATGCCATACATAGATAGATCAGAAAATTTATGTATTTAGAGTGAGGCTATAGCGGAAAGAACCTAAGTCGATAGCCTAAGACTTCGTTCCATCCTAACTTTTGCTAAGAATTCAGTTTAAATTATTCTCTGCATACGATGAGATATTATATGATAGCCATTCATTGCATCTCGCTGTGCAGAGATATGCCGCTAAATTCATTCTCTTTCAAATTTCGGGCGAAAGTAAATATCATTATATGGCTGGCAAATTACGCGATTGCAGACATTTGTCACGTAAGCTTTAGAGAGAATGTTTAAATATGACTTTTGCCTTAAGTAAATACATTCTATCGATAACCGTATAAAACAGCTGAAATTTATGTTTATTAGTTCTATAGAGGTATCAATATCTTAATGAAATAATTTACTGGGAGTTTCTGCGGAACGCTTCACTAACATTGAAAGTTTTCTTTTCTATTAAATAAATTTTTCAAAAAGAAATAAGCATATTTCTTAAAATTATCAAAATAACACATGGAAAAATAACTTGCAAAACCATCATCGTATTCGAGATTGTTAATTTACAATATAGATCTTTATACCTCTATGAATTGGTAGACAATGTGGCTTCATTAGCAGTTCGTCTATGTAATGGTGAAGTTATCAAACCATATTCCTCTTACTTTCCTACAAGGTCTACTCTTTATTGGGAGAGGACCACCATGTATTACAATTTTTCTCCTAGGTCACATCGTATCATAATTTAGAATTGCCCGCATTTGACTCCTCCCGGTTGAGTCCTTTTTCGGACAAGACCA